>RJWH01000154.1:600000-948038 GCA_004363575.1 Solenodon paradoxus | reverse complement strand
TTGACTTTTCTCCCTTCCTCTTTGAATGAACTGGATTAACTTTCCCTTCTGTAGTTCATAAGCAACTGTAATTATTTTCTTTTCTAATTCCTTTGCTAGGCTACAAGCAATGTAAATGCATCACAGGTCTAAATATCTACAGCAAAAAATACCATGCTTAGTATATAGCACCAACTTAATATACATTTCCTAAAATCAAGTCAAAGACAACTCATTTAATTTCCCAACTGGTCACTGTGTTCTCTGTAATGAGATTATTTCTCTTTCCACACCTCTTGCCTTTCCTCCTATCTTCTTCAGTGGCAATGAGTAGTCTCTCTAAACACTTCCCTGCTGCAAGACTTTCCTTTTCCCTTTGTCGATAGCAGTGCTATTCTAATGGGGATGCATTTGGTCCCTGAGGGATCCTTGGAACTCTCTGGAAACATTTCTGGAATGGGGGAGGGGGGGTACTGGCATCTAGTGATACTGGTAAATATTCTACAACACAAAGACATCCCTTCACAACAGAGTTATCAAGAATAAATGATAATAGTGTCAAGGCTGAGAAAAGCTGGTGTATAGTAGATGAACCAACATGCCAACTACCAATTTGCCCATCTGTCAACATGCCCTCAGGTAAGGTGGAAAGTACAGCCCCTAAAAACGGACTATTTTTGGCCAGCTGCCTCTGCTGGGCTGTAAAACCAAAGCTGCTGCACTGGCCTTCGACTCAGGGTAATCTGAGTTGAGTAGGAAGCAGTACCACAACAGGTGCAGACAATGCACAGGACAGAGGCAAGCTCTCACATAGGGCTAAGTGCAGAAAAATCTGCTAGTCTTGACTTTGCTGCCACACAGTAGTGGAGCTTCCTCTAATAACATCTCTGAACAGGGACTTTAAGGGTTTTTAAATGTTCGTTATACATGAAATAATATCTCTGTGACAGGAAAGGATTACTGCATCTCACGAGTGTCTCACCAAGGAGTAACTCAAGCACTCTAGAAAATGATGCTCAAAAGCCTTAGAAAAGCATTTAGAATTGATTAGTTACTGTCACTAGAATTCAAAATGTACTGTAGAATTTGGAATCCAAGAGGTTTATTGACTTGGCTTTGTTTTCTGCCCTTCTTTTTACTGAAGTGATTTTAAAGAAAAAGGAAGTAACTAGGGAAGAAAAATATTAGATTTTGTATTTTAATTTAACCTTGGCCAACATGAATTTAGTAGTGAACTGGACTTCAGATTTAAATGTGATGTTGCCAGGTGTTAGATTTGACCTGATGTCTTTTGGAAGAAAGTACAGAGAGGCTATTTTCATTCAGCAGTTAGGCGGTGGTGGGCAGCCCATCCACTCCAGAGAGAGGCAGTAATAACGAAGGCATTAAAACATTGTATCAGTATCTATATTTGTTCCGGGAATGGCAGAGCTGTTAAAGTTCACACTTCAATAAAAATTGGCAAATGAAGTTTTGGGGCAAACAGTGTTACCTTGTGGAGGATTAAATCTCTCGGGGCTTTTCCAGAGCATCAACTTAGAAACATTTGCTTTTAATTTCTGTATGTTATGTTTCCCTGGAAACTTGAAATAGTCTGAAATATAACATAAATTGACCTTTTGTAGCTTCTTTTCTTTTTAACAACTCTCAGATAGGTATTGATTTTAAATACTTTCCAAGATTTTTTCTTTTTTCTAAATGATAATGACAACTGCAATGCAATTTTTTAAAAACAATTTCATGAAGCTAATTCAACTTACTTCTAGTTCCTAACTTGTGCTAATTTAGAAAGCATCCATCCATCTAGTAAACCTTATGTCATGGAACCCCTGAAATGAAAAGATTTAGTCACTTGAGGATTATCTCGACAGAAAAAAAAAGTTAATTAACCAATACTTTGCTGCTTCTCCATTTATAAGAATACAAGCAAAAGATACCAAAAGAAAAAAAATTTTAGGTTGACGAATAAGCAGGACGATGCAATTTAAGAGGGGACAAAAAGGAATAGCTCTGACTTCATTTTGAAGTTCCTGAATGTTTTTGAATATCAGTAAAAAATCTGTTGCTAAATATACTGCTCTCTTCCTCTGGTAATAATTATGATGTTATAATATTATGATTTCTCATAATAAAGACACTTCTGCTCTCACTACCTCTCTGTGCTGATATACTCTGTCACTGTTGCCCATTTGTCCATGTTACCTATGACTTTTGCACAGGTAATGCGTGCTGAAGAGACTATGTGTTTTCCACCAACTATTTTCTCTGTACCTAACAGTGAACTTCCCTGACTTCCTTTGTGCTGTTTAACAGGGAATTCTGAAGTTCGTTTTGGAAGAGCCAATTCTTGCTCTTTCAATTGACACTTTTTTTTTTTTCTTGGAATGGTGAAACATTTCTCAAAAATGTTTTCCATTTTTCAAAATTTTTCAGTTTTTTAGAAATTATTACTTTACAGCCTCTATTGTCTTAACAGAGAAAAGGTCAGACTCCCCATAACCCAGAAGGTCACATTTATGGTTTTCCATAAAAGGTAACATTCTCCTATACTTTAGAGCTCTCCGTAAGAACCTGCTTAGAATTTATGGTACTTCTCAAAGCAAAAAAGACAAACTTAGCCTTTACAGATGTTTCTGGCTTTAGATTATCCCTCAAAGTATTGGATATATTGTGCACACAGAACTCCCACAAATATACACAACTAGCAATAATTATATATATATATGGAAATTATCATACTACATTTCTAAATATTTTCTAGTATATATTAAATATCTTATAAGTCCTTGAGTCTCAATCAATAACATATTCAAAGTTAGAATCCAAAGATTTTTTTTAACCCCTCTACAAAGCTTCAGTTTCACCATCCCACAAAAGATTATTGATTATGTTTTACAGAATGGTCACTCCTTATTCTGTAACAAAGACCGATTCTACTGGCATTCTGTCATGCACTTTTAATTAAGCAAATTATTAAATTAAGTAGCTTTACCCACCACTAATGTTAATGAATGAGAGTTTACTCTGGTTCATAATGATTAAATCTAGTTCCCAACAAAGACAGGCTGGAGATAGGACGAGTCAGGCAGTTCACAGTTTAGGATAGGTTACGTGACTCTGTTATCTTTGTTTATGGGAGGTAGAAATGACCACAAGTCCATGATTATGAAAGCAGACGTGAACCTATAGGGCAAACCATTACCAGGTAGATTAATGGCTTAAATATCTGGTCAAATCCAGGATGTAATGAGACCATCAATGTAGGAGACTAAGAGCATTAAATTATACAGCGAATGCTATGTACACATGACAAGGAAGTTAAGAAAAGAAGGAATGGAAGAGACAAATGAAAAGAAGGAATAATTTATTTTATAAATAGAGTTTGAATATTTGCAGTGGTGCTTTTACAATCCTACTGATGGAGTCAGCAAACATTTTGTTCTCTGTCCTTGGGAGTCTATAAGAAATTTAACCCACTAATTTGACTAATATAACATATGGGATATTAGTAGTTTTCTCATGATATATGTTTTGCATGTGTATTTTTTCCATTTGATCTACAAAGACTTAGGTACTTACCGTATGTCAGGAACTGTGTTCTGTGTTAGAGATATAACAGTAAAACAGAAATTTCTCTGCTCACATGGAATAAATGTTCTGGAGAAAGTAGACAAATGATCTTTGAAAATGGTTGTGAACCACACTTATGTAAAATAAGTTTATTTTGGATAGAATAATCAGAGAAACCTCTGAGGAGCCAACATTTGAAATGAGAACTGAAAAATGTGAATTAAATGATACATAAACATATTAGAAGATGTTCCTAGACAAAAGAACAGTGAGATTATGGTCTTCACATGAGACATATCTTAGAAATTTAAATATAAATATAAATATATATTCATCAAAGTAAGACTCTATAAACACATACACATACAAAGAGAGGTGAGCCAAATGATACAATAAGAAATTTCGGATTTATTTTAGCTAAATAGAATTCATAATTCTCTAAGAGTCTAATATAGACTGCCTAACAATTGTAATAGAACACTCTGTTTCCTGTGTAAAAAACAAATGGCAGAACAGTCCGCCTACATAAACATAAAGATATGCACACTTGTTGTTCAAATGAGAGATAATAGTGGTTTGGGACTAGAATAGCGACAGTGGGAAGAACTGAAGAAAAATTCATGGATTTCTGCTATATTTTGGATGTCATTATAAAGGAACTTGTTCAAAAATTAATGGATTTGATGAAAGATTGTGAGAGAGAAGGTAAACTTAGCTTTCTGGCTTGCTCATTTGAATAGATGGTGATGACATTAATGGAGATGAAGCTGATTGGTTAAGAAATGGATTTGATAGGTTAGAACATTTTTTATTTGATTGGTTTGTCATCCATCAAACAGACATTTGTATATACAAACAGGTAGTTCAATGACTCATCAAACTTAGTAATATCAATATAAAACAGGAAATCTTCAGCATTTGATTATACTTAAAGTCAAGGGGCTAGATGATATCACCTAGGGAGAGAGTATAGATGAAAAAATAAAATAGAATTCAGCAAAGGAAGTTGAAGAGCTCCAACAGAAAAAGCTTAAACTAGATATAGGAGTAGTAAGATAAATTGCAGAAGAAATGAAAAGGAGAATGCTGGCATAGAAGAAAGAAAAACAGGAATCAGCTGTAAAACAAAAAAGGAAAGTGTATGTATTACAGAGTTCACTGTGTATGACATCACTGAGAAATCAAGAGAAATGATGACTGAGATATGTCCACTGGAACTGAGGAGGATGATTCTGATGATCTTGGAATGGGGAGTTTCAGTGATGCTGAGGGTGAAAGTGAATTTAAACTGGTATAGAATTAAAATGAGGGGAGATTGTGGCTATTTCGAGTGTAGGTCTTTTTTTTTAAAGAGAAGTTTTGTGAAGTTAAGCAGAGTAACAGGCAGTAACTAGAGGGGACATTTCTCAGGATCATACTAAAACATTTTAAATAACAATGGGTATAAGACAATAGAATTGAAAGCACTACTGATGGTGCTAAAAATATGAGATGATTTTAGAAGCAAAATCCTTGAGAGAGCAAAGGGGGTTGATAGCCAAAGCAAAGCACCAATGGAAGGTATTTCATTTGAGAGGATCAGTGATATATATTCTGTTGACTAGGACTAACAGAAGATTCATACATCTTCAGCAGGTAAATACAATGTTGTGAAAATAAACTGGTTTTCCTGTGATAAATTTGGTTGAATTCATTTAAAATAAACTTATTTCTAGTTTTTTAATGAAGTACTAAAAGTATGGAAATTATTATTTGTGTATGTTGTATGTGTTTGTGTTGTGGTGGGAGCGGGGAACTGGGAAGAGTTTGAAGAAGGGGAAGAGGTGATTTACAGAGAACAATAGTGTTTTAAAGGGTCCTCTTAGATTTGCAGGGTAATTTAGACCAAAACCAGTCAACCTATCTCTACCATTGTTTTACATAAATCAAGGATGATGAATGTAAGAAATTGGATCCAAAGAGGGTTAGAGTGCTCCACGTAAGGGAAACTAAAATGTTCACAAGTTAATTTTATAATTGATCATTAAATAGGATAAAAGTAAAGAAAGGAGAGAATTATGGATCATGAAAAAGTGATGGAATGAGTGGATTGGATTAGAGGCTTTAATATGGTGGAAAATGATGCAGCAAGTTATAAGAAAAATCATTGTTGTGATGAGAGTGAGAAATATTTGAAATCAAGTTTTCAAATGTGGTGCCATTACTAGTGATAATATAATCTGGACCATGACTTTGGGAGTGAGTGGTTACAGCTGCTAGAATTAAAGTTTGCAGAATACCAAGCAGGTAAGGAAATGATTGACTAGTGCTGTATCACATTCTTGGATGCTGCAGTTCTCTGAAATATGAAAGGGCCAGAGGTAGGGAGGAGTATGAGAGACTCCAGTGCCAGAGGGAGATAACCAGCAAGTCGAGAGAGTAGTAAGTGGCTTGCAGAAAGTGGCTTAACCTGGTTTTAGTCAAGGTAAGAAAAGAAATAGATTTGAAAGAGGATAAGGATCTAGGAAACTATGCTGATCACAGATGGGCTGTTTCAGGAAGCACACAAAGAGGGTCTGGGAGAAACTGTAGGTGTAGAGGCTGTGTTAGATTTGAGAATGACAGCAGCAGCATTAGACAAAGAAACCTCAGGGCAATACACATGCTGCAAAACTTGGGTTTCTTGCACTAACATAAGGAAAAGCCAAGAGCTGAAAAACAATGTTGTTAGTTCTGATAGCCTCTTAGAAGATGCAGAGAAATCACACAGCTAGTTCACCCTGCTATGAAGACCCGATTATTGTTACCCCCTCTAGCTCCTGATAGCATAAGCTCTGAGGCCATCAACTGATACTACATGTTGCAGAGCTAAACACTGGCAAATCAGGCACATCAGTTTAGACAGTACTCTATGTCACCTTATATGAAAAAGATGAACTCTTCCTTTTCTTTTATAGAATAGAGAAGTTTTCTTTTTAATGTTGTCAAGATTTACACTCTGATTTTTACTTTGAACTCTGTTTGTTTTCTTTTTCCAGTGAAACCAACTAGAACACATTTTTCTCCTCAAAGATTCTAATCAAGAAGTGATTTTTCATTACTTCTCTGTACTCAGTCACCCTGAGAGGTGATTTAACACTGATGCCTTCCCAAGTTTTATAGACTTGGAAGTGAGCATCTCTACAATTTCATCAGTAATGCCCTACTGAGATTACTGATTCCTCCTGGGAAATCTAAATTCCTGAACAGCTAGGAAGGATTGCAGTCAGAAATTCACAAGTTTATCAGATGTTCTAGTCCTAGTGCAGGCTCATTCTTCACTTTAACGCAGGTGTCTTTTTGCTCATCTGATGCTAGATCAGACACCTTACCTCAATGAGATTTGCATTTTCCCCATTGTGGCATGGGACATAGGTCAAAATCAATTTCATTGAGGCCATGATTTGAAAGCAGCAAAGGATTTTATGACTTTGAAAATGGTGACCCAAATTAACTCTCAGAAAACAACCTATCTCTGATCAGAAATCTCTTGTTTATTTAAACATAGCATGATAATGTCTCTTCATTTGAATCAGCAGCAAACAGAAGTCAGCATCAAACCGTGCAGATGTCAACATTTGAACTGGTTGCTAACACATTAAAAGGAGCTTGAAAGATATAAAGGAAGACGGTGTAGGCAAACTTATGAGAAAAACCCTCCAAATTTATATATGCCATTATTTGAGATAATGGGGAATGAAATTAGAACAGCTTCTATAAAACAAATTTCAAATATTTTGACTTTGATTTTCAAAGGTTTGGATAATTTCTGCATTAATTCTTTGTCATCTAGGTAAAAATCCTATAGTCAGCTCACAGGTATGTATTTTAGAGTGCCACCAGACACTTTCATATTCATTTTATTCTTATCCAGATATTTTAGTATATGAAAATTTAGTGACTCTAGCATTTTAAAATATTTAAGCCCTAAATATTTTAAGTAGTGGACATTTCTTTGGATTTGAGAATAGATGTAATTAGTACTTATATTTTTCTCTCAAAATGTGAATGAAGCATTTATCTAAGATATATCATAAATTATAACCTTTCTCTTTTTTTCTGCCTGAGAATAAATGGCGCACTAACACAGTCTTAAATATAATTTTGGAAAGTTTTAGTTTTCTAAACAGCTTCAGCATAGCTGAGAAAGCAGGAGAAACATGAGGTCTGGGAATCAATATGAAAATAAGTCAGGATGTACTTTAAGGCTGTGGCTGTGAGTAGGCTTTGAAGGCAAAAAGTTGGGGGCCTTGTGTCAAAGACCTTGCAAAATAGACCCATGGTAGGACATGAGGAAGGATGGAATCTAGTACAGTTGTGTGCTGGCTTCTGCCCAGCCACCCAGATTTACAAAAGGAAAGGAGAACAAAGCAGAACAGGCCAGTGTAGAGCTGTGGACTTCACTACCTGGTCTCCAGTCCTCACACTGCTATTGGTGGACTTTGTGGTTGGGGCCAAGCTACGTAACACTTCAATTCTCTTTATTCTTGTGTGCCTACATGATATAACAATAGAATTTAACTTTTTAGTAAAATGAGATGAACAAATTATATAATAGAGACATTATATGAGTGTATCAATTCTCAATACATGTTAGAACTATGTTCTGTTATTTCTATTACATAATCTAGGAGGACAGCATCAAATTGAGAAAAAAGGGATACTAAGTACATTTTTATGCAAATAGAGAAAATAACCCCTCCTATTTTTATTAGAACTGTCTTAACAAAATACTTCAAACTGGGTGGTTTAAATATTCAAATGTTTTTCCCCATAATTCTGAAGACTAAAAATCAGAGATCAAAGCATATCAGCAGGGCTGGTTCTATCTGAGAGCTGTGAGAAAATATGCTCCATGTTTCTCCTAAGCTTATTTGCTGGACATTTTTGTGTTTCTTGTATTGATTTGGAGAAAATCACCCCAACCTATGCTTCACTGACACGTGGTGTTCTCGGTGTGTTTCTGTGTGTGTGCGTGTGTTCAAATTTCTCCTTTGTGTGAAGACATTGGTAATATTAGATTACAGGTCCACCTTACTCCAGTGACATACATAAATGACATGTAACTAATTACATCTCTAAAGACATATTTCCAAATAAGGTCACATTTTGAGATAGTGGGCATTAGATCTTCAACATATGAATTTGGGGGAGATAGATCAATGCAGACTTGATTTAAAGCACTCCTAAATGTAGATGTTTTCACCTTCTCATATAATCCTTATTACATTCTATCTTTTGTGGAGCTTCTTTCCATATTCTAATGGAGGGTGGGTGAAAGGATGTATGTGTGTCAAATGTCTCATCTTAAAACAAAATTTAGATGTGAACCAATATTAAATATATATTCTAATCATAAAACCTTTCCTGATGAAAATGATCATTCTTCTAATTTGCCTAAGTCCATAAAATTCCTCACCTTTTTGTGATTCTTGAGATGATTAAGACTCTAGCCATTGCCCTCAAAACAACTTAGTACCTGTCCTTCACATAAGAAGTATTGTCTAAAGGCACAAAAGGACCCTAAAAACTTTATAATTATGGGGTTGTCCAAGTGAGACCTCCACTAGTGTGGAGAATGGGGTGATAATACCTCCAACATGGCCTCCTGGCTGGCTAGTAGACATAAGAGTCTCAATTCCATTTGAATAATCAAGTCTACACCCTGTTCTTGGAGGCATGGCCTGAGAGAAGCAGGTCCAATATGTTATTATATGTCCAAACCATCCAGGAGGTATTCATCCATATCACGGACTGACTGGGCCACAGACACAGAAATAGAAGTAGAAAAGACCTCTAATGGTGACAGGAGATTTGCGTAGGAAGTACAAGAACTAGAGTCATCCTTAGCATTTCCAACAGACCTTTCAGTGATGTCAAGGGGAATGATGATCAAATTGTAATCATAGTCACCTGGTAGGAAATGAAAGACCAAGGTCACCCCTCCTCCACACTTCCTGGGGTCAATATTATTCCTTCCCCAAGTGCAGGGAAATGTGTGCTCCTTCCACTATCACAAAATCTTTCCTGTTCTATTTCATTTCCTCCCATTCACCTATTTGCCCTGGATAATCATCCAGAAGAGTTAGATGTAAGAGGGTCAACTTATGGGGATCCATTATGTCTCTCATGGAAGCACATGTGGAGGGAATCAATCAGAAATGTACTCAACTAAGTGGTCATTTTTTTAATGATCTAGGGCCAGGTATATCCAGGAAGAGAATCCAACTGCTGAACCAGGTTTAAGCTTGAATCTTCTTCGTCCCCTTTGGCTGAGCTGTCTCCTGAAGCATGTTCCAGCTAAGCTTGTCACAAGAGTTTCCATCATAGTAAGGAAAAAAGATTTGTATAAAGGAATAGTTAGGGTAAATCTCAATTTTTCAAAGTAACTCTGTATAACTCTCCACTCCACAGTCCTTATCATTATCCAGGAAGCAGCAGAAAGACTATGTATCTTTTCAGTGATCTGTCATATTCAGTGATGAAATTTTCTTTACATGTGAGAGAAAATGAAGGAGGTAGAGCAGAAATATTTTGGACTACATTTTCGAGGAGTTCTTTCAATGCTCAATAATAGGAAATGCCTGTGGATGGTTGGAAATGTGTAAGGTACAATGACTACCTTGACAATCAGTTCTCTTCTGGATTATTATCTCTCAGAAGAAGTAGAAGGTGAATAGGGGAAAATGAAATAGAATAGAAATGATTTGGTCATGGTGGAATGAGAGCAAATTTTCCTGGAACTGGGGAAGGAATAATATTGACCATAGGGGTATGGAGGAGTGGGTGATACAATTGATCTTTGTCTTTCAAAGACCACAGTGTTGTTACCAGCATTTTCTATTCAAATTGGAAGAGCAAAATGATGACTTGAAAAAATACCCAGCAGTGTCAAAGGACCTTGAAGAGGCCAAAAGGAACTCAAATATCAGCCTGTCTTCCAGCAGTGGTAGGTCCATGCTTTGTGACTTCTCTTATCAGGAATCACTGAGTGGCATGAAGTGGTAGCCTCCTAATCAGAAACAGAGATTCTCTACCATATTGCTTTTGCCATATCATGGTGGTTTTGTCTTTTTGTTTTTGCCTTTTGCCTTTTTTTTTTGGTCCTTAACAACACATTTCCTTGGGCATAGAACATTCACGGAGGACTACAGACCATCTCAGGTGCTTGAGGGTCCTACTTTGAGACCAGGGCATGATGTGGATGTTGAGTTTCCCTCCCAGTGGCTCCAGACAAAAATGCTGTGCCCTGGCCAGAAGGCAGGAAGTGAAGCCAGGCATTTCCATTTCCATCAGCCTATAGGGGATGTGTTATATCCAAAGGTGTTGCAACTCCTGTGCAGGATGCACAAAATACTTATATTGGGGTTGAGAGAAGGGATGTTCTCACTTAGATTTCATCCAATGCAACTTGCAGCTGGTAGCCCCAGAGGCACTTGACTCCAAACCTCCCTGAGTGAGATTCCCGCTAGCCAATATGACACAGCAGTCACTGGGGGAAGCAGAATCTAGGTACAGGGGACAGTCAGTCCATTCAGAGATACATCATAGTGAGAGGTAGGATCACCAGTGAGCTGAATAGTGGACCACTCTGAGTACTTTATTTTCTCATCAGAATTCTGTATAAAGCACAAATTCAAAAAATGTTAAGAATTTTAAAGACATTGATCACTAGTTATTAAATCTCAAGTATGGGACCCTTTGGAGAAGGGAGCCCTGTGTGATCATACTGGTAGCAGACCACCAATCCTTGCCCTGAGATACTATTACCTCTTCCAGTCACACCCCTTATTCTAGCAACAGTTACTCCCTCCTGTGGGTTTTGTAATGCCTTCCCTTGATCCAGATTATTTGGTCTGGCTCACTTATTACTTCATAGCTTTTAAATTTAAACTTAGGTCTTATTTCTTTATTTGGTTGTCTCTTTTGTTTTGGTTCTGGTTCTTTTTTATTTTTTAATTGTTAATTAATTTTATTGCAGGAACATTGTATCATAAAATATAGGGTTAAGATGTACAACACTGTAAATCAACATCTGTTTATAATAAGTTGAGTTCCACCACCACCATTTCAGTTCTTCCCTCATGCAATGCCTTCTTCTGTCACAGGAGGTTGTTACTTCTCTGTTTTTGCAGTGCACTCGTTTCCTCCCTCACAGCAAAAGTCACCATAACGTAGTTGTGAGTGTAATGGCCTGCTTCTCCTCTTAGACTGTAAACCTCCACATTCAGAGGCAGATAAATATTTGCTGAATGAGTAATTCTCCTGAAGGGTCATTTTTCAGATAGTTAAACTGGAAACTAAGGGTTTATAAAAACAATATTTAACTTTTAATCAAGCTTTTATTTTGTTTAATACAGCTTTATGTCCTATCTAGATAAATCATTAATGAATTTCAATTTTTTGTTAGTATTTGGTCTATTTAACCTTAAAATACAAGTGTCATGCTCATTCTAAGGAAAAATAACCTCCATTTGAGCATTTCTATACTTTGAATTGTGTATTTTGGGGATCCTTGTACAACCAATAGTTTTTGTCTATTGTTTTCAGAAATGTTAATTTTCTTAATAATAGCACTCTTTATTTACAAATTTTGCTTCAAAACTTCATAGATTCTTGTTTCATTAACTCCTGGCTTTTAATATTACCCCCAAAAGTCTGAATCTTAACCTGTCTTTTGCTTGTTTGCACATAACTCAATTTTCTTCCGGTTTACTTATAGAACGTTTATTCTTGAAATGAAAAAAGTTCTAAATACCTGTTCACATATGGTCTATATTCACTTTTTTGTTGTTCTGGATTAAGTAAGTCTTTTTAGTCTTCATATTCAAAATATTTTTGAAGTCAACATGGTTTTGGTTTACTGACAAGCACTTCGATCATCAATTCCCTTCGAGTTTTATAGGGTCATCTATAATTTGCTCTTTGCCAGACCTATTGTCTTCATTTCCATTGTCTTCCTAATTTTTCATCTTTCATCCTAATTTTATCCTAATTTTCTTCTCTTCTGCCTTCAAACTCAAAGTAATCCAAATTTTCATAGAGCTGGTTAAAGTCCTTATGTTCTCTATTGTGAATTTCATTTCTAATATTTTATTTTTGTCCTTGATAAAACCTTTTTTTAGTATTTTTAAAGGAAAGTTGAAGGCAGGAATGAAGTCAATCAGGCAGAAAGGCAGGAAGAGAGAGGAAGAAGAAGCACTCTACTTCCTTTTATTTGGCTGTCATCCCTCACTTGCCATACCCCCCCAACCCTCACCTCCACCACCCCAGGACCAGAATCTGGGTCCTTGAGATGTATGTGGACTGTGCTCTCTGCCAGAGGCAGCAGCAGACCTAATACTCCACCAGGCATGCCTTGATAAAATCTTTGTCTTATCCATTTGCTTGCTCTCTGTTCCTTTCAATTATAATTCCATTTCACGCATTTCCCATTTTATGACTTTTGATTCCATGGAGTTGTATTCTGTTTAGCATAGTTCTTACAACATAATCATGACTTAATACCTCAATAAATGGAGGATATTATTATAAGCAATTCTCAGTAATTGCCATAAGAAAAGATCCTGGAGTTGCCTTCAGGCAAATACTATTCACTCTTTATAAAAATCAGGCCCTAAAGAGTTAGAAAATGAACTTGCTTGAGATCACAAAAAGACTTAATAGTAAAGAAATACATGCTGCCCAAGTTTTCTTAAAGTAAGAGTCAAATATATTTCAAATGGCATATAACAAGGGGAGGATCCACATGAAGAATGGAAATGAAGTATGAGATTGGACTCCTTAAATGCATTAGTGAGATTTCATTGATGGATGTCTGAAATAAAACAACTTCACCACTGAGAAAATCCACCAGAAATATGTCAGCTCAAGCTCTCATCTAAAATAGCTAGACCTCCTACATTTGCTGATTATTTTCTTAATAAAAATTTGGACAATCCAGTAACTGAATAATATCCTTAAGCACTAAACATTGCACAATGGAGACAATACATGCTGTTCTCACTGTAAAAGGGATGCATCCTTTCCATTCCTGTGAGACACAAAAAGGAGTGGAGAATCAGTCAAGCATAAATTGTGGGTTAAGTATAGTATTTTCCCCAAAATTCCTCTCCCTTGACTATGAACTTAACACCGGAGAGGCCACATTATATTGGGTTGATTGATGCAAAATTTCAGAACAAAAAAAATCCAAAAGAATCTCTCCTGCTTTGTGCTTCCCTCTCATTAAGGCTGGAATGCGTGTTGTTCTGCAGCTACTCGGTGGGTCACTTACAACATTTGGCCTCACCTTACACAGAGCTCAAAGCTGAGCAATCGCTCCACTGAGTACATAAAGCTACCAGGGCATGAACAATTCCACTAACTTTACAGTGATCATGAAGGAAAATAGAATACTGCTTTTTCATGGTTAGGAATCAGAATTCTTTACCTGAGCACAGAAATGGACTAAATATTCTGAAGTAAAGAAAATGAAATACAACATTTCTCCCAAAGCCACAGGGTTTTTTAAAGCCTGGATTTTTAATTACTTATGAAAAATTTGAACACTATAAAAGACTTTTTTTTTATATTATAAGGATTTCTTTCCCAAGTAATTAAGATATTTAACTTTTTTTTCTCACTAATTCAATTGACAGTGAGTTGGATTCTATCAACCTCTTTCCAGACACTCAGATTTGTCTGATGATAGGTCATAACGGGACCAGATAAGACAGAATGATATCCATTAGTGAGGACTTCAGGCAAGAGTAGGCTCCTCAGGGCTAAGTGAAGACACATGGTCTGATAGTCTTCTGGGACGTTCTGAAATGCTGAACTTAGAAAAATATGTGTCACAAAGTTCACCTAAATTTTCCTACTAAATTTTGTTAACAGCACATTAATTTGTTCCTTACTAGGATGATCCTGTCTTTGAGATACTGGGAAATAAGAAAGTGCATCTGAACTCTGGAACTTTTATTAAGGTCTGTGTCACCTCAGCATCGAAGCTGGCCTCACATGACTTTTCAAGTACTGTGAAGACCAATTACGCCATCATGTCACCACACAGGAGCAGGAGACAAAGTCAAACATTCTATTAAGTGGTTTCAACTTTCTATATGTAGACATGTGTAAAATATATAGTTGTGAATTATGCTAGACATATAGAATACTATAGAAGTCTATATGTCTAGTTCAAAGAATAAACATAAGTGAATCCTCAGGTGATCAGACCCATGTCAGATAGAGAATGAGTCCAGTCTCCATCCCCACTTTGATCTTAATTCCAGTCTGTCACTCAAAAGAACCATTTTACTTAGCTTTTTTTTTGCTTTAAATTATTATCACCAACACATGAATTTTTAATAGTTTTGAACTTAAAAAAAATTAAATCACATTAATATTTTTCAATTCTTCCCTATAACAAACTGTAAGCTGAATCTTTACCTGCAGATTTCCACTTGCGGAGGTATAATAAAGTCGCTATCTATTGGACTTGTTGTCCTATAGTAAATAACTAGAAAACCACACAGGATAGCTGAAACAACTGTTTCCAGGCAAGTACGATGGAAATGGAGAGAAATTTAAACTTTTATACATGGCCGTTGGAAATGTAAAGTGATATAATCATTCTGGAAAACATCTGGTAGTTGCGTGTGTAATCAAAAAAATTCTTACAGGCCACACCCTGGTAGAAGAGCAGTTAGTCAATCTCCTCTGAAGAAGCATGTCACATACCCCTGGGTTTGAGACCCGGGTCCAGGGGGAAACAACCTGTGTGAACAACTAAATAAAGTGCTTCCTCCTCTCTCTTCATGCCTGCTCACCTACTAGTCTTCATTCCTGCCTGAATGTTTACTGTAAGAAGAATGTATTTATCATGTGATCCAGTAATTCTTGTCTTAGGTATTTTCCCTAGGAAATGAAAATATATGGCCCCCCAAACATATTCATAGCAATATATATTTCAAAATTAATGGAGTATAAGTGCATTTTATTTAATAAAGCTAGGATAAAAAGTATTATGTACTAATCAATAAGTTTGGAAAATAATTCAGAAGCATTTTCAAATTCTATCAGGGATGATTGACTTAATATGTCGCTTGTTAAAAATAAAACAAAAATTCCAGAGTAACTCACATATACCCAGTAAATATACTCTTTGGCAGATATCCCATTTTTTAGGTATTTAGACTTTCCAGTCCTTATACTGCTATTTTTTGATGTGCTTCTTTGTGCTAATGAAGGCATTTTAAGATAAACCACTGACCAACAGCTGTCTTTTTTTTTTTTTTTTTTACAGCATAGTGACAGGGGAAATAAACATTTCCCTTCCTTCCTCTACTAATGCCAGGTCACATTCAGCAAGGTCTTTGGTTACTGTCACAGGTAGCAGCCTGTCTTTTCCAATAGTAAGAATGCATTAATCCATCTGATAGAGGGCAGTTTGAAGAAGGTGAGCACAGCTCAGCACTCTTTAATCTGTCAAGTCCTATTTTCTTTCACCTTTGAAATGTTCCAGAATCCACTTTCCAATCTGTCACAAGCAAATCTGACACCCTCCCCTAGTTTAGATTAACTTTTAATAATATTATTGGCAGACATAAAATCAACTTACAAAGAGGGATGACGTCTATGAATTTTTGTATTAGTAGTATCTGAATTGTATTGTAAATATACCTTTTCTGTCTTTGTTCATGGAAACTATTAACATATGCACTATATTTCTGGGCTGTAGAGCAAAGGAAGCACCTTTTTTCTGAATAAATTAAATGATGGTTAGATTATTTTCGATATGAAAATAACTTATGAGTTATTAACAATAGGCCTATAATAATTACACGGTTAGCTTATAAAAATAGTACTAAATGTTATCATGAAATGAAAGAATCCTTCCAATACAATTGGGAATTACAATTTTCCATATCTATTCAATCTTTAACCATAAATCGCATGCTTTAATATATGGATTTGAAGCTTCCATTCTTGATCCAGCATGTTTACATCTAGATATCTAACTGAAGAACATGAAAGTTTAATTTGAAAAGATGTATGTACCCCTATATTCATTACAGTACTATTTGCCCAGAAATGGAAACAGCCTAAGTGCCCATCAACAGAAAAATTGATAAAGAGGTGTGATATACATACATACATACGTACACACATGCATACATATACATACATACATATATACACACAATGGAATACTACTCAGCTACTAAAAATTAAATCTTGCCATTTTCAACAACATAGGTGGAACTAGAAGGGATTATGATAAGTGAAATAAGTCAGAAGGAAAAAGATAAATGCTGGAAGATCTTACTCAGATATGGAATATTAAGAAAGAAAGCAAATGAACAGATAGAGCAAAACAAAGACTAAGCCTTGGACCCTAAAAACAAGTGAAGTTCCAGAGGGGAAGGAGTTGGGGGTGAGACCCAAGGATAATTGGTGACAAATGGGCAGTGATGGAGGACTTAGAATTTTAATCATGGATGTGTTGTATTATGTAGTTGATGAAGAGTAAACCTGAACATCTAAAACCTATATATTTTTTAATGAATGCTACTTTAATAAAAAATAAATAACATTTAAAAGGTATTTACTTTCCCCCAATTTTTTCCTTTGTTAAGCCCCTATTCTACAAAATCAAGAAAAAACTTTATGCAATTAGTGTAATTGTTTCAGTGAATGATGAATATTAATTCTTCTCTAGGTATTTCCAATTAGATAAGTCTCTAGTGAGAATTTCATTCCACCATACCTGGAAGCTTCTCAAATTCTATATAATATTAACTACTCAGATGAAGACATTACTGAAATGGTAACTTGTTCTTAAAGATATTTACTGATACAACTAAGAATGTTTCAGTTTAACAAATAATTGTTTCTTTCTTTCTTTCAACACACCAACTTTCATCCTCTATACCCCAAACAATTACTTTTAGAGATGAATTCCCTGGACACCTCTTAATTACCCATGGTAATGAGTACATATCTAAGAACATGTATATGGCAGAAGTATTAATCTTTAAGAAGTCTTGGCCTATGTCATTCAATCTGTCAACAGGTGTGTTCAACAAGTGCCAGCACCTACCACTGTTAACCTAAGGTAATGTAATAGTGCACAAAGAAATATAACCTTATTTCTCAGAAATTAAAAAAAAAACAAAAAAACATACACACTAAAGCAGAGATAGAAAAATTGAGCATAATATCAAGCACAAAAAGTGATGATAACTATAAAGGTCATGTGTGTGGCTGTGGAAGGAAGAAGAGAGTGCTAAAATAATCAGAAAAGAGAATCTAACATTTTTTGAATAATCTGTATTTGCCAGGTTCTTTTGTTAGGGAACTTTATCTTAATACTAAATCAATATATAAGGTACTGAACCCATTTAACAAGACAGGGGAATGTGAAGTTTAGGAAAGTTTAGAGAGGTTAAACTTGACATATGACATGTCTGGCATATATAATGATGCCCACTTCCAGATTTCAAGGCACATACCTTGGTATTAACAGTTTTAAGACATTTAGCCAATAAAAGGCAGATCCTGCTTGCTTGTGAGTTTTCTCACCATTTAGAAAAAATGTTAAATGACATGTATGGGTAACCAGAGCAATTTACAAAGCTGTGTATTAATGAAGCCCTTTATATATCCAGAAATTAAAGAAATATTCAAAGGGCATGAAAAGTGAATATGAAGAACAATAGGAGCTTATTCCCATCATAAAATGTTTAACAGTCAGCAATTGAACAGCAATCAAGTCCAGTACCATCAAGACCGTGAATTTATCTCCATGACTATAAAAAACTTAAACTAGAGAGTCAGTGGTTATAGCCAAAGACAGAATCTTCTAGTTTTAAGGCTAGTCATTGGTTTTATGATCAGGATGTATGTTATTTTTCTTCTATTATCATAAATGCAGTTTTCCATAAGAAATTCTTCTAAGAATAAAAGCACATCTGTTAACATCAATACATACTTATGAATATAATTAACATAAGTGGCTCAGATTAGTCTAAAATATTTTTCCTCTTGACATGCAAAGAGTGCTTAATTTCTTTTTAAATCAATTTTATTGAAGGACACTGCTTGATAACATTATATAGGTTTATATAATGTAAATCATTGTAAATCAACATCTGTATATAATACACTAAGCTTATCATCAGGAGTCCAGTTTTTCCTTCACATTTTAATTGATCCTCTTTCACCCAATTTACTTATCATCAAATCTCTTCTCCCCTTACAACCACCAATTTAATTTTATCGACTAAAAGTCTATATTTTTTTAGTTCATTTGCTTATTTGTTTTCTCTACTTACCATGTTTTTCTAACTATATTTCCATGAATATTAGATGTATATAAACTTTCAGTCTAGATACATATATATTTATTCTGTCAAAAACTCTTTCAGTGAGACATTACTTTTTCAGATTCTATAAACAAAAACAACAACTATATTTGACTTTTTACTATTAAACAACTTAAAATTTTGATTAGAAAGATAATTTGCATTTAGGTATAAATTACTTTCAAAATATTTCTTTTAAAAACTATACTTTATGCACTGTTTCACTCCCCCCAACTCTTCCTCCTAAAATTTATCAAAAACGAGAATTATGGAATACTTAAAAAACCTAAAGAAGAGACATCAAAACACAGATATAATAGTTATCATCAGTAATAAAGACAATTTAAAGCTTCATTTCCGTTTGTTACTTGGGGGAAATGTGGTTGAGTTACATAAAAGTTTTGAAATCAAGAATGCTCAAAAGCATTTCCAATATTATTTCCCACATATATCCTTTGTTCTTCAAGGTTGAACTCCAGAAACAAGATTCTACACCCAGACATTTATCACTCTTATTCAGCAAAACACAGAGCAGAGAATAGTGCCTTCTGCAAAGCGAGATATTTTACTTAACATTTGTAGATCAAGAATTTTCACCCAGACTCCAAAATGAGTACATAAAAGCTCTGACCTAAAATCAAAGCATTTGTAAGAATATGAAATATATGTCATAACAGCTAATATTTTGAACTGTTTAGTGAATTTCTAAAATTATTTGCAGATCCTCTTTTTTTCTTCCACACAGTAATTATCTTAGTGCCTAACATGAATAGCAAAGAATATTGTTAGAACTTCATCCAGTTGTCATTTTTACTCAGGTATAATTATTTTACTGAATAATTATGCTTTTAACATGTAGCAATTTATGCAAATTTTCTAAATTCATTTATTTGTGTCTTGGAGTTTAAGTTATAGAATTAGTTTTACTACCTGGAGTTACTATAATAGCAACACATTTTTGACTGACAGATTTATTTGGCTTTTATACTTTCTAACAGACTGAAAATATAGATCTGCACAGAAGGAAAAAAATCAGTAGAGTCACATAGTAAGGAATTAAATGCATATGTGATGCTCGCATTTTACTGTCTGGATTTCAGCCCCAGAACTCCCCTCCGAGTGGAGTTTGCTGTAGTTTGGAAGTTCTACTACTCAATTAGTCGATCTTTTTCCTCTCTGATAGTGTTACCCTCCCGATCCAAAATATCGTCACCAATTTTCACACAGTGAAAGTATTTTGGGTGATGCATTTAATTCAACGAAAGCTGGAGACTTGCATCACTGGAGTTGGGAGAACTTTTCCTAAATTAGACTGTGGGACCCAGCAAGAGGGCATTACTGGGAACTAAAAGAATTCCTTTGACAGGACACGTAATTGAAGTTGAGGAAAATACTTGTTAATGAATTGAGATGGCTGGATAACTATGCTATAAATCAATCAAGAAGCCCGGGTGACATTATAAACCACAGACATAATGCTCTTGTGGTTTACAAGAACATTCTGAGTCTTTGAGAGATTTCAAGGGTGGAAATTCATGCCTAGCCATCTCATGCGACTTATAAAGGGGGAAAGAGAGGGCTGTTTTTGTTGTTCTTATGGTTAAAATTTTCAACTTAAGGCAGCAGTTTACAAAAGCCACTTAAGAAACTTAAAAAAAAAGAAAATGGCTTATAAATGGCTGTTTTGCAAGTGTTAGAGGCTATTTGAATATTCTGGCTTCTGAATTGTCAGGTTAGTTTTACCATCATGGCATTTAATGATTCTGGAATCTCACCCCTGTCACAAAAGGAGCATCTGCCCACTGAAAATGGCATGGAAGATTACCATGGAGAGCGGTGTTAAACTGTATATATTTTTCCAAATGATAGCAAAATACATTGGGAATAAAATTATCCACTGTCATGCAGTGACCTTCCACACATATTTTCCCTTAAACACCAATTTTCTATATTTTGCTTTGTTCCAAAAATGAAGCCATCCTTTAATTCCTTCATGTTTTGTGTGGTACAATTAGCAGGACAGAGAAAAAAGTGTTCTTGTTTAGTTTTACATATCCAACTCCAGAAAGAATACAAGCTGCTTTCATGGGTTCATAAAAGTGTACAAGATTGCATAAATTAAGTGGGGAAAAAAGAAATGCAGCAAAAGAAACCAAAGTTTAGCCAGTGGCAGGCTAAAAATGCCCCTTTTAAAATCAGATCACAAACTTGGCTTTAAATCTACTTTTCAGTCAACGTGAAAGGAGAAAACTGATTTACTAATTCTCAATATTTAACAAAATATTTAGGGCAACACTTCTAGCAAATAATAATAGAAGTTATCTAATAGAGTAAAATGCCAGGTATTATTGTAAGCATTATATATATGTATATATATATATATATATACATATATATGTACTTATTTAATACTCATGATAACCCTTCTAATACTTATATTTGTCCCCACTTTACAAATCAAGAGATTGAGACAAAAAAAAGATTAAATAATCTGCCTAGGATCATGTGACTTTTAAGTAAAGACATCATGATATTACCATACGTGGTCTGACTTCAAAGTCTATGCTCCAAATTCTTCTGCCATGAGAAAAAAATTGCCCTGATTCTCATAAAGTTGCTATATAGTCACATCCTTAATAAAACACTTATAGTAGATTCCACAATAATTTAAAGACATGTTCTTAAATAGATACAAATATCACATGGAAAAGCATGTTAGTAAATTATCTTCTATCAATGATCAATTCTTTTCAGTGTAGGAAAGGGCATTTGCATCAGCTCAAAAGTATAAATAGATTTTTCAGAGGTAGAAAGAATGAGGACGACAAGAATTATTTTTAGGCAGCATTTTTTAAATAGGCACTACTATTTGAATGCAATGGAAGTGTTGAAACTATTTAGTGAAATAGGGATACTAGGAAACTAGGACTTCAAATTAAGTAGATCATGTTTCAGCTCACAAAATAATTTCAAGTCACAGTACATCTCAGCAAAAATCTGATTGGCTGGATTCCCAAACATGCCTGTGTTGCTCTTATGAAAATATAGATTCCCAGGCTCTGTCAGACCTACTGAGTTAAAATTTCTGGGTGAAATCTGTGGATTCAAAAGACTCAAATAATGTTCCCAATGTCCAAAAGTCAGGGAATTGCACCCAGGTATTTCAAATTGCTGTAAAATTCATCAGGTCCATGTCGCTTAACTAACATGAACTTTAGAATCAACCTATGGTAAATGTCTCATAAAAGGTAACTATCTCTCTTAGCTCACCTTTCACATTTCATGTTCAGATTGATGAAGCATTTCTGGTTGACTCTTCAATCACTAAGGATGTATTTCATCACTTTTTTTAAAGTACTAACTTAAAAAGAATATGCATAATTAAACCAAAATATGCCTATGTGCATTCTGGTTTGAAAATAAATTATGTTAATGTATGGGATCTTAAAAATGGTATATTTTACCTATCAAAGTGATATAAATGTAGTTGATACATTTTTTTTTTCATTAAGTCTCAGATAAAATAGATTGCTAGTATTTAAACTCAAGGGATTGTCCAAAATTGAAAGGATTGATCAAGTTTTATTTTTAGGTAGTTGAATAGCTATTGATCATAAAACAGCAAACATAATTTGGGTTTTATTCACTTTATCTACCAAATTTGTCTGCTTATTGGGTGTTTCTAGATAAATACTCTTTGCTAACTCTAGATGGAATACAAGATATTTCTACAAACTGGAATCTAGAAAACAGGGCTAGAGAGATGCTCCTGCTTGTTCTTCAGAACTTGGTCTCTGGTGCAAGTCTGAAATCAAGTGTTTTATAGTTTATTCTCCCAAAGTGCTTATGAAGAAATGAATGATGATACACACAAATGTAAGCAAGCTTTTTAAACAGAGGAAGGATTTTGCGAGCTCATAGAAGCCGCAGAATAAGACGATTCTTTGGTATTTTAGACCTTTTTGCTGACCTCCCTTTGAGGCGGTGCTGACCATCAGCAGTCTTTCATAAAATGGAAATCCCAGGCAATGTGCTTAATTCAGCTGTTTTCCTCAACTGTCAGGTTTAAATAAAAAAAAATTAATAGTGGACTACATGCAAAATAGTTAAGGAACTCAGTTTCAAGAAAGAAAACTGTGAATCGAAAATGTGACCAGATAGATGGATGAATGGTGATTAGCAGAGAATGAAGAAGCTATTCATATAAGCTCAGAATTCAGTAAAAGCTTCCCTCTGTCATTTAGTGTCTAAACTCAAAAAGTAAATAACATCCATTACTTGTTTCAATACCTCCAATCAAACATGTTAAGGTTTAAAAATGTATCATTCTTTCTCCTAATCCCTGGTCAAGTTTATCCTGTCTCTCTTTCTTGTTTTCTGTTCACAAATTACCCACGAGTGAGTTTATTCATCTACAGGAAAATTGAGGGCCAAGCGATCTTGATTAATCTCGGTGATGGGGCTTCCGGTATTTACATTCAATTTTCCCTTTAAAAATGAAACCCAGCAAACCAATCTGTCGTGTCCATGTCTTTTTAACCTTTAGAAAGCACACAGCATGCTGTCAGGCATACAGTAGATGTTTAGAATAAACTTTCTAAATTAAACTATTGCCCAGATGACATATAAATTGCAGCCTTAAGAGAAGCAATGTGTGAAAGTAGGCTTTGTAATGACCCAGTTCATCTGGGCAGATGAAAGTCTGGGCATAGCATTTCAGTCACTTGGTCCATCTGCCACCATCACTTGTGGGAAGAGGTTTCTGTTTCTTGTCAGCCAGCAATAGGAAGTGAAGCAGGATTTAGTAGCTGCTGAAGTACCAAAGGAAAGGGCACAGCACACACCACTCATGTCAAGTCAGGGATGGGGTCCTGGCTGTCTTATCCACCCCATCAGGTAAATAAACACTCTCCATGCTGTTTTGCCTCTGATAAAAGCTGAGTTCCTAAGTCAGGACAAAAGACAATCATTTAGTAAGAAGTTCAGTAAACTCATTTAGAAAAGCAAAAATAGATATGATTTATATTTTAACTCACAGAGGCTGTTAATCAAGAAAATCAATTGCCTGGCTTGATCAAATTTCTCCTTAACCTCCTCTGGTTAATTATCTGACAGAATCAGGCAAAGTGGGATTTTTAGTCATTATTAAGATGCTCTTTCAGCTTTCAACTTCACATCGTATAGACAGAGAGCAAAAGTGAAACACAAAAGGCCATCCCGAACATTAAGCTGCAAACACTTTTATTACTTATTTTAAAAAGGAAATACTTAAGATATTCATGATTTGTCATTTCATTCAGCACTGGGGCCTTCCCAGATAGGAAATATCTGTGTATAGTCAATTGTCATGTAATTTAGAAACATGAGTCCATATTAAATTTTTTTTTTTTCTTTTTAAAAATTTTCAGTGAAGTACCTTTGTTTAGTATGCCACCTCCTCTCTTAAGATATAAAGGGAAAAGAGAGCAAGGTAATTTGATGTGCAATACTGAATGCATATGTAGTACTATTTAAATTTTTTTAAACCAAATAATAAGTAGAATTTTGGCAGTAAACTTTCCTTAGTGAATGAAGCCACTAGCTATAGTGGGAAGGTTGAGAGATTCAGCCCTCTGTCAGTACATTTGGAGAAAGAAAAGATACTACTTAAACAGTGGTTTGTACTAGAGACCTTTCAGAAAACAGTCTGATTCTCTGCTATGTATCTATTTTTAAATATCAAAGTGCTGAAAGAAAAGGATTTCCAACCAATAATAGTCTACTGTGTAAAGTTATTACTTAGAATAAAAGAAGTGATAGAAAGCTTTACAGACAAACAAAAGTTAAGGGATTTCATCACAACTAAACCAGCTTTATAAGAAATAGTAAAGGAATTTCTATAAAATGGAAATAAGCCTAATTAGAAGCACTAACACACTGAAAGTACAAAATGTGGGGAGGAGGAGAGTAAAAATGCGAACTTCAAAATGAGCTCAAAGCTAATTTGCTCTAAAGTTTTTAAAAGGTTATAAGCATAGAACCTTATATGTAAACTCCAGGATAACCTCAAAACAAATCCATAGAAAAAACAAAGAAAATAAAAAGGGAACTAAACACAACACAAAAGCTTTTAAAGCACAAGAGACAAATGTAAAATAGACAAATGTAAAAAATAAATAAATAAATAAAGCACCCAAGCTTAATCTAAATTTAAAAGAAACTATAATGGTGCATTTTCGCTACAGGAGGCATTATGCAGCACCTGTTGCTGCTCAGCTGCTGATTAAGAGTCCAGGGCTAGCCCGTGTCTGCACCCAGCTGTGCGCCTGCACTTTGTCAGGAGTGTGATTGCAAAATGCAGAACCAGTAGTCTAACTTGACTCTTCTCAGAGAACTAGATAGGTTAAAAACACAAATAAACATCTGTATCAAAAGTCAATAGTTAGCATCTAACCAAAACCAATATAGAGTAAGAAATTCTCTGATCAAATCTATTTTCACAGTACTTCATTCAAATAACTGTTTGAAAGCAGCTGGAGCAGTTTTTTTTTCTCAGCTTAACACCAGCATCAAATGAGTTAATCCAATAACATCTCTTAATATCATGGAAGTCTCCATATTCCAAATTTTCTTATTATGTGCAATTTTTTGATAGAAAAATATTTGCCACTTTATGATCAGAGTGGTAGCAGACAGGCGCAGGAGTGCTCATGGGCTTAATGAAGGAGACAGGTTCTAGTCATGCCCTGAGACCGAGACCGGTCACAATACTTAGTGACAATTCCAGGGAGACAGTGGCCTAGTGGGGAACACGGGTCTCCCAGGAAGCAGCACAGGGTTCAACAGGTCCACGGGCCTCTGAGCTGAGACAGTTCAGTGAGTACCCACTAGACTGCTAGTCTCAGAACCAGCAGTCAACCCCATGTGCTGAGGATGCGCCAGCGCGGTATGATCACTAACCTGGTTGAACAGCCGACTGCTTGTGAGATTTCTGCACTCTGTTTTCGCTGGGTGTGATGAAAGTAAACATGTATTACACTGATTGTCATATTCATTACACTTTTGAAAGGTTAAATTATATTTAAAAATTACATTGACTGACATTCTTGGGCTCAATTGTAAGCACAGTAATTTTGTGCAATCTATGTAGACATCTTTAAAAATTCAGTATTCTTTAAGTGCTGTTATATATATGTATATGTATATACATATATATATGTGCTACAAATTTTAAATTTTTTTAAATATAAAATTAAATTGGTATTAAATACTTGAAGAAAGCTCTTATACCTCTCCAATGAACAATTTGTTTTCACTGAACAGTTTTAAAACCATAGCTCTTATCCAGCCTCCATAAAGTTATAGTACCAGGGTGACCATAAATCAGATACTATTCTTTAAAAAAAAATGACTTGGGCTTAAACTTTTGTTGTGTTATAATGCAATGCTACTTCAGTAAAATTAAATATTGGTTGTTTTTATTTTATAAAAAGAAAATACCATCCAAACTACTGGAAGAAATTGATTTTTTAAATATAGGCCTATCTTACCTCTCAAGTTTCATGTTTCTGCTATTTCCTATAGTAAACTCTGTAATTACTTTAGCTGGCTTCTCATAATGGATTCTCACCCTCCCAAACCCTTGCTTAGAATCTTCTACCCTGATTATTCTCAGCATTGGTTGGCTAAGAATAAGGTATAACTCAATTCTAAGAGAATGAGAATCTAGCATGACTGAGGCAAAAACTTTCATGTTCTTGGAAGGGAGATCTGAGTCAATATATATATTGATACCTTGCCTGGAATCATCAGTTTGGTCAGACTAGGTTATGATAGAGAGCCATGTATGGCTAAAAATCTGAGTGATGACAGAAAGTTTTGGAAGCTTGTGTTTTTGGTTAACTGAGAGCAGAAAAGATGGAAGACACAATGGGGCTAATTTTCAGGACAATGTGGCTACTTGATTGTCAGTAGAGATTATTTATTGGATTTTGTTCTTATCAGAATTTAAAGTTTGGAAAACTGGCAGTGTCATGGGTTGTGGGGAGAGGGAGAAGCCAGCAGTTTTACATGGAGTGTATAGCTCCATAAGTCTTCCTTAAAAGAATTTTCTTCCCACCTGTTCCATGGCTATAAACTGCTCTCCAAGGCTGGTAATTGTTATAAATAGGACATTTTAACAACATTATTTTGAGAACTCTTTGAAACAAATATGGATGCATTAAGAGCAATATAAGCTTGACTTCTTAGTATGTTGCCTACATTTCAAATGATCATGTCTTACTATTTGTTTTAAAATTTAGTATCTTGTAATTTTCTTTGCTGCTATGGGGAAAATTCATAAAACACACATGTTGTTTAATCTTGAAAATGTATGGAGATTCATGAGAACATCATCGAGTCCTCTGGGTATCTAAAGTTAACAACTATTTGTGTGATTTAGGGCACTCTTCTTCCTTACCTATAATGAGTATCACAATAGGGTCCACCTCATAGGATTATTGGGATGATTACCTAAAATAATGCCTTTGTGTGGCATATAGTAATGGTTCCACTTTTTTAGGACTATTGTTTATTCCAGAAAGTTTATCAAAGGTTATTTCAAGTCTTAAATCCTATAAGATAGGTGATATAAAGAATACATGCTCAGAACAAACTAAGTGTAATATCTAAGAGTTTGCATATGAATTCCTTTTAAGAAGGAAAATTTATCACGTTCCTTGATAAATTGCTGGATTATAGAAGATACGACTGGGCAACATGTGACCTCCCTCATGCATTCAATTCTTCATTCATTCACTAATTGAATGCTTACTATTAGGCCGTGAAATTATTACAATAAGAAAAACATAAAGCCAAGCCTCTTATTAAGTGAATATTCTAGTAGGGTCAACACACACATGCACACTCACGCATACACACACAGATGCACATATAATTTCTAGAAGTGATAAATGCCTTGACACAAGCAATAAAGGGCAACAGAGACACAGAATGACTAGGAGTGTTAGAGAGCTTTAGATAGAATGGTAGCCTATTGAATGCATCTTTGAATGAAGAGGTGACATTTGAACTAAGACCTCAGTAAGGTGAGGCAGCTGGAAAAAAGAATCAAAGCAGAGAGAAGAGAAAATACAAAGGGTCTGGTTTGGAAACATAGGAAGTTGGTGGGACAGGAGGAAGGGAAACATGGCTGTATAGCTGAAGGCATGAAGGAGAGAGAAGTATGTTAAGGACTTTGGAGTTTCTTCAAATAGAAAATCTTTTCCTAATAACTTTAATGGAGTGGCTAAACTATTTCAAATGAACTCATAAGAGGATTTATTTAAATTAATCCATATATTAGTAACTCATTTAAAATACTTTAAATTTAATTTAATTCAACAGTCCTGGAGTATTCTACTAAGAGAAGGGGAAAAAAATTGCCACAAACTCAAAACCTTTCCCTCAAAGGAATTTCTATGATAATTTTTGGCAACTTTCTAGTTAGAAAGATACTTACTTACTTCTAAAAATTAAAACATATCAGTTATAATTTCACATCTTACTTTTTTACTTCATAATATCTCGGAGACTTTTCAAGGTTGGACATATTTCCATTATTTTTAAATGTCTGTTCAATATCGCACTGTGGATGACTCTAGTTGATTGAATCAATCTCATATAAAAAAAACCTTTGTTTCCAATGCTTGTTATAACAAATAGAGCTGTTGTTTAAATTTGGGAGTACATAAGTAAATTCATAAATGCATTCCAAAGTACAATTCCCGAGAAGTGAAAGGGTGCTGAAAATGCCCAGTCAGAAAGATGGCTGAGGGAATCAGGGTGGCCTTATACTGAACATGAAATCTTTTCTGCAGCAGTGTAAAACCTCTTGCCCTTGTAATATTCCCTTGTCCCAACCTTCCAAAAAGTTCTGTAAACTCGTGATTGTTTCTTGTGAGTGGCCTATGTATTGTTTTGTGTGTGTCTGCCTGTGGAGAAAGTTCACAGCCTTAATCTGGAATAATGGTGGGTACAAGAGACCGGAAACAAAGAAAGAGGAGGCTGGAGGAAGAAAAACCTTTAGAATTCAAGCGATCTGGATTTCACTGACATTTGGAACAGTGTTTCGGCTTTCCAGAAGATGGGTATCAAGATTCGAGGCAATCTTACCTAAATTGAAAGGAGGACAAGGTGGCCCCGACTGACATCTGGGTTACATATTTAATTCTTAAACATCCAAGGAGAGGGAATCAGTCAAGCTAGTATTTTTGTTTTTGTTTTGTGTAAACAAAATAACCAATTGGTGGATTGATTGCTTCACTTGTTTTAGATTTCTATATAGTTTCTATATACACAGCCACATGCCAGTGTTAAAAAAAAATAAAAAGCATCATGAAATGCAGAGCAAAGTATCAGACCATGCTGTCCTGTCTAGAGCAATCTGTGTCATGAAGAACAGTGTCTAGCGAAGTCACTCTCACATCCCATTTTCCAAAGTACCAAAAGCAACATCAGTTATAACCTAATAATTATCACTTACCCAGGATACAAATAACCACGATCCTAATTTTATTTTTATTTTTGTTTTTTTTTCCTTCTGTCAGTAGTGTGGCATTTTATTGATTTTTATTTCCACAAAAGATAGACTGAGATAAAAGAAAAGAAACTCATTTATATTTTCAGTTGCCCTACTGAGTGTTTAAGGGCAACATCAATATTTCGATTAAATAAATTGGGAGGTCTATGTTTTTAACTTATCCATGTTTTTATTTAATTTCTATAAAATTAATACTGTTTGAACTATTAAAAAATGAGTCATTATCTAGTCCCTTAAATAGTTTAGAACTCTCTCTAAATATGTATACACACATAAATATATATACATATATGTGTTATAAGAATCATTGCATAGGGTTTATGGAAAACTATATATATTTATGTATTAATATAATTCAGTCAAAAACTGACTGAATTCCTCTTCTTATTTGTGATCTCTATGTATCTCTACTATTTTGAGTAATGGAGTCTTAATAAATATAGCTATTACCTGAAAATTATATCTTAATAATTATATAACTGGATGCTAAACTAAAATCTTATTTTCAAATTATATAATCTACTCCTGTAGATATCATTAGATAATTATTACACAGGTAATATTACATAGCTATAGCCTTATCCAAAATCAGAATAGACTAATTTTTCTTTCCATTTTATTCTAAGAATTTAAAATTTGATTTCAGGAAATTAAAATTAAATTAATTGATACTAATTTTTAACTTTTCAGTCTATCGGTCAATTTTCTAAAAACTTACTATAATTATTCTCTATAGTTGAAGCTTCTTTACAGTCTCTTCTTGTGTTCATCCTTCAATTTTTGCTGATCTTTAAGGTACAGTGAGCTCTTTTCTGACCCTAGGCTACCTATTTTCTCTTAGCAGTCTTCATACATATCCATAGCTGCATTTTTCTTCCATACAAAACACACATCTAATCTAAAATGTTCCTAACTTGACATTTGTATTACCCTACAAAAACCACATAGAGTTTCCATGCATGTCTCAAAGCCAACAAGTTCAACCTACCTTAAGAAAGCCTATTTACCTGGAACCAACTCTTCATGTTTTACATCTTGCTGCCACGTGTCAGCACCATGCACCTATCCAACTGGTCAGACATAAAACCTTCTCTCCTTTCTCACTCTCCATGTCCAGTCACTAAATCTCATTTAAGTTATATCCTAGATACTTTTTGGCTCAATTTCTTTCCATCTTCATTGTTTCTAGTCTAACCTAGATCACTGCTTCTCTTACCTGGGTGACTTGGTCTACATGAATGGTGTCCCTGGAGTTATAGATAACATCTGGAGTCCTTCTAACCTCATCTCTCATTATCCTTCCCTCAGATTCTACTTTCTAGCATTTTAAGCATCTATTCCTTAAACAGTTCATAATCCTTACCTCAGAACCTCCAGATAGGCTGTGCTTTTTGCCTAGGGTATATAGCATTATGTAATACATATGTGTTGACTGTGTGTATAAAATATGTATGTGTGCTTGTAGATATATGCATCTATATCTACATATATACAATTTACTCTTAGATGTCCTCTTTATAATCATCCCTGTGATCACCAAAGTTGGGTTGGGTGTCTTTGTGGGGGAGGTGTCTTTCCATTAATTCTAAAACATCTGCTATTTTCTAATCAGAGCACTTACAACTTTTACTATAATTACTCATTTTTCTGAGTATCATCAAAGAAATTGTCTCATTATTATTATATCTTCAATATCTAGAACAACTAGCAGACACGTAGGAAAAAATTTCTAAGTGAACGAATGAATTGCTTAATACGTGCTGATATTATAGACAAAAATATAGGGCAAGGGTCTTATTCATGACCCTTGTTCAAACCAGAAATTACGATGATGCAGTGATGTAGGTGATGCATATGGAATTAATTTCACAATTACTATTCCATTTATAAGGTAAAATTTAGTGCTAATTTTTCACTCCAAAACTGAGAATTGTTAACACTACTTCTACAAGGAAATTTAAGGAGATGCTAGGATCCATTTCCTAATTTCATCATATTTGGAAATGAGAGCTCAGCTCTCATTGAACACAGCCAGATAACTCCCAAGGATACAGCTAAAAACATGCAAGTTGCCAGAAAATTGTTTTCCACAAGAATGATTATTAGGACAACAAAATCATGTAAATAAGAAATGGAAAAGTCATGATAGTTCATCTAATCTCTCCCGTGAGAATATTCTCTTAAATATTGACCTCAAAGCTCATCAGGGTAAATTTTAACTTCAACCAGTGATGTAAATCCCACCTTTACCCTTGGGAGGCGATTGTGAAAACCCAAAATTTTTATTGCATCTACTTGGATAAAATGTTTTTGAAACAGTCTTTTCCTCAATGTGCACATTTTACGATAGCTCCAGCATATCTCATTATTCCATCATATTATATTTTATAAATAAAAATAAGTAGTGAGAGAACCTTGGAGCAACAGTTTTCATTCAACTAATAGTTGAGTTATGAGCAGCAAATTTACTCTTTCCATTTAAATATAAACCCAATATTGACAATGTATTTTCTATTCTAGGTTAGTATGCTTATATTTCATTCAGTCAATGTTTAAAAATTTGAAGGGGTAATAAATTGGAATATGTCACTTTTGCAGGTTAAATTTAGTAGAGTTCAAATTTTCTTTGAGTTATTTTACTATAATGTAAAAAATTGAATAAAATTTTGCTTAAATGAACTGTGCTGGGACTGGCAAATTTTTCAGTTGTATAGCTTGTCATGAAAGGTATTTGCTCTTGTTTGCTTACCAATTTAAGCTCTTTTTCCTTAAGAATCTTGAATGCATCATTTACATGTTACCCTTTCATATGACCAAAAATATCTGTCCTGCTCTTGTGGAGTAGTGGTTAGGTCCACAGCCTCCAGCCAAAAGCACAATCCAAGTACATCTCAAGGACCTGGGTTCACGTCTTCGGGCCCCATGGGAACAACCAAGATGAATAACTAAATAAAAGTAAAAGAGTGCTTCTTCCTCAAGGAAAAAATATCAGTAGTTCAATGAATAAGTTATTTTATCTGCAACATTTCCCAAACATTACTCTTCAATATAACAGGTATCTAAACTTTGGTCATATTTATACTACTGTACTCTTTTCATCAAGTCTTATTTCTGATATGACTTACTTATTTAAACATAAATATATTTTAAGTAATATTACGCCATGGATTTAACAACTTAATTCTCCTAACATACACAAATTCATACAATTTAAAACATTATTGCTTAACTTTTAAAATATATTGTATGCCACATTTGGAAAAAGGTTCTATCATATTCCATTATAAACCTATAGATCACAGAACTATTTTCTGATTATTTCCCATATTGTGCATTTATTCTACTCATACTGTTTTTACTCCAAGTGTATTTATTTGAACAAATACAGAGAAATTGCAAGCATGAATTTTTTTATTAGAAAATCATTTTTTATCTTTGATATATTTCTGATAGAGGGGCCACTGAATCTACATTTATAAGTAGATAAGAGGTATAATTAATAATGTCTAAACAGCAAGCAGTACTATTTAAAATATTCTCTTCTATTGGACGACTAGTGGTAAACTTAGTGCAAGTATGTACAGATGTTGAATTATAATATTTTAACTTATATAATATTATGATGCAATGTTACTTCAATAACACTTAAAAGTATATTCTGCTCTATGAAGATACTAGTTATTACCCGAATAGTATGTACTCAGACATTTTTGCATAACATTTTCAAAAATCAACTTGTCAAATTCACAAATTCTAAATTATATATTGATTCATATGAAATCTTACATTTAGGGATAATTGCTTTCTTTTGTTACTGTATAAGTACTTCCAAAAACACTTATAATTTGAAAATATTAGGAAAAATATCCTTTAACAACCAAAAAAACAGAGATTCCCAAAACTTTGACCATTGTGAAAATCTGCTAGTTATCCTCCAACTGGATTCATTGCCATCTATTACTTTGTTTATGATCTTTCAGCCAGTTCCCAGTCCATGTGACTCTGTTCTCATCCAAAGCAATTATAATTAATTTGCAAGTAAAAAATTTATTTCATGATCACTGTTTCAAATGCTTCAATGGAACCCAAATACATGACGTGGGTTCCATCCTCTTCATCCAATTAGTTTTGTAACCTTATCAAACAAGTCTGTTATCACACTCTGGCATGATTTGCTCATTATGAATAATGCTGCTGCTTAAGGTTCAAGATTCCATTGTCTTCTAACTGCTTACAGATTGTCCTTCAATATTGTATTCCTTACATCACTCTGTATGGATCTTCTGCTTAGTTGTGTGTAAATATTTTATTTAGGCAAGCGTTTTGAAATCTTTGGTCTTTTCTTTATATTTCTTTGATTTTACAACAAATCTTTTCCAAGAGAATTCCTAAAGAGTTCTGCATTATTAATTGGTGGCTACCTGTGTATTCAAAGGACAATAAAAGAAGGCTAAAGAAAAATGTGTTGACAGGTTTCTATCTAGTGAGGCAATGGGTTCCATCATGACTCAGAAAAAACAGCTAATTGTAGGGTACAGTGGAAAAAATTGGGGAGGATCTAAGGATATCTATACAAAGTATGACAAAATTAATTTATAACATGTTATAATATACAACTAAATTCAAGTATTTGCATTCATATATTTGAATGACTATGATATAAAACTAGTTATAAACAAAAAATTACAAACTTAAGGTTTTCAGGTGTGCCAACAGCCCACATATTATTGACAAAATCTGCAACAGACAATAGTTTTAATTATATCAATTACCAATTATGCTTGCTCCAGTTTCCATGATAGCTAAATTGTCTGACTCAATATGTATAATTCTAAAGTGTAGAAAAGTTTACTCCTTCTCAATTTTACAGCAAACGTATTTTTCTGAAGAAAAGGTTATTCACAATACAGAAATTGTTTTCAACCTTCAATATAATTAAATTCTGAAAAATAGGGGATCCTTTAATATTTTCTGTCAGGATAAATTAAAGACATATTTGTAAAAAATAATCTAAAAAAGTATTTGTAAACTAAGTATTCATGATTAAAATGCTTTTTGTAAACTTCTTGCTTTCTCAGTTACCAAATATAAATTTGGTAGTGAATTTTTTTAAGTGAAGACTTGTATACACTTTGTCTTATTCTGATCCAATTCAGTAAGAAAACAGTCCCATTTATAACTGAATAAAACTCTTATCTTTTAAATATGATTAATATCTGATCAAATTCTAAGCTATGACTTCACTAAAAGTCTTAACAATGTGAAATTTAAATAGACACATGTAAAATAGTTGTATGCATTGTTCCTGGGGGCAGGCAGGTGGTTGGTATGGGGGTGGAGAGGCAAGGAAAACAGAAAATTCATTTGTTTTTTTAAAAATAAATAACTAATTTCTGGATCATTCTTTGAAATTAAATGTGAAACAGTAACAGATTATTCTTAATAAGTGCAGATGATTTAAAAGCTAATGGTAGTGTCATATTGGAATAGCATAGAAGGAACTGAAACTTTTAAATGGAAAAATTAGTTATAATATTTTCTATTTGAATGGTTATACCCCCATCAAATTTGCTCACTGACAATGTGTTCATTCTATGTAAGATTTAAGTGATAACATATTCAAAAGGGTGATTCCAAATCGCAAAATATTAAGTTATTTTTAACATTTAATGATGAGAACTAGATTTTTAAAGTCTCTTAATATTGTTCTGACAAACACAGGTAGTGATTAGATATTTCCCTATAGAAGTATTAAGAGATTGTATGTTTCAATCAGGTGACTAAGCATGTTGCCCACGTGACAATAAAAAATACATTGACAATGACCATCAGTTGGGTAGCACAACAGATCCTTTAGATAAAATCGCCCTTCAATGCCTTGTTCACTATAGTTTCTCTTATTATTACTTGCCTTTTTAATGAGAAAATTTATATTCATAGAAACAAAACACTATCACTCAATTAAGATATATTGATTTAAAATACTCTGTAAAGAGTAAACTTCCATGTTAACACTGAAAGATTAATATGAAAATAAATTTTATTTCTTTGTATGACTTCAAAGTACTTATTAATATTTTAATTTAAATATTTATTCATAAAATAATCTGTTTAGGGAAATCTCATCTACTGGCTGAATGATGATAGGGGCAATGTTAAATGTATTCCCTGCACAGAGCCCTTGGTATCTAGAACAATATTTGCTATACTCAAAACCCTTGGTAAGAATTTACTGAATGAATTCATGTACCAATATTAAAAGATTTATCACGAGAAACTGGCTTGTGCAATTGTGTGGACTGCCTGGGTAGATCCAAAATTTGCAAGGCAGGCCACCAGTAAGAATAGGCTAAAATTCTTGGTTGTAGTTAATATTTTACTTCATAGGCAGATTTTCTTCTTTGCCAGGAAAGTCTCAACTCTGCTCTTTCAGGACTTTTAATGAATTGAATCAGGCCCAGTCAGGTTACATAGATAATTTCTCTTACCTAAAGACAACTGACTATGGACCTTACTCACATCTATAAAATGACTTCATAGAAACACCTTGATTAGTATCAGATTGAATAACTAGGGACTATAGCCTAGCCAAATTGATAAAACAAAAAGACTTGAACAAATAAAAGTAAGTATTACTTTTTCTAACAGAAAATAATCTATCACTGAGGATTTAGACAGAGAAGATTTATTCATCCTGTAGGTACAATTTACTTAGCACTTATCTTATGTTTTAAATCCACTTGGGTTTAAGCTTTCATGTATATTATGTTTTCAAAAATTGTAGATCCTCTATTTTGTCCTTTACAGAAGAGGAAACTTGAGGTTAAAGAAAGATTAAATTAACCATCTTGTGAGGATCAAAAACTAAAATACATTTGTGCTAAAGTCCTAACCTTAAAAAGTAAAGCCCTGATTTGGCATTTTAATCATAAATGGTCATATACTGAAAGGGAAAAAAGATATGCTTGTGATGTCTTTTGAAAAAAGAATTTTAATCACACTACAATATGCTTGTTTTTACTTCTCCTTCTCCACTGATGTGTTCATCTGTGTCATTCCTCAACATTCCTTAAAAAGTGCTGAAAGAGTATATAGGCTGGCTTATAAAATGATTATAAAGATACTCAGTATCATTTGTGTCTCATTTCAACAGAATATTTTCAAAGTCACTAAAGTGCTTTCCAAACACAGTAGGAAAAACAAATTTTTCTCATGTGCAACTGTCAAAGCTCATGCTCAAATTATTATTGATTTTTATTTAATTTTATTCAATGCCCGGGTTTGGTTTTTAGAAATTTTCAAAACTGAAAAGTAAAAACAAGATTTTAACTTTTTAGCATGGGATAAATGATTTCTCATGACAGCTGCTTTTTCTACTTTCTCTTATTTTGCCTTACTGCTTCGTTATCTTATTTACATAGTTAAGTCCCTTAACTACCATTATATAACTTATCTTAAATATAGCCTGGTCTTCTAAATCATATAGAAATAATGATGAGAAAGGTAGAAAGTGAATTCACCTTTTTATAATCTAAAATGGTTAGTATTATCTAGTCTAAATTGACAAGAGTTGGGATTTTGATAGTGAATTTGATCAGGAATCTTAACCTGTTCACTATTCTTTCACAAACCTAAAAACTATGATACTGTGATATCTTATGAAATGAGGTGAGTAACTCATTTTTGCTTTTCATAACAAAAATACTTTTATATGACAGTCAGTATAGTTAGTTTCCTTCTATTTAATATTAGCACTGTAACACTCACGGTAAGTTCTGTGACTGTCCAAAAGATAGAAATTGGAGAGAACATGCAGGAAAGTCCAAATCCATTCCAAAAAGAAGAAAGTCTTCCCAAAAGAAAGAAAAATGAAAACAGATGCAGTGTCATCCTCCATTATGTTAGCTCGTGCATGGTTCTTGCTAAAGAACAGACATTCAATCTGCTTTGAATTATTTGTCACTTGGCTTCTTTATATTTCCATGCCCTATTTTGCATTTTGTTCACTACTCATTGTGTTACACAATCTACATTCTGCAAAAATAATGTTAATATAGATTCTTACCAAGGATTGAACTATGTGTAGCCAACTTTAGAACTTTCACAAACCTTGATTTTAGACTTTGCAACCAAACTTGATCATTTGGGGGTTCGAGTTCACTTGTTCTTGGCTTAGCTGTATGTTAAAGTCCAATTCATTGGACTTTAAAAGCCTTATAAAATATTCAAAAAGCTTCTTGCACATCAAATAGCTCTTAAGACAGAACATTTTGATGAGTTTAGTGTAAATGAATCAGAAGCATATGGATTAAATTTACCTTAAAATACTCCTGGGTTTAAGAATTAAGGGAAAATGTGCTTGGCAAAACACATTTTGGGTTTTGCCTAACCCAGAACATTGGAAAAGTAGTTCAAGATGTTTGACGAACCCAAAACATGGCTGGGTTCACCCATCCCTAATCCCCTGTGGTAATAGCAAAGGACAGGCAGAGGCAGATTTTAGGTGCATAAATCTAGTTCAGGTTTTTATCATGGTCGTTCCAAACTATTGGATAATGTGAGAATGCCTTGCCTCGTCTAAATTAAATTTTTGCTATGTGCTTTTTACAATCCGTTTAAAGATTATAGAATGTGTGTTTTATATGAAGGGTGTGGTTCCACATAATTATAGCCTATGTACCAACTCAGTAAAAAAGAAAAATAATAAGGTTTATGCTTACCTAGAGCATATCAAGAGATCATCATGCCTTCAATTTCAATCCCAGTGACTATTCACTTGAATTCAATGCGTTCATAAATTATTTTTACTTTCAACATTATGCGAAATGTTGCGAAAATATGCGAAAGAAGTAAATATGCGAAAGAAGACCCAGGATTTCAAAAGGAAGTAACATGTATAATAATCAACAGTACGAAGTTTTTTTTTTTTCTTTTTCCAACATAATTTTATTCCTACACAAGCTATAAATAGCATAAAATAATCTGAGTATAAAATGACAGTAAAAAACAAACCATTCATTCTTGACTTAGAGAACTACCATTAATACCTGATTTTTTTTAAATTTATATACTAGGAAGGGAGAGGAGGAAGAAGCATTTAAGGAAAGAGGGAAGTTAGAGAAGGAAGAAGCATCTTTGTTTATTTAGTTGTTTATTCTGGTTTTTCAGCCAAGTCCCAGGTCCGGTCCCAATCCCAGGTCTTTGGGCTTCCCCTGGTCTGCATGCCAGCATCTCAGCACCTGAGCCTCAAGGACCTGACCTCAATACCTGAAATCTTTTGACTTGAATTTATGGTCAATTCTTTACTTGTGAAGACAAATAGGGAGGACAAGATAATTATTTGTATGCCATCTTTCTTTTTCAATAATCAGGAAGAAATACTATCATTTATTCATATTAATGCAAATAAACAGATTCATATGAACTGATGGCTGAAAGAATTTCAAATTACAGCATGAAATATTAATATTACAAAATCTAGGTCATCACATAGAAATACTAATAAATTAAGTCATTAATTTAATTAAATCCTATCAAGATTAATCATATAAAATAATTGTGAGACAGGCAAGTCTTCCTTCAACCTTAATTTTTGGTACCTAATGACAATGAAGATGATCTTGGCATCTGAAGCAAAGTCATGATATTTCACTAAAAACATGTAATTTAATTATAGCTCACCTTGGATAGCTCTTTAGATTCTTATTTACTAACAATGACTAGTCCTCAAGTATTCAGTGAGCACTGATTCTGAGTGAGATACTGCTGGATGCAAGAGAAATATAAAGATTATTTAGAATCATTTTTCACCAAAAAGTATCTTAGGTGGATTAAGACATTATATATATATATATATATATATATATATATATATATATATATATATAAAGAGCTTTATTAAATGTGGAAAGTGATAGAAAATCAGTACAGAAAGCACCCCATGGATTCTGCAGTAGAGTTCAGGAAGCAGGCATAACACCAGTCTTACATTAAGGGGTGGCACTGAAAAACATGAAAGAAGACCAAAATTATACTGCCTAATCATTTAACAAGGAATGCTAATAGATATTATGTAGATTATGTCATTTATTTTGTTTAAAAAGGTAAGGAATAGAATAACATATTTTCATCAACTTGAATATAGTGCAAATTTTGTAAAATTTGGAGATGACTATACAAATGCTATGGATAAAACAAAAGATTATGCATAAAAATAAAATAATTAAAATAAATGTAGAATGTGTAATGCTGACTAGGCCTGGGATAGGGACTAAGCAGAAGAGAATTTAAAAGTTGTCTGAGGAAGATGACCAACTCATGTAAAACACCTGCGGTTACTGATGAATGATAATTAAAAGGCATATATTTTGGTTACGTCTAGCTAAATTGAGAGATAAAGAGAAAATATTAGCCAACTAAACGTGGGTTGGAAGATTACATGTAGCCAAATTACCAAGAGAATTTGTTAACAAGAGCAGTTTTCTGATAGCATAACATCTGGGAGTAGGAGCCATCCATCCTAATTGTTAGCAAGCTTGCCAAATGATTCTTCAGCATGTTAACTTTTGAAAACCACTGTTCTAAGCTCTATCAGATATCTTTGTGGAGAGATGACAGGGAGAGTGTTGGTAGGTAGCCAGAGAGCAGATTACTAAAAACAGATACCCTCTCTTATGATAAAGATATTCTCATGTAAATAACAGTGATTTGTAAGGTTTGGTGCATACATTTTACCTTATGGCATTCCATAATAGAGTCATTTACTAGCTATATATTGACATTTATTCTACATAGATGGTTTGATTTTATTGATAAAAATAAATACCTTTATTTGTACTGTTTTGTACATCAACTTTACACAAGCCCTAACCTGGCTACACACCTGGTACTTGACGGTACCTTTTTAGGAATCCAGGGAAAAAGTGAAAAGCTCAGATAGGAAAATATATTCCCAAAATTACTGACACATGCAGCCAATGTTATCAAAACCTTTTAAACGTTTGCCATCAAAAATGGTGTTTTTTTCTAGTGTTTTTGGTTCTCATTTCCCAGTTTGAGTTGTGTTTCAGTTATACAGAAAATATACTCATAGGAATAGGCATTCTTCAACTATCTCAGATAAATCGGACATCACTCACGTTAATGACTGTTTTCATTTTAATCTCTTTATTTAGAGGTGCAATAATAAAATGCTAAATAAAACCATTTGAGGAAATAGAAAGTGGCAACATAGCAACTATCACAGAATGACAACTTTGAAAAGGCAGGAGACCAAACATGTGGAAATATTGAGAGAAATATAGAGTAAACATTACAGGAGTGGAAAAGAGTCCATCTAGAGAAACTGGTAGAAGGCAGAACTTCTAAGCATCTTGCCCCACAGAGATCATCTTCACTTTTAGCATTTTCCACTTAAAAGACTTTCTGGTACTAATACATATTATTTTACCGTCCTTATAATTCCACAACACATACACCTACATCCATACGGTTTTTCCATCTTTTCTTCTGATGAGAGGAAGAAATGACCCTTCACCTTTATACTCCTGCTACTCCTCTCCTGAATTTGTCTCAATACAGCATCCCTCCCAATCAAGACACCTCCTTAAATCTTTCTATTCACATTCAAGGTTTTATCAGAAAGTCTTGACATTCATTTTCACTTAGTTATTACCCATTCATTCTCAAACTCATAATCAAATTCCACCTCATGATGTCACTAAAATAACTCTTACTAATGGCTCCTGACGTTCTATAAAACTACAAGCAAAAACAAAAACTCATGTATAGCTTTAATTCTAATTAATTCGTTTTACTTCTGAAAAAATGTATAATAATAAAATTTTATGATTTAAATGTAGATGATCATTATTAGCTTAGAAAAAAAATGCAGCCACCCTTTCTTTTCAGCATGAAGTCTAGCCAAATAGCTTAAAACTAAAGTTTGAAGGGGCAGTAATACCTCTGCGATGCTAAACCACAAACAGACGTCCTTATCAGGAACAGAAATCCTAGTGACAGACAACTGTTCCACAAATTGAGGCATCATCAATAGAATAACAAAACAGCAGCAGACTGTCTCATATTCCCCTGTCTACATCTCAGTCCCGTTGTCATATTAGACACTGACTCCAAACACTACAAACTAGGACCTTTAAATTGCTACTTCCTTTTATCATTTACTGATTTGAAAATTGTTCACATAGCTGAGCAGTTTCTCAGTGTTTTGCTGGCTTGGTGTTTGACTTCATGAATTTCAACAAAAATGATGGGGGTACTTCAGCAATCAGACAAATAACAAGGATCTTTAAATGACCTCGAGTCATGTAACAAGGAATGAAAGTTTGACTTTATATTTATAATTGCTGCATTATTAATCAGCATCTTTTTCAGCTTTTCAAGTGACATGAAGGATTCTTTTAGCTGGCCTTTCTTTTTAAGACTCTGGCAGAATATATAATAGTTGTGGCAGCAATTGTGTTCATAATTACTACTATTATTGTTTCCTCTGACCTGTTAGCAGGACCACATTTTCATATGAAATTTTAATAATAATAGACAAAATGTATGATATCATGGAGCACTTAATATACTATATACACAATATGTATTATTTGAGTTAATAATCTGGTCCTCCAAGTAGAATATATTAGTATTAATATTCCTTTCGCAAATGAGGAAATGGAGGTATAGAGAAACAGCACATTGCTGAGGATCACATTAAATGACAGTCCGGATTTGACTGACAGTTTCTTTAGAATACTCAGTGAATACTTAAAGAATACTCAATGAAAATTAGAACTTCTGAGAACCATGTCATATCAAATAACTTACATGAAAAGAATCTCTCTGACACCATTTAAATACAATGTTGTGTGTTCAGTATTTGAAGACACAAAAAGGAAGGAGTGAAGAGAGGCTTCTAAGAGGAATAAGAATGGCATGGTTTTATGACAATGGAGAGACCTCTGAGCTGGTCTTTGAAGAAGGAAGAGAAATGTTTTACGATAAGTTGAAGGACATTGCAAGCAAAGGGGAAGATTAAAGAACATGACACAGGGGCTAGAAAGGACATAGTATTTTTTCAGGAACCTCAAAATTCCCGGAACATAAACTCTTCAGTGAGAAGCAGGACAGCAGGCAAAGGTCAAAACAGAGAAACTTAAATACAATGCTAAGGAGGTGGTGCTTTTCTAGAGGCACTTGCCATTGCAGAGGTGTGAAAAAGGAAATGATATGAGGTAATTTTTCCTTTAGGACAACCAGTCTGACAGGAAGTTTGAGGATCGATGTGAGTTGTATATGAGAAGACACATGAAGATCAGATAGAAAACATTTCCAATACTTCAGGATAAAAAATAATGATGAAATAATATGGTGATACCAGGAAAGAGGGCATCATTTTAAAACTACGTGAGGTAGAAAAAATGGATTTGGTCTGAGGGTGGAATAAAAGATAGTAAAGAGTCACAATGACTCGATATTTTCTGTTTGACTGAAAACACAACGACTTAGGGGTGAGAAGTAGGGAGATTGTCATCATGGAGAAGAAAGATAAGGCTTTCTCTGAAGTTCTCAAAGGAAACTGTGGACACAAGAACCCTTCTACTACATGGTGTGATTCCTTCATCAAAAGGACAAGACAGAACTCAGTTTTAGGTCTCACCACCCCAACTATACATGTGAGACACCCACAAGATTTTTCATTTAAATGGGCGGGGAGGAGAATAAACGTAATAACATTTTGAGTAAAGGAAGGAAAAGCGGTTACTAGACATAATGTTAGCTAATATATTTTCTGTTAGGCCCAACACTTATTCTTATATAGAAGGAAGAGGATCTTTAACCATTCTCTCATATTGGGAGTCAACCTTTCAAATTATGGTATTTATAACTAATCAGGTGAGTATGTCATCCATTTTTTCCAATATAACATAATGCAATAGAGTATATTAGAGAATATAAAGTTTTGTTGTACTGAGTAAGCATATTATTTCATTTTTCTTTCAGTCTGTTTTACACATACACAGATTACAGTAATATCCTCAGGTATACAAGTATTAGTTTACATTTATCGTATGGATCATGATCAAAAATTGGAAAACCGTTGAACTCAGGTACAAATTATTCTCCAGAATGTAAATTGACAGTAACTTTCATTTACAAAAATGTGTGTACTTAAATAGCCTAACACAGCTCATTTTTAAATGTCCAGGTAAAGGAAGAACATAGAATATTACAATAAGAAAATGGGATAGGTCTTCATGATTAATTTTGCTCCCTTCCACCACAGTGGTCATTCAGAAGTCCTACAAAAACATTTACACATGAGCAATTATCTATGACATTTGAATTAGACTTTCCTGGGTTTTTGCTGGGTCTGCTTACTGCAGAGATGTTCTTCTTGAACTATTCAATACTAGCCCACTCTGTCTTCCCCAACTTAATAATTTTGGTAACTCAACAAAAGCAAAAAGTAAACTGTTGAAATTTTTCCAGGTAATAAAAGAAATCTGTATTTAATTTGTAATAAATTATGTGAACTAAAACCTGCTATCAAATGTATCTTTGTTTCTTCTCCATAAAAGTAGAAACAGTACACATTTATGTGATTTTTTAATAATTCTATGGAGATTAAATTTTATTAAGGGATGGAAATCCAATATAAAACAAGTAAAAGTATAGTATTAATAAATTCTAAATAGTTTATTGGCCTCAGGGTGGAGTTATACAAAACTCAAGCTGACATTTATTTACTTCATATTTTAGTGAGTGGTTTTGACTTATTATGTCAGACACAATTGAAAACATGCTTCCATAAAGTACTGTAGAATAATTTCACGTATAGGTGAGGTAACTCCTTATTGCTTAGCAATAAAGACCAGTATTGAATCAAATATTCTTGAAGTCATTTTAGTTTCTTCTCTGTGTAAAATACATTATTAGCAAATCAGGATCACAGTGTTCTTATATAACATGAGGGCTTTTGAATTAGACAATATTGAAAGAAATTTATAGACTCAAATTTTCGTTGTTTTGGCCTTAGTTAAAGACTACATAAATGATTTGTTTAAGTTAATATGCCTATTAGGGGTATTTGCCTCAGTTAGCAAATGAGGTAACATATTTTAGAGATGCTAAGTGATTTGCCCTATGTTACTAATGCAGAAAAAAGATTAAGGAGAGGGCTCTTGTGTGCAGCTTTTCAGACTCAATCTCATGGATTTAAACAGAAAATCCAATAGAATTCCAAAGACTCGTCCTACAAACCTTTAGGAGATAATAATCTCTAAACAAGTAAGTAACATTTGGGAATACAAAAATAGGCAAAGCCTCCACATTCTCTGCCAAAAATATCCTTTGGCCTCTTTCCTGCTTTATATTACAATATCATATAATATGTGAAAATTTTAACAATGCTTCTCAAAGAGTGATTAGAAATATGTGAGTCTGCAAGAGGATTTGGTGCAGTCTCACTTCAAACAAAAACAAAGTACGTTAGGCCTGAAGGGACACCTAAAAGACCCTGAACTAGAGTAAGTAAAAGAAATATGTACACATAATAGCCTAAAGCTTTTTATGAAAATATACCTTGAAGTATAAGGCTGGTTTCCAAGGCACACTGGACTATCAGACATTCTTATCTTTGTTGCCTTGAAATCTTTTTCTCTTTTCATTTTGATCACCACTGATAAATGAAATGCTAACATCTCAGACGTTTCTTTGTCCAAAATCCAACATTACTGGTGCCAAACTTTACTGAAAGTCATAAAAATACATACTTTAAGAAGAAATCTTGGAAAATCGAGTTATATCTTTCTAGGAACAGATTTAAAATGGTAGCTTACTTGGTAAATTTAAAAACAAACTAGGGAATAGTTTAAAATATAGAGGCAGTATTTCCCAAGGAAAAATGTTACTTTGAGTAGAAATAATGTACTCTCAGGCAGAAATCTGTTTGAAAGTCAAAACAAAGAGATAATCTAATTTTTAAAGTTCTAATAGTGAGTCTTTTACTCTGGCAGCTATATTTTCACTAATATGAATTATCCATTATTTTTAAGCACACTGGAAGGGATTACTGATCACAAAAGAGCTGAGAGTAGCTATAATTTTTTTATCTTTTTAATTGAGAACTAATTTTCTATTATATCATGAACTTCTAGGTGATATTTTAGAACTAATTTTGAGATTGTGTGGTTTTAGTTGTATTTTTATATAACCTCTGGTATTCCAATAATCTTCTCTGTTGATTTGATCAACAGCAAAGTAGAAATAGTCTTACTGGGGTGTATTATAAGTAAAGTTTCTGTTAAATGCATACTTTTGAATATTGAGTGTGGGAATTGTAATATAAATTGTTTTGGTAAAAATACCAATGTGGGTTAAAATCTTAGCTTTTCTGCAGACTTTAAAAAATGTATTTTTTCTTTGTTTTTCAAATAGAAGCAAAGGACTTTGTTCTGTGCTGTATTAAATCCTAATATGAACTCACATAAGACTTCAGGAGCTTATTTTTATTTGTAATTATTTATATTTTTTTCTAATATTTGATTAATTTTTTAATCTTTTAGCAAAACGCACACACAACTTATTTCTGACTATGCCGGTCCATGATGTCATTTAAGTGAGCGCCCTTTCTAATCCACAATTTGATTTTCTGTTCGTAGATCATGAGTACTCCCACTGGCAAAAACTGTGTGATTTTCTGCTACTATGCTAGCATTTCCCACTCTATGTACAATCGCTGGCACCTTTCCTTTTCTCACACTGCCAGGTTGAGGTCTGCACATTTCATTTGCTTTCTATCAACTTATACAAACATTTTTAAGTATAAACTGAATTTAGTAGAATTGCTTAAGTTTCAAGTGACAGAAAGATAACACTATCTGTGGTAATAAAAAGTAACCTACAGAAGGAATCAATAGAAAATTATACTCAATTCATGGGAAATTATTATATTAGATCCATACAAAGTCTCTCTGATGTTTTTAGTTATTTATTGTACTTCTTCCCATGTTCCATCCCATTCCCTCCTCTCCACTCCAAAGACAAAGGTCTTAACTTATTTCATGTGTATCAACACTTTAATGCCTGAACCTTTAACTTATGTGAACGCATTTTTAACTTATGTAAATGTTAAGTGTATCAGTTTCTTAACTTTGTTTTTAGCAGTATGGCTTTAAGATCCTTCCTTGCTTATATGTGCATAAAGAAAGCTTTTACAGAACACAGAAAGATGTGTTATAGTCCTAATTCACCATTAATTCACTTTATCACCTTGAGTGAGTCATCTACATTCTTTGTGTCTAAGTGTTTTGTTTAAAAAATATGAGATTGAATAGAAATATGTCTGATATTTTAGAAATAAACTGCATAGAGAGAAAAAATGCCAGGCATTCTGGGAGCTGTTGAATTGATAAATCCTATAGACTTGGGGGAATGTATTGGAAGAGAGTACAAACAACCTTTTTAGTTGACAAAGCTGGAGAACTACAAGTCATCAAAGAGGAAGAGTAGGGTGCCTGGTAACAACTGGCTTTAGATCTTAGACTGCATAATAGCATTTAAATTTTCATGACATTTTCTTTGGCCTCTGAGTTCAACTAAGGTGTACGCATTAGTCAGGTTCTCCAAAGAAACTGAAGCAATAGGACATACAAAGACATATAGAGATTTATTATGAGCATAGGCTCAAGTAGTTATGGAGGCTGAGAAGTCCCACAATCTTCCTCCCATAAGTTGGAGACTCATAAAAGCTAATTATATAATTTCATCTGAGTGCAAATGTCTGAGAACTGGAAAAGCAGATGGTTTAACTATCAGTCTGAAACCAAACACCTGAGAACTCAGAGGATTATTGGTGTAAATCCTAGAGCTTAAAGCTTGAGAAACTAGAAACTTCGACACCTGAAGATGGATCTTCCAGGTCAAGAAAAAAGAGACTTTACCAGCTCCCCATTTTTAGGTTTATTCTGACCCACTATGTATTGGGTGATCTTTACAGGTGAAAGTGGATCTTCCTCACTGGTATACTGATTCAAATGCTAGTCCCTTCCTGAAACACTCACATCCACACACACAGAAATAATGTTCTATCTGCTATCTGGGCATTTCTTAGCTCTGTCATGTTGCTACATAAAATTAGCTATTGCACGTGCAATATAAAATGTAGATTGCTGGGTGAAATGCTCAGAGGTGATGTATCTCCTACTAGGAAGGCAGAAGCTTCAACATAAATAATAGGTCTTCCAAGGTGGATCAAGAAGGTTTTCTTCACTGTCCAAGATATGGGTAAATAGCCTTGAGGAAGCTTTCTAATGCAATGAAGATACAATCAGTGTGATATTGGGAATAAACAAAAATCATTTTATTTTATGACTAAGCTTTACATGGCATCCTGGAAAAGAAAGGATGCATCAACAATTGCAGTGAGAGAAAAGGGTTGATAATCTAAAGGTGACCTAAAATATTAGAGTTATCATGTAGATATACAAGGATGGATTGATATTTAATCTTTGGAGTTTAACTGCACACTAAAATATAATTTTATGTTAAAAATTGTCCCTTATTGCAAAAATACCCCATGAATATTAGAAAAGAGAGATTCCTTTTCTACTAATTTCTCAGAGAAATAATTCATAAATTTATTCATTAAGATGTTTTAGATCACTTTCAGTACTAAAATGCTATTATTCACTGAATTTTATACTTAAGATGAATTTACATCAGATCACAGTTGCTTCTGGCTTTTGTTAGTGAGAATTACCCTAAAATTATAACCATGTTAGAGCAAGGAGATATTTTCAACAAGATTTGTTTTTAAAAGGGGGGGGGGGAGTAGAGTTTAATTAAAATTAAAATTCCTTTTGAGTATGCAATATTTACACTAATTTGTTGCATTCCGTAAAACGTCTGAGTTTCTGGTGACCAAAATTCCTGCCAAAAAGACTGTTACTTCCTTATATTTAAAGTAAATGAATTGAGAATAGTTTCCAGAAGAGTCACCATCTAAGTAGAGAACTCTGAGTACTTAAACTGAAAACCACTGTGACTGTCTACATGGTTAAAAGTAAAATACAGGGATGTGTGTCTAAATAAGCCACACTGAGGGTTTACACATGATAATGATTCGATTCTATGTTTTGTTAGACCTATACTCACATTTCCTAAAATAAGAAAAATGAATGTGCTGAATATGTCAATATGTATTTAAATAATTATCTCTTGGGTTGTATTTAAATTCAATAGTTATTTTGTTCATCGTTTTAAGAATGGGCATTGTGCTAGATTCCTAGAGTTTCAAGGCAAATAATATATACAACCTTAAGAAGTCCTCTCCCTTTACCTCCTCAATACAGGTGGATTTATTTCCTTCCCACCTATACCATACTTCCCAAGTACAACACCCCATTCTCTCTAAAACTAAACTACTGAAGTATTCTTATTGGTTTCAATATGGCTACTCTCAGTATATCCCCTTAAATCATTTCTCACACAAATGATCTTTAATAATGCCAATTTGATGATGTCCTATCCAATTTCCAATTTTAATGACTCTTTGTTTTCCTTAGAATAAAGACCTAAACCTCTAACATGGTCTACACAGCCGTGTGTGACGAACTGTCCCCTACTATCTCTCCAACCTTAGCTTTGACCTTTTTCTCTTTTCTTGTCTAAAATCCAATCACATTGGACATTTCTGTACTAATTCTTCAAATATGTTATGCTCGTTCCTATCTCAAAGTCACACATGCTCTCCCTCTGCCTAGTACTTTAGTTCCAATGTTCCTTTCACTATTTAGTTCCAAACTTTGGGCAAGGAGCCCTCTTTCAGGGAAATCTCCACCATATTAGCTCCCCATTTCACACCTGCACAGCATCCCACATATTTCCTGCAAAGAAAATGTCATCATGTATAGTAATCATTCATTAGGTTGACTTCTGTGTCCCTGATGTCACTTCAAATTTCCATGAAGGTATCTTTTCCCACCAACTGTTGTTTCTTTGATAACCTGCAGAACACTGATCAATCTAAATACAATCAAAGGAAAAGATGGAGGAAAGACAGTATCGTCACACCTGCTCAGAATTTATTATTTTCTTTTGCTTCTGCTACATAGATGCTTAATCATGATTATGCTTACCTTAAATGCATCAAATGGTGTCAGAAATCAGAATATGTAGTCAACATTATTAAAAAGGACTATTTTTCTTGGCTTCTTATTTTCTCAACTTCCATACAGAACTGAGACCTAAGCAATCCTAAAATCACATATTCATCAATAACTACATTGTTTTATGATACAGAAATTAAAATCTATTAATTCCATTCTTAACCTATGGTAAATGAATAGAATGATATTGAAAAGCAAAGGTCATTTGTAAATCTTACCACAATTAAGAAATTTTTAAGAATACATTTTGATCCCAGACTTGAAAGTCAGAAATCATTAATTCTTCTACTGGCCATGAAGAGACAATAGAAAAATTATACCCATAAGGAAATCTGAAATTGTTCAGGAAGTAGTTTTTCCCCTTTATTTTGAATATGATGTAATCTAAAATAAACTGAAGACCATAAAATGGTCCGAAGATGATACCAAGTGGTAGAGCAATGATTTTTTCAGTTAGGATTTTTAGTTGCTAAGAGTATTAAACCTACCCAAACATCCTAAAGGAAAAAAAAAAAGATTTATTGGTTCATGTAACTGTAAAGTTGGAGGTAACTAGCTTCAAGTACCACTTGATCAGATAATATCAGCAGTACCTAGTTTCTCTATATATATATTTGGACTTCATGCTATTCTTGTTCCATTTTCATATTCCCAGATTCTGATTCTCCCATCACAGATGAAAAATGACTAGCTAGTCCAGATCAGTATGTGTTTATATTCACGTTCTGCAGGAAAAAAGAAACACATTTGCTCAAAATGAAAGTCTAGGAATTGAAATCTATTGCTCTTACCATGAAGAAATTGGATTATATGTGATCCACGTAACCTATGGATGGAATGCCATCCAGGTGAACTTGACTACCAATGATTGATGGGATAGATGCTGATATGCAAACAATGAGTGTCCACTCATCATGGAATTCTGGTCCCCAATCTCTGAATCAATTGCTCTTTTCAAATGTTGGATTCATTGCAAAGAATCAAACGTCATGTTGGCCACTGCCCCAAGTCACATAGCATGAGGATGAAGACAAAGATGAAGGAGCAATCTCCTCACACCACAGGGAAAGCAATTGAAAAAAATAAAAAGAATGTAATCATATAAGCCTGTCCAGAGCAACTAGTTAGAACAGCAATGCATGTCTGCAAGTGCTCTATAACCCTACCAAGAAAGTCTGATTCAAAACAGTGTCTCAGATATCCGCAAGGAGAGAGGAAGGGGAGAAAACAGATCCGATGTATGAGACTCTGTCTTTTTAATCCAAGTAAGCATAGTATATGAATAAGAAGAAAGGAAGAAATTTAACTTTGTTTCGGTGAATCATGGCTTAGAGGTAAACTCTTCCTTTGTCTCTTGCTATGCTGTTACAGGTTTCCCCTGTTATTCAAAAATAATATATGCCTATTTGGTATATTTTGGTAAGTTATTTTTTGGATCTGAGAATGCTATTATCATTCATTTATATGGAAAAGCATTTTATAAACATTCCCTGACCCCTAAAAATAATCTACTGAATCATACCAAATAGGAACTTTCTACTTTCAGCTCATAGGGGAAACAGTGTATTTATGATATAGGAAAAGTGGAAGCAGGAATGAGTAGATGTCATCTTTTTTCATTGGCTATCAGGTTGAAAACCAAATCATAAAGTACTTTGCAAAAGAGAATAATCGTAATGTCCCTGTGTCAAGAATAACACTTATTGTTATTGTTGTTAACTTATTATTAACTTATTGTTATGATTGTTAATAACTGATAGCTGGACAATATATAAATCATCTTGGATCTGGCATAAACCAGTGGTGCCATCTTGAGCCAGCTGCTTGATCTTCCTCAGGAATCATATCAGATTCCTTAATTATATTATTAGGGGATCAGAATTTTCTTTTCAAGTTACCTTAAGTAAAGTTTTCAGTGGCTGAATAGGTTTGAGAAACATTGAATTAAAAGAAGTTAAACGCCTTTATAATAGAACTTTGTATAGTCTTTAATATACAAATGAACATTGCAGGTTTCCAAATGTATCATATTCAATTATTCTCGAACTTATTTAACCACAAAATATTTTAATGGAACATTTCTCAGGGAAAAATATAATACTGATTCTCATATTGAAACTGTGAAAACATAATTTAAAAGTTCTTTTCCTCAACCCACAGAACACAAGATGATGGCTGCAGTGGGGTAGGAGTTGGGAGGAAAGGAGACAAAACAAGATGGTGGTAAAGGACCTTGGAAGTCTGGTGGTAGGTGTGGTGTGTAACACCCATAGACTGAGAAATGAGTTCAACATCTTACAATGAGTTTGGCTTTATAAGCAAAAGAAAGAATAATAAAATTATTATTTTTTTTTAAGTTTTTTTTTTTTTTAAATAATTCTGAAGGTTCTGTAAATCCAGTCTGACTTCTTATATTTAATATATCTTAGGGAAGGGATGGACTCTGACCAAAAATGGAGAAAAATATTAATGTATAAATTGCATTGTGAACTACTATAAGAAACTTCTACAAATGATTTAAATGCTGGGATTGGTTTAATTATTCTTAAAATGGAGAATTTGTTAAAATTAGCTTAATGTCTTCAGAGAATCTTCTGATGACTATGGTATCTCACTCAAAGACAGCTATCATTACTGAAGTTCTAAAATACTGGTTAATATTGTCACATCATATAATGAGTCATCAGGAGTAGTTAAAACTCACTAAAGTGATTGCCAGAACAAATCTTAAAAATGGGTATAAAGTCCTATACATTCATTTTCCACAGAAAATTTAAATAATTGGAATCATATATAAGTAAAGCAGAATTTTTTCAAGATCACTAAATTTTCTAAAATTCTAAAAATTTCCTGGTTGATAAATGTTTAATGTTAAAATAGTCCCAGACATTGGAAAGACAATTAAAATGTTCACTTTAGGAAACAGTCCTTATATGCATAAATAATTCTGGTGAATAGGAAAGGAATCAATCTTATTAAATTACGACTTCATGTACTGCATGTAAAAGAGGGAAAAAATGCCTGAAAAGGTAAAGAGTAACAATTACAACAAACACCAGCCTCTCGGAACCACTGGATGAATGTCACATCAGTATTCCAGAAATTATGTTTACATTGATTTTCAGCCAACAGCATTGCTGCTTTTAAAATACTAATATTCGTTACAAGGTAATTAAGAAGTCAACTTGGACAAGTGGTTAATAGTCCCCAAGAGAAGGTGAAAACAGATTCACGAATACTTTGGCCAGGAGTCGGGGGATTCTGATTTTCTGACTTGGCAATGTGACATCCAATTTCCCAGCTTTAAAGTTGTACCCAATAAAACACAGGCAATCTGCAGTGTGAATTTGAATTTCCTCTCTCTCTACTCTCCTTTCTCATTTTCATTTCCTTTTCATTGCCAACAACAGTCCTAACCTCTCACTTCACCAAAGCCTGCTTTCTTCCAGCAGATTTTAACAGTTAACTTTTCTCTCACTTGTTCTGAATTCTGTGCTTTACCTGGTTACAATGAGTTCTCTTGAGTCCTTGCTTCTAAATTACCTCATGATGCTCTACACACTTTGTTACTTGAGAAGCTTTTCTTTTTTTCTTCTTTCTCTGCTCTATTTGATGTCTGAATCATGCTAATTTCCTAAAAGTTTTAAAAAATCTCTTACCATTTTCAAGCAGCACATTTAAAAAAATGCCAATGTTTTTTCTTGAGAAAAAAATCTCCCCCACAAAGAGATTCAGTTTTATTCTACAGTGGTTTGCTAGTTTGTTTGTTTTAATATTTGTTTTGTCACAGCTACTGGAACAGAGCACTATATCTAGTCTGCTACCTGGTTTTATAAACTCGCCCTCTCGCCCAAACCTGGTAAACCTCAAACCTGGGAATATTTGAGTTTGAAGTTTATAAGTAAAAGTCATCGCAGATAAAAAAAAAATAATAATAATCCCATTAAAAATTTATCTCATCCTGTTTTCTCTTTTCATTGATTGGAAGGGAATAAAGCCAATCGCATAAACCAGGTTGTCTGTCATTGCCCCATAGTCCCTGCCCCCATGGCTGTCACTGTTTTAGAACCAATCAGCAGCAATCAACGACCTGTGACATCTATCAGACTAGCCCCACTTCCTGTATTATATAGTCCAAGGCTGCCAGAAGTTTGCAATGCAAACTTAATCTTGTTTTTTATTTTAAAATGCTTTGTAATTTTTTGTACCCTCCTTTCCTGCCTCATCTAAGCTCCATAACCATCTTATCTGAGCTTCAATGACCATAAAGTTGTTCAAGTTCTCTTATGATGCCTGATTCTGTACATATATCACAAAGGCATGTGGCGTGTGTCATGACTTTTATGGTTTTGTTTCTTCATCCTAGATTGCCCGTACCCTTTTCTCTGACAGAACTCTAGTGTCAAATTTTGCCTCCTCTGCAAAATCTTTTCTTACCTAGATGAGTTCCTTCTGCACTCAGTTTTCAGGTCCTTCCTCCCTCAGTCTCTGTTTCAACTCATATTCCTTACACCTCCTTAGCTTTTTCTTCGTCTCTGTTTCAACTTATAATCTGTCAGTGGATTTATGTGTCTCTGGTACACGATGTTTGAGAGTCTGCATTGACGATCAGGAAGGTCATACACGGCATTTGCTTTCCTCACCCTTCCAAACCCAGTTGGCAAACACAGAAATCAAGCAGAAAGAGGTCAAAATATCACCTTCGGGTTAATAAAAGTGATATAAGAGAATACGGTTTAGATTTGTGGGCCAGGTGAGTTTTCTAAAAGTATACCTCTTAATTAGATGTGCCCGCCACACATGCCAGCACAGAGCTGACCCCACAGAGACAGATCCCCTCTCAGGTGCTCTCCTTTGCCAGGAGCAAGTGTTCTCTGCAACCAGGCAGATATGAGGAGAAAGTGGGACTGAGACACTCTGCCAGGTCCTCCTCTCAAAGTCTTCAGTCAAGTAAGCCATTCCCTTCTCTGGGAAGGACTGAAGGATTGGGAGGTGGAGCTAGAGGCTGCCTACATCTCTTGGTTTTGTTTTTGTTCCTTTCTCCACTTCAGAGTCAGTCACAGAATATCTCTCTGATCCTGCTTTCTTCAGCACATCTCTTTCTCTGACCATAGCCAGGACAGGTTCTACATTTTTAAGGACCCATATTATTAGGAGAATCCATCTGTATAATTGGAGATAATATCCTGATTTCAATAGTCTTAATTTAATCACATTTGCAAAGTCCCTTTTGCTATGCCAGGAAACATGGAAACATCGAAACATCTTTAGGGCAATCATGATTTTCCCACCACAGACCTTATTCCGACACTATGGTCAAAAATATGAGTGCCCTTGATCTGTATTTTCAGTGTCTGCGCCAACTGGATGCATAGTAGGTCTGCTGAACATTGAAACAGTAGAAGGCATAGTAAACGTGTTTATTCATGTCTGATTAAAACAAGAAGTGACAACTGCAAAACCATTAGTTATGAGTCAGTTATGACACATTTGATGAATGGCAAGAAGCTAGTTATATATTAGAGAGCCTTAGGAGATGACTTAGGAGATGGGTCTAGATATCACATACATTCTGAGAAATCTATCCATGTTGTTTAGGTATTCCAGTCTTTATTGTGCATCTTAGGAAAGTACATCAAAGAATTTTAGCAGAAAAGCAAAATAATGGAATATGATATTAAAAAGAAAGTTAGTGTGGTGATGGTACAAAGGTCATGTTGAGATAGAGAGGCGAGTTACAAAAGTTATAGACCATGGCTGTAATTCGAAGGGACTTTAAAGGCAGAGGAGGTTTATAATATACACTATTTATTTGCTAATGGAAGAGTTCTAATTTGGTCCTATTTCAAAAACTTTAAAGCTTTCTAAATTCTTCTAGCATACATTCACTTTCAGCAATCTATTCTGTCCATTAGTTAGAAATATGTGTGCGTACATACATACAATGTACACATGTAATGCAAGTTTGGTAATTAGGATATATATGCTCATATTCAAGCTAGTTTAATCAATGAATTTTTATGATACTGCTTTTTACTTTCTGAATGTCAACTCAGTGGGCATTCCCTATGTGAAGTTGGAGAAATGTAACAGAAGAGGCAGGAGAAATAAGACAGAAGAATTGGCTTGTCATTTGTGCCTTTAAAGATGAAAAGGGCCACAAGTCTAGAAACCTAAGTGACTTTAAGAAGGTAGGAAAAGCACTTGGCTGACGTCAACAAGGTGAAAGGGACTGAGAGTCCCCAGAACTGAACACACCTTTGATTTCTGCCTTGTGAGATTTAAAGCACAGAAACCATCTAACCTATAAAACTGTGTGATAAAATAAATGTGTGATATTTTAAACCACTAAATTTATAGTGATTTGTTATAGAGAAAACTAATATAAGTACTGCAAGTATTAATGCGGTATTTACATCATTTCAAACACTTTCTATTCAAATATCCTCACCATTAATGTAAGATTTTTCATCCCTTTCCAGATCTTTCTAGCTCTTCACCAAACCAACTTTTAGATTCTTCAATGATAGAGTTTTAAATACTTCTACTGTCACCAGTTCATCTTAGTGAACTTTGGCTCTACCCAGACTCGCATTCCATGGCCTCAAATTTTCCCTTCCTATCCTAGTCCTGACTTGTGTTCAGAAAGACAGGTTATATAGCATTTAATAATACTGGATTTGCTCCTGCATTTTCTAATAAAGCTACTACCTATTGTGTGAGCTATCTACTTTTGATTCTTGCAACACAGAGAAACAAAACCAAGTTCAGTTGAGAAGACAGGATCCCTCAAACTGCTGCAAACTGATTTCATGAGCTATTTCCATGATTCGGTACACTGTGGATATTTTCTCCATGTTCCAGTGTTTTCCTTACAAGAAGGCAAGTGTTTCTATTGACCAGAAGAAGCAGGAAAAAAAAGGAGGTTAATCCACAGGATTCAAGGCTGAGTAAATGAAGTCTTCAAGAACTGGAGAATGTACAACACATAACTCGAAGTCAGGGAAATCAGGAGTAATACTGACCTTCAGATTCACAAGTCTTCATTTTGCTCACAACTGCAGTTTTCTACTACCTAGGAGGAAAATCCTCCTTCCTAGTCTATCACCTGGACACCTTTCTCAGTGTCTCTTTAGTGTAATCATAGCCTAAGGATTTGTCTAGCCACTGATGAGCAGTGATGGGAAAACAAAAATAAGACCCTCCCTAATCCAAAATACTTTAGGTAGGTATTTCAAAAGTTAAAATCCCAACCTATAAACCTTGAAAATTTACTCCCTTTATCTAAAACTCCCTTTTCTTGTGAGAATCATGCTGCAATTCTCCTGTTTGGGATGTATACCTGAATCTATTGTTTAGCTATACACATTGCCTTGTTCACTTTGACTCCTTTGGTGTTCCAATATATATCTAACCTCCTTTCAAACGTACATTTTACCTCTGTTTATTATTACACTCTTGTAAACTTAATTAGTTGTCAAATGTATATTAAAATTTGTTTATACTTAAGCACAAGGGACTCCTTCCCCTGTGGATATCAAAATAATGCCTGGATCACAGGAGGTGGGAGGATTTGGAGCTGCTTCTTCTGTGTAAAGAACTGAGGTAAAGCAGGCACCAGGTCTAAGCATGTGAAGGCTCACACTAGCGATTTCTGCATGCTTTTATTGAGGAAATAATAAAAATTATGTTTCACAAGTCTCATGAATAAGCTTGTCAATTCTTCATTTTCCTAAATCTGTTATTCTTTAACTTTTATGCATAATGTCTTTTTCAAAATGAGTTTATTGTCTCGCAAAGCCTATAAAAGACTTAGCATTTAAGCAGAATAAGAGACAATAGGCTTAGAAGATCAATTTTTCCCAGCTTCAGGAAATGCTACTTGATGGAGAGTTCCAAATGAAAGCCAGGTGGAAAATACTGCAAGCTCTCTCCCCTTCTGGAGAGGTCAGAGTGCAGACTGCTAGTCTGAAGGCACCAAGGGGATGGATGGCAGAGAAGGTTAGTGCACCATCTAACCCAGTACTAAACCAAGAAACATTTCCTTCTTCCAGGGCAGGACGAGGGTGAGATGCCTCAGGTGGCAAATATAAGGAATATCAAAACCTCAGTAAACAGTGTAAGTAATATTTAGATATAATATTTTTACAAATAAAGATTAATGTCAATAAATCAGTTATAAGCAAGTTATCAAAACATAAAATTAAAGCATCGGCTATTTGGTCACCTGCTTTGCTGCTAGGCTATTCCTGAGTAGCATAGCAGGGAATACCCTATGAGAAATACAGAATCAGAAAGGAAGAAAGGTTTCCTGGGTTCCCTATGGATCGCTTAACAAGGAATAGACAGTCTTCTAAGACCAAAGGAGCAATAGACAAAATAATGCAGTACTGGTCTCGTGAAGTCTTTTACATGATAGTGGGGCAAATAGAAACAAGCTAAAGAAGTAAAATGTATGGATGTTCGTGAGCTGCTCTAAGGAAAAAAATAGAGCAGGAAAGAAGAGTAAGAAAAGTAAAACAAATAGCCCAGAAATGCTGCTTTGAGAAGTTGGCCTTGGAGGAAAGAGTTGAGATAAAAGAGGGAGAAGACTGGCAGAGCAAAAGATTTTCAGAGCAGAGGAAAGCAGAGGTAAAGGCCTAAGGTGGGTGCATGTGTGTCCTCATTCAGAAACAACAAAAAGACCAGCATGGTTGAAGCAAGGAAGGGTCAGGAGAAAGACAGTAATTGAGGTGAGACAATATGGGGCGGAGGGCAGATGATGTCGGGCCTTAAGTCATTATGGGGACATGGCTTTTACTCCACAATAGAAGCCTTTAGAGGATTTTACCAGGGAAATGACATGATATGACTTACTTTCCAAGATATACTGTTCAAATAAAGTCAGCACTTCCACTGTAATTTTATCTGGCCCTAGGTATTTCTCCCTCTTGAAAATGAAGGAAAAATGAGTTGAGTCTATGGATGGTCAAAGATAATTTGTTCCTGGGTTGTGAGACCTGGGCCTATATCCAGTCTCACAAGGGGACTTCAAGTAAAGTAGGGATAAGATTTCACAAATCTATTTCTCTGTATTATCAATAGAGTTATTAAGAGCTAAATCAATAAACCTTCATTATTTTGACATATAGAGAGATGCTGATTATAGATGTACATAGAGTTGCAATTGTAGCTGTGGACATGGCTGTATTTAATAACTATATTTTGTAATTATAAAATAATAATATAATTACATAAGCTTCTTAGAGATTTACTTTCTTCTGGTATACCCTGGCGGAGTAACAGGTCAATCACCTCCAAAGGAGCAGACCACATACCCCTGGGTTTGAGTCTCGGGCCCCGGGAAACAACCATTATGAACAATTAGATAATAAAATAAATGCTTCTTCCTCCCCTCTCTTCTTGCCTGTCTGCCTGCCTACTTGTCTTCATTCCTGCCTGCCTGTACCTTTGCTTAAGGAACAAAAAAACAAAGATTTACTTTCTTCCATTATTAACTACTTGGAGAGATATCTTATTTTTAATCAAATATGAGAATGCATGTGATACGCAAAACGTTAGCTGAAAAATATGTTCTTTGGTTTGAGTGTGTGTCTATTATTAAGAGCTGGCACAGAATTTTTAATATACTCTGCTTCAAATATAAACTGGTTTGCTATCCACTACTTTATTTTGAGTTTTCTTATTTAATTTATTTTTGGAATTTGTAAAGCAAGAAGACTTTTGCATATTGGAAGGACGCCTTGTTTATGAAAATTGCTATGACAAATGTTCATCAAGATTGGTAGCAAACAGTTACTGAGAGCACATAAACAAAGAGTCAGGCCTTCTGAAGCCAAATTCATCCTGTGTTATGTGAAACAAAAACGATTTTCACTGAAATCAACAAATGCTTTCCCTGAACCTGACTTCTATCAAAAGGTATCTCATGAGGGAGAATCTGACCTTAATCTCTTTCTTTTGCTTAGAAGAGAATAAAACAAAAGGAGAAGAGCAACTTGTCCAGTTGATATTTAGCCAGTAAACTTCGGCTGGTCACAATGGTTGCTGATGATTGGCATCCAGCCTAGGTGTTCAATGACCCCTTCTGGAAGAGCATTCCCATGCCTGTCTGGGGGAGCTAAATGTTTTGACTGTTACCTTTAGGTTTAAGGTTTGAACATGGTTGCAGTTTCTTTGGTTTTTAAAAATCTAGGTCATAATCTTAGCAAACACATAGATTTTCCAAAAACAACATGGACATTGTAGAACTTGAAATATTACTATTATCTTCCCCTTGTGTCTCCTCTTCTAGAATGGTGATAAAGCTGGAATAGTTCACAAAAGGTTTTATATTGTTAATAACATTAAAACAACACATTCACAAAACAATAGGCTAATACACTTTTATCAGTAAATAAAGAGATCAAGGGTCACCTGGGATGAATCAGTCCCAACCAAGCTGTAAAAATGGTGAGCAATAGCATTGTGATGGGTCTCTATACTGTTCAATATATTTCTCCTTTTTAAGAGCAGTTTCTAAAGGAGGATTGTTCTGAATTCTGTTTCCATTGCTTCCATTCACTACCCAGCTCAATTTACACGCTCTGTAATAAATATTATCACTCTGAATCTTTACCTTTCTTTACTGTATTGATTTAATCATTTACAAATGGGAAATGTTATTAATTCCTTTTCACCTTATTTGCTTTTAGGCTTTTTCTAAATGAAGCAATCCTAGTAAATCACAGCCAAGTGTTAAGTTTTCAGCCAATCATCTTAAGCTTCTATTTGGTGTTCTGGCACACATCTCAGTTTCCAGAACCTTCCAAATGATAAAATATGACTTTCTGCTATGCTCCATTTTAATCTACTCTGTTTATATCCAGATAGATTTTTATAATATCTGAAAGTGGCATTTCTAGAGTTGAGACATGGTGACACTAACTTTCTATAAGAATTTATCTTATCCACAATTATATCTGTCCAAAAGATCATATGGAAGCTTCTCCTCTATAATACTTTCCCACAAAGGTAGAAAGGAATCCCAACAAAAATAATTCCCCTTTTATCTTTTTGACTTTCCAGATATGCCATGCCATTTTAGAGGTCTACAGATTTCATGAGTAAAAATATTCCATTATCACAGTGAAGCTAGAGTCAGCTCTAATCAAAGGCTGCAAAATCCACTTACAGGTTAACCAGGGGTCATGGAGAATTTGTCCCTAGTTCTGATGGTTGTTGGCATCAGTAAGAATCAAAGGATTCTTTTTCCGCATTTCGACTTCAAGACTTAGGAAATAAGGTAGAGGTACAACTCACTGTCTGAGTTTCAAGGAGACAAGCAATCTGGCACTGTGTAGGCTGGGAGAGAGAGGGTCTGTGATGAACTTAAATATGGTCCCCCTAAAATTCATTTAATAAAACCTAATCCCCAGTGTAACTGTATTTAATAGAAGACTTTTAAGTTCATAGTTAAGGTTAAATGAGGTCATATGAGAGGACCGTATTTCAATATGTCTGATGTCCTGATAAGTAGAGGGAGAGACACCAGGGATACACAGGTATACAGACACCGAGGTACAAGAAAAGGCCATGTGAGGACACTCAGGAAACAGGCCATCCGCAAGCCAAGGAGACAGACTTCAGAAAAAATAAAATCTGCTGACACTTTGATCTGAGACATACCGCCTCCAAAAGTATGATAAAATACTTTTTTGTTGTTTAAGCTTACCCAGTCTGTGTAATTTTTTATGGTGATCCTAGTATAGAGATTTCAGCTCTTCTTTTTGCATTTTTATGTAAAACTAATATATCACTTGGCTTCCAATGATTGAGACAATAAATAGTATTCCTACAAATACACAGTCTCTTTAAAAATACATGAATATATATGTAATACAAGTTATATAAATCACCTGCAAATGTGTTGGCACTATTATATTTTCCTCTCTTCCTGCCTTACTACCACCCACAATATCCAGTCCAACCCAGCTCCTAAAATCAGGAAAGACACTCTACAGACATGTCATTTTACAATAAAGGTTAAGTTTTGTTTAAGGAAAGGTGTAAGCAGGAATGACGGTAAGCAGACAGAAGAGAGAGAAAGAAGAAGCACTTTATCTCCATTTTAGCTGTTCACACTGGTTGTCTTCTCTCAGGACCTGGGTCTCGAACCTAGGGGCGTGTGTCCCACACCCTTCAGAGGCAACTGACCCAACTGCTGCTCCACCAGGGCACACCACAACAAGGTTATGTTTGATCTTTATTTTCTTAAGAGTATTGTTTGTACCATCTGGAGCTACTCTGTTTGAAGTTAGAGCATCAGAAGGCTTCTTCCTTCAGAATCTGAACTCTTTCCTTTTAGACTCACCTCCTTTCTCCTACTTCCCCAACTCAGCAGATGCCTTTATAGAAAGCAAGAAATGCATCCACTGGAGATTGAATGAAAGAAGGCTGACCTATAACATCTATAGAAACGTTCTGGGGCAGAAGCAATGTTTCTTGCCAAGTAAGAATGACAATTTGTTGCCCGTGGACAGAGTAAGGCTCGCCTCATGCCTTGATGTTCAGGAGTGGACTATATAGTTCAGAGAAGTCACTAATTCACTTGTATCAAGTTGGTGTCTTTGTATTCATTGAACTTTATTAATGGAACATGAAGAGCAGGAAGGAGTAATTATTCTGGATTCCATGTGTGTATTTGACCAGCCAACAGCTTTTCATAGCAGACTGGAATAACTCCCAACTTCTTTGGTGATTTAGGAGGTGTCTCAATGGTCTACAACAAATTCTCATTGACGAAGATATTACCAGTCTCTATTGTGACTGTGACTCTTCATAACATCAAGCAGTCTGGTTTCTACTTGGCAGCTATCAAAAACTAAGCTTCTTCCAGTGAGTCTTATGTCAGCTTATTCCATCATAAGATACAAAATTCCATATGTGGCAGACAGCTTGCAGTTTTTTAAAGGAAAAAGAAAAAAAATGTTATGGCAAGAAAATTTTATAGAAGGCTAAAAATAAATAAAACGAAGAAAAAGGGGCTCTTCTAGTATCATTCTAGAAGCTGGATCTCTGATGTGGATAAAGATGGGGAATTTCTATGATAATTTGAATCAGTATTTATTACTGATCCAAGAAATAGGCCAAGAAGGGAAGAATAGAAACTCCATTCTCATTCATTGCAGCAAGAAGATTAAATATGAAATATCTGTGTCATGAGCTAGGTAGAACTTGACCAGTTTTAGCTTGAAGTTAACAGAGATCTGTAGGAAGGGCAGGCTGATTGGTCAAATAGAAATTTTTGATCAGATTTCATTAGGTCATATCATGGAGAAATGGGTTGAAATTTACAAATGAACAAAGAGTTTCTCTCCTAAAAGTAAACCAAAAAAAAAAAAGTAATAAATATTTTGCATAACAGAAACTTCCCTGTATATGTTTGTCTATCTTTAAAACTAGACAAATGGTCTTTCTTTACAACTCTCATAGGAATATTTTAATGAGATTTCCTGTGATATCTGTCAAGCTCTTTTGAAGAAAAACAGAAGGAAATAGAAGACATTATTAATGTTAAAAGACTATTTGTTGTTGATCTGCTTTATAACATAAATTATGAAAAGCTCTTACCTCCATGCTTTTGGGCAGATAGATTTTATGTAATTTTTCTAAGTAATGTTTTAGTATTTAAAGCAAAACAGAACTATACATCTTAATTTAATCAATTCATTCTGATTTTAGTTCAAATGGGAAAACTGATGCATTTACTAAGAAAGTAACTGATGTCAAGATAGCTGTTCTAGAGTCGATTACTCTAAAATTTGAGAATGTACTAAGAAAACAAAATTAAATTTAATTCTTCTAATAATAACCCAAATAAAGGCAATGACTATTATTTTTCAGTGAGACATTCTTTATTAAAAAAAGAAAAACTCTTAAGTCTTTCAGACCATTCGAATGTGAACAAACCAAGTGGAATGCTTTCAGTCTCGAAAGAATGGGACTTTTCTTAGTGTCTAATTAACTTTCCTTTTCAAGTCAGAGGGATCTGCTCAGAGTCAGGCCACCTCTTCAAAGCAGGCTCAGCAAACTCACATTATACAAGGTCATAGTCAGTAGACAGAGTTTCCAAACACATCAGATCATATTTCCTTTAGAGGTACAGGAAATGGAGAAAAGTCAGAAAGTGCAGGTTACCGGACAGGCCAACAAACAACTATGCCAATTACTCCCTGGGGTAGTCCAGCACCACTGACAGAGCGCACATACATAATTCTTAGTGACACAAGCATTTGCTGCGGTCAAGTTGACTTAGTACCTAACTGAAATAGTCACTAAGCTGTATGGGCAAATATTCTCCTTTTATTTTCATTTTTATTAAAAGAGATCCATGTATGGTCTTTCCTTAATCTGTCTACACAATCAATACATGAATAGTCTGTGGTTCTTAAAAATGTAGATGAAACAAATACTTCTCCTTTAGATCAAACTAAATGCACAAATATTAAAATTTTATTTTAATTTATAATCCTAGACAGTGTGCTTCAACATTCAGCAATCAGTAAAATTAGGGGGTTTGCTTTCTTCCTTCATAATTTATTTTCTAGAAATGGTACTAATAAGTAGCTAATTTACAAGTCAAAGGCTTTGAGAAATAATGAAATATTGGACCTAGAAAATCTGCAAATTATCAAATCATATGTAATAGAATTATTTCAAAAAGCTATGAACAAATATAAACTCTGAAAAGGGAATCATATTAAATGTGTTAAGGGTTTTCAGTGGTATGGGAAATCCAAGGTGATTCTTAGAGAAAGTGAGTAAGATATTTTACGTAAAGAAATCTAAAAAAGAAATAAACCCATTATCTTCAAATTCTTTCTGTTTATCTGAATTTCCAATATATCACATATACATACAAAATTGATCTACGTTTATGGATTTAATAAATACTCCATGAGAAATTGCATGCTCACTTGTATTTTATTCAGTAAAAGAAAGGTTTATGATAATCTCTGCTGAGGTGACATCACACAGACTTAACTTGTTTTACACCCTGCCTCAAAGTGGTATCATGCTGGTTGTATTTGTTTCCTACTCTGTTGTAATAAATTACCACCAACAGGGGTTTAAAACAACACCTGTTAATCTCAGTGTTCTGCAGGTCAGAAATCTGGGCTGACTCCATTGGTCCTCTGCTCTGGATAATACCAGGATGCTATCAAGTTGTCAGCTCATTGCCTCTTATTGGCTTACACTGAAAAGAATCTGCTTCTGTTCATTCAGGTTGTTGGTTGAATTCAGTTCTTTGCAGATGTAGGACTGTGGTTGTCTTTCTTTGCTAACTGTTTGCTGGGGTCACCCTCAGCTCCTAGAGTCTTCTCTCCAGCTCTTGCCTGTGGACCTCTCCATCTCAGACCCAACAATTCTTTCCCATGCTTGGACTTCCCCTTCTGTGCCTCTTATTACTGGTTTCTCATCTGTTTTTAAGGGTTTCTGTGAGACAGTGGGCTCACCAGATAATCCAGGATAATCTTTCTATTCTAAAATTAACTGATTATAACCTTAATTATATCTGAAAGTCTCTTTTCACAACACCACCTAGATTCTGATTGAATTTCCAAGAAGGCAGGAATCTCAGAAATACCTCTTTATCATTCCGCCCCACACTTCCTAAATGGTCTCATCACAAGTGATTTATATATAGTCATATTAAGTCTCTCTTAAAGTCAATAGTTGTATCTTCCATAGTGATTAAGAAAATAAACTTTGTGCCTTGGTCTACCTAGAAATCTTAGCTAACTTATGCAGTTAAACATATTGAAGAGCTACAGGATACAGAAAGCAAGGAAGGTAGAATTAGAAGAGAAACAAAGCACACCAATATCAAATATTAAAAGTATTTAAACTTTAATAATATTTATTTTTACAATAAACTTTTGGTAGTGGTTTACATGGTACCATGGCCACTTCTATCCATCAAAGGTGAATACGTTTGTCATTTAAGGGTATATGCTGAATATCTTACCCAATAACATACATTTGCATTTAAATTTGTAGGTGATTTTATTGGAAAAGTTCTTAATGGGAACATCCATATGAACTATCAGTTCTTGCTTTTATTTAAAATTTTAGCACTATTTAGGTGGAAAATGTTGAATCGGATGAGTATAGGTGTACCATATGGAACTTAGACCACATCTGCTTTTAGGGTTAAATATGTCTGGGCATTAGTTGGTGGGATCCCCAAAATCCTAGTTGGGTTGAAGATTCTCCTTAGAGAGAATTGTTCCTAAAAATATAAGACAGATATGTAAGATGGTCTTCAGTCTCAAGACAGAGTAAGGATATGGAGTACCAACTGATACTTGTCTTTCAAAAATAAAACAAGACCTGCTTCTAAGGAAACAAGACCAGAAGATCAAGTCAGATGCTTGTTTAGCTACAAGAAAGCTGGGAGAAACATAGTTCTCTGTGTTATCCAGGAAGAAAAAGAAAAGCAAAGAGCTCTAGTAATGTCTATATAGCATGCTGATATTTTATGTAAATTCTGCAGTTAGTCACTTTTCTGAATTCTCTTTTAACTTGTTAATCATTGATGATTTTGTTATTTCTACATATATGATATCCCTTAGAAAAGATCTTGATTTTTGCCTATTTCATATTCTTCATTCTCCCTACCCCCACTTTATATTATTGAACTGACACAAGTAAAGGTGCAATTTTCTCCGGTTCTTGAGTTTAATAGAAACACTCTTGGCGTTTCACCAGAAAAGTCTGTCTTTTACCTGCTACTTTTGCTAAGCCTAGTGAAGTTCCCTTATAGCTCTTGTTTGTTAGTAGTTTTTGCAGTCATTAGTTAATGAATTTTTTAAAGTTTGGTCTAATAATTTTTCTCTAATAGTCTTTGAATGTGGTGAATTATATTGATAAGTTTTTTTTTAATTCAGTACAGAACCATTCATGTACAATTAAGGTATAGCTTTTAGGTAATATTGTATGTGTGCATACATGTACATGAGTCTGTGTGTTAATATATGGTTGGATTTAATTTAATACCTTAGGATTTTTGTTAAATGAAATTGGCTAATCATTTTGTCTGCTTTGGACATCAAGGTTATACTGTCTTGATAAATTAACATTTGTAGCTCTCCTTTCTATTCCTATCTATAAAACAAGTACATGTAACAGAGGAATCCCAGTGATGAAATTTTACCAAAATTTATTTGTAACACCATTTGTTCTTCGTCAAAGATTTTTAGCTACTATTCAATTCTCATTTGTTGTTTTGTTCATTCAGGCTTTTTTTTAAAAAAAAAACATCTTTATCAATTTTGGTAATGTACATGCTTTGAAAAATTGTTCATCTTTTTCACATGTATAAAAACAAAGTCATAATATTCTCTCTCTCTCTCTCTCTCTCTCTCTCTCTCTCTCTCTCTCTCTCTCTCTCCCCCCCACACCTCCCCAACCTTACCAGAGTGTTATCACCCCTTATTTAAAGGGAAAAAAGGACTTCTGGTTAAATATTCAGTTTTATTTTTTAGTTTATTTTCAAGTTCATCAATTTCTAATTTTTATCCTTCTTATTTTCTTCTTTCTAATTAGTTATATTTATTTTAAACCTCATACAATTCTTGAATTGGTTGTTTTGCTTTTGATCATCAGTGCTTCTTTTCTTGTCTTCTAGAAATAAATTTAAAGCAATGATTTTACTTTAAATGTAATATTAAATATTACATAATTGTTAATGATTTTCTATTTCAACCTTGCATTACTAAGAAGTTTGTATTTAATTTCAAGAGCATGGGAAATTTTGTCACTATCTTAGAGTTGTTGGCATTTAATTTTAAGGCATGATGTTCAGAAAATGAAATATATAAAATGTTAATATTTCAAATTTTGGAGATTTCCTTTAGGCCTGATAAACCATCAAGTTTAATATTTTTTTAAATGTGTTGTTAAATTTTAGTAATGTACATATTTCTAGAAAATTGTCAACTTCATCTAGATCTTCAAATATATATACAAAAAAAATATTTTTCATGTGTGTTTTTAAACACAATAGTTCTCTGTTTTGGCCATAAAGTGTGTATGTATATCTATTTGCTTGAAGTTACCAATTATTATCAGTAAATTATTTATGTCCAAAGTTGTTTCTTATCTGCTGTTTCTGTGAAATAGTAATCTCCTAAAATGATTCTGAAGTTCGAATTGATTCATTATCGTTCCTGTCAAATATTGCTTAAGAGAGATCCAGCTTCTGATGCTAAGGGTAAGAATGCAATGATTATTTTGGTGGATTGCTTTATTTACCAAAAAAATTAAAGTCCTTTCATTTCTCTTTAAATGTTTTCACATTAAATTTGATCTGTTCCTTTTAATATTGACCTCCAACTTTAAAAAAATGAGCACCTCAAAATATGATCCAGGGATTCCTGGGGCTAATTGAGATGCTTTCAGACATCCTACAAGGGCAAATTGTTTTCTTAGTAATACTAAGATGACTTTTTTCTTTTCAGTGTCATGTGAGCAACAATGGAGTTTCCCAGGCTACATGTGATATGACCTGTAAACAAATATTATTAACTATATATATGTATAACTATATATATATACCTATTAACAATACATGAAGGATTTGCCAGAATATAAATTACAAATCATTATACTACTTTATTTGCCCTTTTGGAAATGTAGTCATTTTTCAAAAATATAATTAATTTATATCAGCATACGATGGGCTTATTATTTTTTAAAGTACTAATAAATATCAATATTAGTAAATACTGAAAATATTTCTTTTCATATCTTTTAATATTCCTAAGGTGAATTCCAAAATATCTAAGTCATTGAAACAAAAGTTCTTGTGGCTACTCAAAGTACATGTGTAAATGGTCATGAGGCCAAAAGCAATATAAAATTTCTACTTTAATTTAAAATATCTAGATTTGCAACATTTCTTTGTTGAGTATCAAGTGTTTCATGTAAACAGTACATGGTTTTTTAGGTTTTTTATTCAAAAAACTTTTAGTGACTTTTATGTATTTTGTGATTGCTGATATAGTTCAATCTTTTTTCCAACTTATGTTGTATTTTTTCATACATCATTCCATTACCTTAACTTAGTAATGTACTCCTTTTCTACCATCTATTGAATTAACCACAGTTTTTCTATCAATTCATTTCAAAAAGTACTGGTTGTGTATTTCTTTTTAAAAACAATGCCCTGGCATGCCCTTGTGGTTGAAGCTGATATGGAGAGAGTGTGGACATGTAAAGGCCAAGGATGGTGTTTGTGACATGGGGCCAGGGGAAAAACCAAAAATAAACAACTAAATAAAAGTGCCTCCTTTTTTATATTAAAAAGCAATATTCCTATGGTTTTCTTAAATAAAGAATTAAGAATATTGTACTATTATACTCCTTAGTATATCCAAATGTCATCCCACTTCCACCAATATCCACATTCAGCATTGTTATAGGTTTGCTCTGGGAGGTGGAATCTTCAGCATATATTCATTCTGCAATGTTTTTTTCTGAAGTTTTTTTTTTTTTTTTTTTTTTTAAGGAAAGGTACAGGTAGAAATGAAAACACACAGGCAGGCAGATAGGAAGAGGGAGATGGAAGAAGCATCTTTATTTGTTTACACCGGTTGTTTCCCTCCCCTCCCCCACCACCCTGGGACGGAATTCAAACCCAGGGGTATGTGGCTTGTTTCTTTGGAGATGATTGAATTGCTGCTCCACCAGGGCGCGCTCATGATATTTTTTTCTTACCTTAAGAGTATCTGATGATAAAAATAATATTTTCTCCCCTATACCTTTAATGGCTTCATATGACCTCTACACACAGACACAAATGCACACACACACAAAAGGCCTAACTTAAACTAACATTTTATCAATACTAATTATTGAATTAGCATTATCTGTTCCAGACTCATCAGCTGCTGTACTCTGTTCAAAATAAACACTTCATCCAATTACAGGACATGCCCTAAACACCTTCCATCATTTACCATCGCTGTGCTGCCCTCTACACTTCTACTTGAACTCCCTCTTTAGTCTTCAAATCTCTATAACCAACTGGAACCACAATCTGGTTCAAATGTCCCTTATTTTACAAAGACCTGCCTGAGAAACCCATATGGAATCAATTCCCAAGCACTAAATTCTTAAGCATTCTGTATCATTCAAAATGCAGGTATCTTATGTTGCATTGCCTTGTAGCTATTTGAGGTTTTATCCTATTTTCCCAACTATATTGTAAGTTCTTTGAGGGTAGAAATTATTTAACCCATCTTTGAATCTCCCACATCACTAAACACAGGATTATTTAGAAAACATTATGGAAACTAATAATTATCAGGAAAATATAACAGCCGAAACCAACCAGCATAGAGTTAAGCAATTACTTTTGGATTTCTGATATGAAATCATGGTGCCTTCCTGGGATAGGAGTAGTGTTCTTTGCACACAGTAGTTACCTATGATCTGAGAATATAGGGATTCACGCTGCTTTAGATTGAAAGAGGAAAAAGAGTCTCTGCTTGTAGGGTGGGGAGAGTGGTCTCCTATATTCATGTTCTGCAATCACAGCTTGAGTCATGTTCCAAGAAGGAACAAAAAGAGTAACTTTTTAAGCTATTACCATCACCTCTTTCTCTATGGCCATTTGCCAAATAATCTTAGGGCACTACTGTTAATGAGCTGATAAAATCAACCTACTAAACTAATAAGCAACATGTGTCCATGAATATGGTTTCTAAAGCATTTCAAAACCATTTTTAGCAACATTTAATGCTCTTTTATCAATATCTATAATGTATGTCAAAAAAGGAAAGAAATGTAGTAGATTATTGAAATATAGTGTGCTCTATGGGATCACACTTGTTAGCAGTGCCTTCATTTATCCTTGACACCCTCCATTTTCACAGAGATATGTTACCGTCTAGACTGTAGAGTGTATTTTTGTATCTAAATATAACTCACAAATAATTTCCATGCTCCCTCTTCCCAAACATGTCATCTGCTATCTTTAACTTAGTTCACCAAACAACTATCAAGTATCTGCTATTTTCTAAATGTATAGTAAGCAATATGTAAGTGAGCATGAATAAATGACAATCCCTGTTATTTGTATGCTGGAGGCAGTAGAAGAAATAAACACCTCACGAACTAGTGTCAGTACAGTGTGGCTGGATCTCTGATAAAAGGTATAAAAGATATATTGGTTCCAAAAAAGACTTCCATAATGAGTCAGTCCCTGACAGAATTATTGAAGATGAGTATCAGTTAACCAGATGGTTGTTAGTAAGGCATTTCAGACAGAAGTGTAAAGCATTGTTCTATGGCCAAAGAGTACCAAGAATTGAGGTCAGCTAGTTAGGTGGTGAACAGAATCTTCTATCGCACGACAACCTGAGAATTAAGTTCTGGTTAGCATCTCCCAAACTGTGTTGCAGGAGATTAGAATCCTGTAGAAAGTAAGAGATTCTTTTGAGAAAATAAAGTTCTATAGTCAAAATAAGCTATCAGAGATTCACATGGAGAATTCTTAAGTCTATGAAATCAAGAAATTAGCTTCATGTTAGCCCAGCACTTCCCAAACTTACTTGGTTTCTAATCATTTTTCTACAGAATAACTGTTAACATCCTATGCGTCTCAAGTGTTTCACAAAGCAGTTTGGGCAATATTGGCTATAAGCAACAAAATAGCTACTGGGCTTGTCACTTTGCATATATTTTGATGAACTTGGACATTATTTGGCATTGAAAGGAGAGCCATCAACACAATTCCAGCAGGAAAATGGTTTGATTGGAGTTGTGACTAGGGATTGTAACCAACAATGATGTGAGGAGAGATTGGAGGGGAGACAGGCAGGAGGCTGGAACACCAGTGAGAATTCACCCTTGGAACAGTTTAAATATGAAACTATAAACATATGTTTTGGAAATGTTTCTTAGATTTAATAAATTCTATGATAATATACTAGGGAGATTTCTTTGAAAATCCATAACAGATGCCAACAACAGTACTATCCACTTTATCATCAATTAACATATATTTGGGATCTCCAGGGGGCACTATGCATGAATATAACAACCAAAAACAAATTGCAACAGACTTGCCTTGTCAAACTGGAGAAAAAAATGATCAAGATAATAATAATTAATTTCAAGTGGATTCAATTACTGTAGTCGGTCACTACTCAACTATTTATTAAGCACCCACAGGGTACGTAGCACTTTACTAGGTTCTGTAAAAATCCATAAAGTTATTAATAACAGAGATTTTTTTCCACCACAATAATATGCAGTTGGCACCGGAGTTTGAATAAAAACAGGACCCCTGTGGTTCACCAAGGCTGAATGTATTCAGAAGAGGGCAGCCTGCAGTGAGCAGCCATTACAAAATTGTGCTCAGTATCCAGTCAAAGAAAATAAACCTTTAAACATTTCGCCCTTTAAGAAGGTATTGAATTAGATAATATACAAAGTAAAGGATTAGGTGGAAATATTGGAATAATTGAGAAAGTCTGGACCACAAGCAATTCTAGCCCCTCAGACCTAGGTGAACAAATAATTCATGTATTTATTCAGTCAGTTAAAAAATATATATTGAGCACAAACAGATAAAGGACACAATATATGAACAAGGTATTGAAGATATAGCAGTGAACAAAACTTTCTCAAATAATTGCCCTTGGGGATATTCAATTCTGTCAATGGAGACAGATCTTAAATAAGAATGGATATTTATGTGGATGGAGAGAGAGAGAGAGAGAGAGAGAGAGAGAGAGAGAGAGAGAGAGAGAGAGAGAGAGAGAGAGAAATATGTCAACATGATACAATGGAGAGAAATTAGAGTAGATAAATAAGGACTTACAGAAAGCTGGAGGAACTTGAAAGAAAAATATTACAAGCAGAAGAAACAGCAGGTGTGAAGGTCCTGAGTGGAGATCATCTTCAGCTAGATCACAATGAAAATGAGATGGAAGAGTGGAAATGAGATGAAACAGCAAGATACTGATCACTTAGAAACGTTATAACTTTGACTTTACTCTGAGTGCCTTAAACATATTTAGAAGTGGGCGGTAGGAACCGACATGATTTTAAAAAATAAACGTAGTGCACCCTGGTGGAAAATGGTTTGGTTTACTGCCTCCAAATGAGAATGCAGTCCACATACATTTCAACTAGCTGGGTTCATATCCTTTTATTTATATTAGAATCATTCCTTCTTATTCATAATGAGCCACATCTGTCCACAATCTCATTACCTTGATGTTTATTTTCTTAAACAAATGACAGGCAACATACTTTTTTTTTTTTTTTAAACCATGGACTCTTTAAAATGGAAGCAAAGAACATGAATAACTCCTTCTGGGAAGGAGATTAATAGTTTACCTTTCTGGTTTTACTCCCTAAATAAAATATTAATGTGCAAAGCACTGCTTTTTTAGATATATATTCAAAACTCCTTTATAGCTACCAGGCATTATTATTAATATCTGATAGCTGAATAATTTTTAATATTTGGCTACCTTTTCAAGGTATGCTTCTCAAAGGAGATACGACAGAAATTTCTCAGTGGGATAAATTATATTCCATATATATGTTTATTAGTCCAAAAACAGAGAAAATTGATTGTTTACAAGGGAGAGGAAAGTTTCTAGAGCTACGTCTTTACTATAAAAATGGCATCAAGTGCCCAAATGAAGGATTGAGAACATTTCATACTTCCTAATAGGCAAAAGGACACATATAAGGATATATGTGTGTGGAGGAGAGATTTCTTCTTGCTGATTCTGTATTTTTTTTCTGTGAAATAAGGAGTAAGAGCGTTGCTTGAAAGTGAAGATTGAGAAAGATAATCATTTGAAGAGAGGACAGGTTGGCAATGTTGTCTGGGGATGTGAACCAGAGAAGAGTAATTAACTAAAGGAACAGAAAAATACAGAATATCAGGCAGACCTAAAGTCCTACTTGAGATTGATGGTCTTTAATTTAAGGTAAGATCATTTGCATGGTTTTATGTTGTGCTACAGTGACGTTGCGCTGCACTAAGTCTCCTTGTATAAGGAATAGGGAAAAGTTTAATTGAGCCAGTGATGAGTTTTTGGAAGGTGACTATGAGAAAGTAAGACAAAGTGCAAGGACATTTAAAATAGATTCAAGAAGGTGATTACTGATGGATCATGGATCATGGAATTTAGGGCAGGTTAAGAAGGGATAACAAGATAAAATGAGAGTAATGGAAATGAATGAATGAGAGAATCAGATTGGAGACTTTAGTGGAGTAAAAAAATCATTTGAGTACTAGGAGGGAAATTTAAAGGTAGCAGGTGATGATTATTGAGTAGGGTGATCAAAACATATACTGGTGAGTTACAAGTTTCCAATAAAGGCAAGGATCCAGGGTTTTAAGAATGAACCAAATGTTGAAGAGGGAGGAAGATGATTAAAAGAGAAAAGGACAAATAGACAAAAAGGCAGAGCAGTAAATGATTTTATGCATGAGTATTGAAATTACATAGAATTTTTCACAAGAGTTGAGAATAAAAGGAAATTCATACTGAGAAGGATTGGGGAGAGAAGGGGAAAAGAGGTAGATAGACTAGAGTCATAGCAGATTCCAGGTGGATATATCTGATGTTAATCATAATTTTAGCTATTCAGTGAATTGTAATACAGCTTTTAACAGAATCTTGTGGATTACCTAGGGATCTTATTAAAAGTCAAGATTCCGATTTAGTTGTTCAGGAGTAGGGACTAAGGTTCTGTAACTACTGGTAATATTGAAATAAGAACATTAAAAAGGTAGCCAAAATATTAAAAATGACTCAGCTATGAGATATTAACAATGCCTTGTACAAATAAAGGTGTTTTGAACATATATCTAAAAAAGCAGTGCTTTGCACATCAGTATTTTATTTAGGGAGTAAAACCAGAAAGATAAACTATTAATCTCCATCCCAGAAGGAGTTATTCATGTTCTTTGCTTCCATTTTAAAGAGAGTCCATGGCTGGCTTTTTTTTTAAAAAAGTGATGTTGCCTGTCATTTGTTTTTTTTAAGAAAGAAACCTCAAGGTAATGAGATTGTGGGTAGATGTGGTTTACTATGAATAAGGAGAAATGATTCCACCACAAATAAAAGTCTATTTTCTAAAAGACAAGAAATTCAGAATACAACTCAGGTAGTCAAAAGAAACACATTTTCCATCAGCTAAAACTGTGGAGCAGGCCACTCCAGGGTGCTCAAAGACAGGAAGATTTTACTAACCTGTAATAAGCTCCCTTGTTACCGTCAGTAAAAATGTATTTGGACCCCAACTAATTCTCTTTATCTGCCTCTGCCACTGGCTAGGAGAAGAATCAGAGAAAAATAGGGTTAAATCTTAATGAAAAATTGCAGGTCTTAAAGATTACGAATTGGAGTGATGAGTTTTTCTTTCCTGAAGGACAACAGTCAGATTAAAGAGCTTTTAACTGCTCTTGATGCAATCAAAAGGTTATGGTCGTCTGCTAAAAACTCAGTTTCAGCCACAGTTTATGTAAGTTGTTCACATTACTCACTCAGTAATGATGTACTTGGCCCCACTGCTCGTGGTCTGGTTCTCATTTGTTGCTATTGCATTCCAAGACTGCAGTGACTCAGAAATGTTCCCTATTTTTTTACAGTAAGAAGAAATAGCATGTTTTGTTTGAAACATCTCAAGTTCAATCATTTGTCTGTGGTCTTCCCTCAGTCTATCCAAGCAGGTGTATGTAAGTGAAGACTTCCACATATTGAGTTAGAAGAGCCAATATCTCTAATCAGAAAACTTCTGAACTTAGCTTCTCATATTCATAAGACAATAACAGAAAATGTAAGCACTTTGCCACACTGCACAATATTTACTCTTATCAGGCTATAGCAAGTAGGTTTTTCGGAATATGGGACAACTTATGATAAAAGTATCAAATATATTAGAAACTGTATCAAGCATGTTTGAGAAAATATGAAAATTATAGCCAAATCTATTTCAAGAGATCTTATGTGCAAGTGGTATGGGGTTATTCTACATTGTTATACAAGGTAGAAGAAGGGGACTGATGAGTGAAAATATAGGTAGATAAACTTTTGACATGTAAAAATTCCTTTTCCTGTGGACTAGTAAACTTTAGTGGTCTCAAAATAGAATGACTATCTTTGAAACTTCAGGTCCCTAAAGACATCTAACCAGAAATGAAAATTTAGAATCAGATGAGAGGAGTTAGTCTCAAATATCTTTTTTTCTATAAACTTGTCTTGCATAGTAGCAAGGAGTTAAAAAGTCTTCATTAAATGGAAAAGAAAAAAGTCTCTCTCATGACTTATATTATTCTTATGTTTACCTTCCAGAACATCTTGGGTTGCATGATATTCTTCTCTTTTTCCTGTAGCTCTCTCCTCCACCAACCAGCAACAGAATGTGAGTTCCACCAGAAATAGGGGGACAGCTCTGGGTTAAGGTATAGTCTTCCAAAGATATGTGTTTCAATGAGTAGTTAGCAATTATGCATTAAATGAAATAGTGTATAAATGTGAATGAATTTCTTAGAATTCATGTATTATATAAAAAAAAAAAACTGTCACAAAATTATCTGTAGAAGTAAAGTACAGGATGACAGAATTTTGATCAGGGAAGGAAAACTGGAGAGTTCAAAACATAAAGAAGTGTGGCCCATAAGAGAAACATGTTCTAGTTTACCTTTTGGTTTATCTTTCTAGTGTTACCTTCAGAGTGACAACAGATACCTGGGATGATAGACTTTATCTGAGGCTTGTTTCTTTGCCCCTCAGCCATGTTCCTGCCAAAGATTTTCAATAAGTACCTCAAAAAATCTTGGGGGACTGGAGGGCCCCAAAGTCTGTTAAAAATTCAAATAAACCCACTAAAATTCAAAGATAAAGAACCCAGTGCCGTTCTCTCAATTACTTGACATTCCTCTAACTCAAAAAAAGCACTGTTCTGAATCTGGAAAGAAAAGTTTGTAAGGTCCTATTTTTTATATTCAATGTTCACTTTAAGTAAAGCTCTCTGATGTTGTAAGACTAATTTCCTTGCTTACTCAGCTCACTTAGTGTTTAAGTTGTAGGAATATTGAATTACAAAAGAAAGTGGAAAAGTAGCATTAACTTATTGAACTAAGTAAGTATTTTCTCTCTGAAGTATAACCATTGCAACATAACCTCCAAGTACAGCAAGATCTTGATAATTTTGCACATTGTAGCAAAGAGGTTCTTTTTCATATCTGCATGGTGCCAGCATTTCTAGTTACAACAAACATGGTAGGGAAACCTTCTGTTCTTGAGGTATGAGAAAGCACCCCCGCAAAAGAAATCAAGCACATAGACGATGTAAAAAGTCAATGAATTTTATATTTATTCATCACTTTAGGTTCCCAGATTTGCCATACTTTTCTTGAATTAGGAAATCTTTTTCTTTAAATTGTGACATAACTGACATATAACAGTATATTACTTACATATGTACATGATTTGATATTTATATATTAAAAATGATTACCACAATAAGATTAGTTAACATCCAACACCACACCATAAATGTTTTTTCTTCTAATGAGAACTTTTAAGATGTACTCTTTCAGCAACTTTCAAGCATGCAAAACAGTATTATTAAACATAGTCAGTATGCTTACCATTCCATTTCCATGACCTATATACTTTATAAATTTATAACTCAAAGTCTGTACCTTTAACCCTGTTCATTTCATCCATTTCCCCAATACCCCAACCGCTGCCTCTCATAACCACCAATCTAGTCTCTGTACCTGTGAGTTAGTTTTTGTTATTGTTGTTTCTGGGTTGTGTGTGTTTGTGTATGTGTGTATTTCTTTTAGATTCCACATGTAAATGAGACCTTAAAGTATGTCTTTCTTAGTGTAACATTTCATTTAGCCTAATGTCTTCATCTGCACGGTTGCATATGACAAGACTTCCTTCTTTTTTGGCTTAAGAATATTCCAGTGTCCATGGTGTGTGTGTGTGTGTGTGTGTGTGTGTGTGTAACACTTTCATTTTTCATTTATCTATCAGTGGACACTTAGGTTGTTTCCATGTCTTGGCTATGTAGTAAACAGTGCTACATTAGGGTACATATATCTTCCTGAGTTAGCGTTCTCATTACCTTTGAATACCCAGAAGTGGAATTACTGAATAATATAGTAATTTTATTTGAAATGCTTTAAAGAAATTTCATACTGTTTTTCCTAGTGGCTGTACCAATTTGCATTCCCACAGAAAGTGAACAAGGATTCCCTTATCTTTGCATCCTCACCAACACTGATATTTCTTGTGTTTTTAACAACAGTCATTCTAACAGATGTGAGATGATATCTCATTGTGGTTTGATTTGTATTCCCCCTATGATTAATGATGTAGAGTACTTATCAGGCAGCTATTAACCATATGTATATCTCACTGGAAAAATGTGTAGTCATAGTCTCTGGCCAAATTTTTATTAGATTTTTGTCTCTCTATTTGGGATTTTTTATTGAGTTGCATAGTTCTTTCTATATTTTGAATATTAGCCCCTCAATAGATATATGATTTCCAATATTTTCTTCCCTTAGGTAGTTTGCCTTTTCATATGTTGTTGGCTTTCTTTGCTGTGCAAAAGCTATTTTAGTTTGATACAGTCCCATTTGTTTATTTTGATTTTTGTTGCCTTTACATTGGGTGTCAAATCCAAAACATCATCACTAAGACTGGGGTCAAGGGGTTTACTACCTCTGTTTTCTTCTAGGAGTTTTATAATTTCAAGTCTTTAATCCATTTTGAGTTTTGTGTATGTTCTAAAATAGTGGTCCAGTTTCATTTTTCTTGTGTGTGGCTATCTGGTTTTCCCACCATCATGTATTAAAGAGGCTGTCTTTTCCCTATAGTGTATTCTTGGTTCCTTTGTTGTAAGTTAATTGACCATGTATGTGTCCGTTTATTTCTGGGCTCTTCATTTCTGCTCCTTTGATCTATGTGTTTTTTTCTTATATCCATGCCATAGCCTTTTAACTTTCTCCAGGACTCAGATTATTTCTATATAGCATCCTAGTACAGACAACAGAGTACATGATTCCTAAAATTGTTCAGCCCCAGATTTCATGATTCCGTCCCAAGTCAAATTGATTCCAATCCTATTATCTTTTAGGCATTAAGAAAGCAACATTTGAGTTAATCTCTTCCTCCCACCCCCTGAAGATCAACAATCCCTAGGGTGGTCCATAATCCTTTTCTGAAAGGTAGGTTGTGATACAGTCCTGTTTCGGGCCACTTTTAGCCCTCTGTCAGCTCTTGAAGATAATTGTTTGTGACTCAGCAATGACTGTGGTCAGTCCCTTAAATTCTTGATGTGAAAGTTATCCAGATCTACGGACTGAGTCATTTTTATCTGCCCCTACTGTTGTGCGGTTCTCTGCCTCCCATCAGATAACTGCATATTCACCTGATTAGATCATGGTTGACATCTGTGAGGAAGGATAAAGGGGCTGTCACTCTCATTGTTTAGGAGATTTCCTTCTCATTTGATAGGGGGGCCATTTTTTTCCCACCTTATCCCATGTAATGCATTTTAAAGAGTTTTTTAATATCTCAGAAGAATGGACAGTCTTGATATAGAATGAGCTCAATATTATGAAATATTTACTTAGCTTCTCATTTCACCACCAACTGATAAGAATTTGACTGTCATCCAAAAATCAGCCTTGAAGTAGGAAGAGAAGGTTCAAAAGACAGGACTGCTGTAATCCCTGGAGCACCCCCTGCTCTCCTACAAGGAGGAGTCCGTGGGCATAACTGGCACCTATGTGAGGCGAGGGTCAGTCTTGGATCAGTAGCATCAAAGAGCAGCATTTGTTCATTGGCCAAAGGCAAACACAATTGTTCTTTTTGCATGTCCAAGTTTTCTACCAACTGAAAACACGCCAGTTTGTGATTAGATTCAGGTGTTCCTACACATGTCCACTTCCTACCCTCTAGTTCCCCTTTCCAGAGATTGTACTATAATTTATGATGCTTCTGGCATCAACAACTTTATTTTCTTTCTGCCTAGTGGTTGTAAACTCCCTGCCTGTTTCGGGTTTGTTAGCAGGTGGCCTGGACAGCCAAGAAGGAACTCAGGGTATTGGATTACCCTCAGGGTTTACCCAGATTCCAAAACTGGTATCAGTCTTGATACATATTATAGAGCCTTACAAGCCCTTCAATGTTCCTACAGGGCAGACTGGTCCATAGGGTGTAAAGCTTCATCCTGACACCCCCTGCGTGACTGGAAGAGGAGAGAGCACAGCAGTAGGAGCTCGTTCTTTCAAACTGCTTTTACCATTCACTGAAGGGAAGGAAAAGAGGAAACAGGTGAAAAGTCTGGGCCAAGTGAACTGCTGTTCCAAGAATTTCACAACTTGGGAGGTAGCAGATAATTTGGAAAACAAAATCAAATTGCTTTTTTTTTTTTTTTTTTTTTTTTTTTTGAGGCTTCTCAATCTGTGTTGCGTAAGAGGAGGAAGGCCACGCCTCTTCAGAAAACATTGCAGGATCTTCTGAGTTGGAACCTAGCCCTAAAGAAGGGAAGTAAATTGGAGCCACAAAGAGAAAATTACAAATAGATGACGTAGTCAGGAGCAGCAAATGCCACAAATTATTTACTCGACCACACAATAAAAATGACAGGAGTTGCGTATCCTTAAACAACCTTTCCCTGGCAGAACAACACCATGAAATGGCTTGTGTCGGCTGCTAGATGCACTGAAGATTAGATAAGGAAGCAAACAGTCTCTTGTGGGAAACTCTGAGCCCTTTAAATGCCACAATAAGATCTCTAACGAGATCTAAAGTAGAAAGGGTGGTAGAGTATCTCTAAGTGCTTCTCAGAGGCAGAGATGGGATTAAAAAACCAAAACCTTGAAACGGTGGAGTATTGAGATCAGTTTCTGGTGGAAGGTTGTTGAGAGAATCAATCTACCCTGTAGTTTGTACTGAAATTGCCATTCCTAGACTTTTCTTCTATCAGAGTTCAGATTCGTTTGTCAAGCCAAGTCATAAACGAAGTAAATCATGGTGATCTATTAACTTTGTGGGTCAGAGAAGTAACAGGGCAGAAGGGGAGGTAATAGGCTTCTGGTTGCCATTTTCTCATTAGCAAACGGTATGGGAACCCATCTAACTTTTCTATGTCATATTTGCTCATCTGTGAAAAATAGAGAAATGAGCTAAGATATTTTCCAATTCTTAAAGTACTATCTGATCTGAACTCAGCTGGAGAAATTTAGGTGTCAGTAAAAAGCCAATGACCATTTAATGGTCATCACCGTAGCTGAGATAGGAAAAAGCCAGAATAAGGGAATAGATGGCATGCCAGGTTCTCTTTTTATAAGATCACAAGGACAGGAATTTTGTCCATCACCATTCCATTCTATCCTATAAATCAACTATTTCTGGAAAGAGCACCATACAAAGATCTTGTCAGAACATTTGACAGTATAGCATGATATGATACTCATGAATATTTTTCTCCAAGACAAAGCAAAAGGAATGAAAAACAAGAAATACAGCACTTACCTAAGTTAGAAAATAAAAATTTGCTTTATAGGGATATTATCAGTTGCTTCTTATGAATAATCCGATGTCCTAATTTGTTTAAAATCAATCCAACTTGCAAATTGAGATATGAGTCCCACACTCCTCCACCCAACTCCCATCTGAAAATAAAATATTCCCATTTGGTAAGACTTGGTAGGCCATAGTTCTTAGATCTAGAAATATTATTATTATTAAAATCCTAAATATTCTCAGACCTCCAAAATAGCCCACCAAACCATACCAAATAGGAATGTCAACTTTCAGATAACAAGGGAAAACTAAAATTCAACAACTGTTATTATTGCTATTTTATAGTCAACGTACAATTATTGAAAGTATAGTATGTGACAGATGTGACACGATTCATTTGTGACACAAAGATGGAAAATTTGGTTTGCCGCTGTGCTTCAGTGGCTTACATTCTAAGTGACAAACTGGCTCAAACCTGCCTTTTGAATGGAGGGCAGTGATCTGAGAGACTTCACAGATGAGGACATCTTTCACGTGGGTGATTTCAGATTTGACTTTTTCCAGAGAAAAAGTTGTGATGTTATTTGGTTTTGTTTTTAAGGAATGGTACAGGCAGGAAGGAAGGCAAGTAGGCAGGCAGGCAGAGAAAGGAGAAGGAAACATCTTTATTTTAACTTTTTATTTAGCTGTTCATGTTAATTGTGTCCTGTTCCTCCCCCCGTCCTCCCCCTGACACACATACCCTGCACACAAGACTTGAACCCAGGCATATGTAGCTTGCTCTTTTGGAGGCGACTGAACTAATCACTGCTTCACCAGCGCACTCCAGAAAAAATGTTTAATTAGATGTATGGTGCCAGGAATATGATGGAAAAAGCATCACAGAAGAACAGCATTTGCAAAGGCCTGGGGAACGGACATTAAGTACATGATCGCTGATCCCCTGAGACTAAGCTATATGACATGGAGGTCAAGGTAAAGAGTAAAGGTCCCCTAAAATTCTAGTGCCCAATTACTACAAGTTTTATAAAATGAACAAGAGGACGGCATAATCCAAGAGAATAATTCTAATTCACATGAATCTTAGCTGTGTTTCGGTGCCACCCGATGGCCATTTTCTGCTGAATTTAAATACCCCAAGGGAACATTCTGTTTCTTGTGGTGTCTGGGACTTCTAAGACATGGTCAGAGATTGCAGTATGTTGATAATTCCTACTTCCTGACTCAATTTCCTTGACCAGGCAACTCCTGCCCTGCCTTCCCATCATTGTTCTTTTCTCTCTTTGCCAGACCCATAGAAGACTGGAGGTGCAGAGTGCTAGCAAGAGGACAGGGACAAATCTCCACCAAATCCATCATGAGATTAATTGGTCTTCATATTTAGGTAACTGAGGTTGCATTTCTACAATGGAAATGACGGAGTATTAAAGAGTGCCTATGCTTATTTTGCTCATTATGTTACTGAGTCGGATCTACCCTCATCAGTTTGAGGAAATAGCTAGTAAGCATATTTTAAAACGAAATGAAGAAAATTATCAACACTTTACAGAATGTCAGAGTTGTGGAGAACAAAATGTTCTATGACATCAACTAGTGCTAAATGTGTAAATGTGCATATCTAATAGCTAACGAAACTAAGACCTAGAAAATTTCACTTCTCATTGTTTAAGCATGGTTAAGCATAAAACAGCAAGAGCCCAAAGAAGATTTTTTTTTTTGCTTTACTTGAGTGATTTTCCAATCTCTATGAATTAGATAGGTTTGAAATACTCATCAAAGTCTTTTGTGCCCTTTTTATTTTAACACACATCAAAGAAAATAGGATGCAGGTAAATATCAGAGCACCTAATATATTAAAGCACAGAGCAAGAATCAACCCACATTTTTTAAGTTTATAACACACATCATGATCTGATATTTCAAATGCTCAGGCTGACTTTTTCTTTTTTTCCAATCATAACCCTCCATGACCTATGTGGGGCCGTGATCGTTAAGGGGACAGTGGTCAGTATCACTGGGAAATTTGAAAGCAAGAACTTCTACTGTCACCTAGTTACTATTAAAATATCTTGCTGGGCACACCTGTTGGAGTAATGGTTAGGTCCACCTTCTCAGGCTGAGCAGAATCCACATATATCCCAAGGACCCAATTTTTTCATTCCAGAGCCAGTGGGAACAAGCAAGCAATAAAAAACATGGCTTCTCCCTCTTTTCATTGCTTGCCTGACTGCTCACTTTCATTCCTGCCTGCACCTTTCCTTTAAAACAAGACCATCAAAACCGTGCCTCTATTCCCCTGACACAGATGAAACCAGCTTAGATGGAGGCAGAGGGTTATCTTAATGGCTGGGGCTGCAGGAGTTGGTGGATTCAGATGATCTCTCTCTCCATATGTCTGAAGGTAATTCTATTTATCCACCATGCACTACCAGGCAATATTTCTGGCTTTCAAAACCTCACCAATAAGCCGCTGAACTCTGTATTGCTTCGTACTGCTGCCTTAATACATTACCGCAAATTTGCTGGCTAAAAACAACAACACAGCTTTGTAACAATCTTATAGTTCTTTATTTTCTTTTTCCTTTGAGTACCTACTGGTTGACTTTTTACCAAAAAGGAAAAAAAAAAAAACCAAACAACATACATATGCCTTCTAAATTCATGGACTGTACCCAAGCCACAAGTTAAAAGTATCAAAATACAGTCTAATAACAAATAAACAAAAACAAAAACAAAACACTAGGCAAACGAAGAAACAAAATCTCTCCCCAAGGACTTCCAACTCAAATGCCCTAAATACAGACTCTTTGGGGGACAGCTTCCAGATCAGAGGAGTTTAGATTGATTTCTGAACGCTTGGACAATACTCAGTAACTAAATTCCCAGAGAATCCAACAGCCTCAGTTTGTCCTTTCAAAGATGCTAGAGAAAATGAAAGTGACTATTTAATTCAAAAATTATTTCAAGTTTGGGTTAGAAAAAGAGTTCAAAATACATAGTATTTGTTTTAACTAGTGAAAATAAATTAAGATATAAAGAAAAACTCTGTAAGAAAAACTTTGGAATGAGAATTGCCTTGACTCTCACAACTCATTCTATAAAGTGCACTTTCTCTCTTTGATGGACACAAGAAAACCTTTACACTGCAATAACTTTCTAGAACAAGAGCGACTGCCAATGACGACCTATGAAATGATGTGGGTGGTCTTGGTTAGATATTGCACTGGCAGAATGATCGATGACCTTTATCTTTATTTCAGTCCTCAGAAAAATAATCTTCATCCATCCAGGCAGCAGACTCCATTGACCCCCCGCTCTATATCCTTGGCTTAGCTCTAAGTTTACCAGAAACCAAGGTGAATATGTTCTGTAGTCACTGATGGGGCATACCTATGCTTCATTGCCTGAGGCCTTTCTCTAGCTCCATGAGAACTTGTTTAGATTGCTCACAGCTCAGCAGTTTTGGGGATTTAATAGGCCCAAGAATAAGTAATAAGGGGCATGAGTCACAGCAGTAAATATCCCAGCCTCCCTGTCCATCTGTGGTATAATTCTGAAGCATATTCTAGAGTGTGGGAGGGTTTCCAGCGGGATTGCTCCCCAACTGCTAGCAATGGTAACTCACTCATAGGCACAGGCTATATTGGTTCTTCTCCCTCTTCAACTCTTTTATTTCCTGTGAGAACATCCTCAAAAAGTGACCTGGATACGAGAATTTGTCTCAGGATGTGCTTTTGGGGGAACACAAAAAAGTAAGTCATTGCAGGTATCTATCTAAGATTCCTTGTGTTACTCTCTCAAGGACTGCCAGTTAATCTAGTTTAATATCTTGAACAGGCACAGGAATGTTTAGAGGTTGAATTCATATCCTGGTAACTGATTTTGTGTCTCTCTGAGACTGTTTCTTCATTTGAAAAGCAAGAGGATTGAGTTATATAGACTGTAAAGAGCCCTTGAGAGTTCATTCACTCTTGATTTTTTAATTATAATTTAGACTAGAAAGTCAAATAGCGCAAACAATGGTAGATAGAAGAATAATCCATCATAGACTAGTCAGCAGTTGCGCATCTCACATTGTGTTAGACTTGTTTACTAACTGGCATCCCACTATGGTGCGAGCTCCTTGAGGATAAGAAAGATGTCATATTCATATTTGTATCCCCAGGTTTTAGTACACTGTCTAATACACATTAGGTATTTTACAAGTACATGACTAATGAGTTAATAACTATTTTGTATAGAAAGGAAAAGTGAAGAGATTGGTTAACAGATGAAAGAGAGCCCCTGGTAAATATGTTAAATCAATCTGATGGTGCTGAATTACATAGTGCTTTGTGTGTTGAAATTTGGGCTTAAGCCAATGGTCATATCAAGACATGAAATATTTTTTGACCAGGAATGGCACAATAAAAGAGATAAATATGGTATAAAAAGGAAGTTTAAAAGATTGATTAGGATTCATTGAATAAATTCTCAGTTGCAAGATAATGACTAAAAAACATTTCAGATTTTCACAATTATAATGAAAATGTAATGCTTCTGTTTATATGGTTATTTAACAGTAAATTAATAAACTATATATTACAAGCATATGCTATTCATAAATAGGTATGATCTGTCACATAATAGCTGAATCGTTATCCATTTTAGTGCTTTGTGTACTTTCATTGAAAATATTTTGTATGTTACTAAGTTGATCTTTGTTTATTTCACAGCTCTTAGTTACCAGGCTTAGTTCACATATTACAACTGTTTTCAAATATCAAGTTAATCTTCAGAAAATTAAAATGTTTCAAAGGAAAGAGAGTCAAAACAGAGAAATCCAAACTCATGTATATAAATAATTTCTAATGAATTTATTAAAATAAAAGAAATAACTTTTTTTAACAGTCATGACTTTTATTAAAAGGACTAATCATTTCAATATTAGTTAACTCCATCTTATGAAGGCCAGAATCCTGAAATTCACTCTCAAATGTTACTTTCCACTTATCCTTCTCATCCAATCAATTGTTTCTAACATTAGAATAGCATATCTGTTCCTGTTGCCTCTATAATCTGAGTTTACCAGTGGAGAATTGTCCTTGCTATGGCTAAAAATAATCGGTGCACACAAATACTACAAAGAATAAATTGCTCTTGTCTAAGAATTCTTTCTAACAGACCATTGTTTTGTTTCGTCTCCTTCCTCTTCTCTTCCTCCTCTTCTTCCCTACCTGCCCCTTGCCCTTTCTCCTCTTCTTCCCCTTCCCCTCTCCTAAAGACAATGCAAAAGTACCTTTCCTCCTGAATCGTAATTTTCTCTAGTATATGGGAAGAACTACTTGATAATTTATCCACTAACTCCCCCCAATAGCAGCTTTGTAAAATAAAGATTCCAAAAAAACAATTAATTATTTTTAATTCATCTACTTCAATTTATCAGCATATTAAAAAATTAATGACCCAGATATTCATATAATGACCCAGAAATTCATTGATCCAGATTGCTGTTATCAATACATTACACATGCAATGATAATTTAGAACATATTTTAAGTAATTCTTTATGTTTTTAAAAATGAGAATACCTCCAAATGGGTCCAAGGTCCGCAGAGGCTAGGAGGTGGGACCTGAGCAAGGGGCCTGATACAAGGACTTAGCAGCAGGAAGCCTACTTGCACCAGTAGGCAGCTGCAAATTGTAGGCTTCCCAAGGCCAGATATCAGTTAGAGCAACACAGTTATGAGGAGAGCAAAACTCCTAGTGAAAAGGTGGAAAAAAAATGCTCTTGGCTTGAGGAAGGCTCATTTGAACTTAGATAAGGAATGTTACTGACTTCCAAAATATTTCCATGGAGAAAAATTTGCTCAAGACAAAGTCACTGTAAGTCAGAGAAGGGAGAAATAAGACTCAGTTATTTAGATACCCGTCTGTAGACTGAATTGTGTCTTCTCAAAATTCATATATTGAAGGCCTCACTCCCAATCTGATGGTATTTGAAGCTGAGGCCTTTGGGAGGTAATTAGTTTCAGATAAGATCATAAAGGTGAGGCCCTCAAGGCAGAATTACAAGTGCTTTTAAAAGAAAAGATGCTTTCTCTCTACCTTGTGAAGACACAGCAAACCAGGATCTGCAAATCATGGAAGAAATTTTCACCAGAACCAGACCATGTGGGTGTCCTGATCATAGACTTCTGGACTTTCGAGCTGTAAGAAAATAAATTTATATTATTTAAGTCATCCAGTCTATGGCATTTTGTTACGGCCATCTTCCTCCAGCCATCAATACAACACCCAAGTTATGCAGATGTTGAAAGTGAGAACTACAGAACAAGGATATGATATACATTACACATTTTAGAAACTTAAGGAAGCAATTAAAAATTAACATATACAGAAAACAGAATATTAAAATAAGTTTAAGAAATAAAAATACCTAGTTAAAAACTAGCATTTTGATTTAATTAGAAAGCAGATCAGTCAGAGCTGAAGAAAAATTCATAAACAGAAATATATGTGCCTATATATTTATATATTATACGTCACATTTTATATACTTTAATATATATTATTTTTTATTTACTTATTTATTTGCTGGTCCAGACAAGTGTCCTGAGTAGGGGAAAATGAAAATAGTGAATCGCATCCTTGGCTCAGGTAAAGCCCAAAACAAAGGTTCTGGAGTGTCCCCACGTAGGCTGGAAACCCAGCAAGAGGACCAATATAGAAAGTACTATCCACTACACTCTCCCTCTTCACCCCTTAGGATCCATGCTTTCACCTTAAAGTGCACAAACAGTAGAGAGACTGCTGAATCTCAGATCTGGGATAGTGATTTTTTTAATATACACAATGGAATGAAATTAAAATAATCCAAAAGAATAAAGAAGGAAACCACGAATTGTCAGTGACTTAACAATGTTCTATAGAACAACAATGAATCAACAAGGAAATCAAAGGAGAAGTCAAAAAAGAAAAATCTGGAGAAAAAAATTAAGACATGACTTATCAAAACATATAGAATGTAGCAAGAGCAGTGTTGAGAGGGAAGTTGTAGCAACAGAGGTCTGCCTTAGGGAAGAAGAAGAATCACAAATAAAAAATATCTAAGCTTATACAAAAAAGAACTGGAAAAAGAAGAGAAAACCAGATCAAAAGTTAGAAGGAAGGACATAATAAAAATCAGAGGATAAATAAATGAAATAGAGATAAAAAAAGACATTTCAAATTATCAGTGAAACTAAGAGTGGGTTCTTTGAAATATTTAGCCAAATTCACAAGGAAAAGAATATAATAATACAAATAAATACAAATAAATGAGATCAGAAAAGAGAGAAGTTACAGCAGATACCAAATAAATACAAAGATTCTTGAGGACAATATGAAAATACATATGGCAACAACTTGGACAATCTAGAAGAAGTGGACAAGCTGTCACAAACATAGACCATCCCAGTACCAAATCAGAACGAAAAGAAAATCTGATCTCAATCAAGACTAATGAAATTGAAACAGTAATCAAAAGCCTCCTCCAAACCAAAATCCTAGCTTCACTAGTGAAATCTATCAAACTTTCAAAGAAGTATTATCTATACTTTGCAAACTAGTCCAGAAAATTAAAAAAAGGAAAACTTCCAAACAGATCTTATGTAATTAACATTAACCTGATTCCAAAACTAGACAAGGACATCATACACACACACACAATTATAGAACATATAATACTGAGTTGCTCTCTAGACAGAGGGGGATCAGGAGGCTTAGTGAGTAGGTTTGGTGGAATGGATATGCTTTAATGAGAAGACTTTGCAGGTGGGCCTCTCCCAGAGGACCCAGAGTACATACCATTGTTTTGTTTTGTTTTTTTTAGCTAAGAATACTTTATTGCTTTAAAAGCCTGCGAACAACCATCATCTGAGTGTTCTGTTTTGTTTTACTGCTGGAGTGTCTTGTCTCAATGCTGATGAATGCTAACTAATCAAGGTGGTACCTGCTTAAAGTCAAGGATACTGGGAGCAAATTTCTTAAAATAAAACAAAAATGCAGTTTGCCACAATGATTGACTCGTTCTTTCATTAGAAAATTTTCTGTAGCATTTGATACTATTTGATAGCATCTTACCCACAATAGAACTTTCAATGTATGCGTCCTCACAAACATTGTCACAGTTTTACCAATAAATTTATATAGGATATTATAAAACTTTTTTTATCATTTCCACAATGTTTATGGCATCTTTACCAGAAGTAGATTCCAAGAAATCAATTTCCTTGCTCATTCAATTTCAAGCAACTCCTAATCCATTTAAGTTTTATCATGAAATTGAAACAATTAAATCACATCCTCAGACTAAACTTTTAATTCTATTTCTCCATAAAATCTTTATCAAAATCTCAATTGCATTCATTGTAATAAAAACAGTCACACAGATCAATATAGTAAAATTGAACTCAGAAATAAACCTATGTGAATAGGGATAACTAATTTACAACAATGGAACCAAGAACATACAATGGAGCAAGGAAAATCTCTTCACTAAAATGGTGGGAAAACTGAGGAGCCACATGCAAAAGAATGAAACTAGACAACTATCTGACACTATATACAAAGAGTAAGTGTAAATGGATTAAAGACTTGCATGTAAGATCTATAACCGTATAATATATAGAAGAAAATAAAAACAATACGCTCCTTGACTCTGGTCTTAGAAATATCTTTGGGGATTAGATTTCAATGGTAAGAGAAATAAAATAAAATAATAAATGAAATTATAGCAAACTAAAAACTTCTGCACAGTGAAAGAAACTGTCATCAAAACAAAAGGCCATTATACTGAATGGGAGAAGATATTTATACATGATGCATCTGACAAGGGGTTATTATCCAAAATATTTAAAGAACTTATCCAACTCAATGAAACAACAATTTGATTAAAAAATGGGCAGAAGATCTCAGTAGACATTTCTCCAAACATGACATAGAGATGATCACAAAAAGATGTTCAGCATCTCAACTTATTAGGGAAATGAAAATCAAAATAACAATGAGATATCACCTAGTACCTTTGAGAATGGCTATTATCTAAGGACAAAAAACAGCAAGTATTAGAACAGATGTGGAGAGAAGGGAACCCTTGTACACTATTGGTAGGAATGTAAATTGGTGCAGTGAATATGGAAAGAATGAAAATTCCTCAAAAAAACTAAAAATGGAAATTCCTTATGATCTCAATTATCTCATTTCTATTTCCCTGAAAAATATTAAACACGAATTTGAAGAGATATATTCACCTCCATGTTCATGGAAGTATTACTTACAAGAGTCGGTAGCAGCCTAAGTGTCCATTAACAAGTGATTGAATAAAGAGGATATGGTATATATGGTATATAAACATAATGTAATACTACTCAGCTATAAAAAATGAAATCCTGCTATTTACAACCACATGAAGGATATTATGCTTAGTGAAGTAATTCATGTGGATAAAGATAAACATCATATGATTTCAGTCATATGTAGTACAAAGAAAAAACAAATTAATAAACTAAATGATACAAAATAATAATTTTTAGAAATAAATCCAAATTAGTTGTTAATAAAGGAAAGGAAGAAAGAGAATGCATGTCAAATCAAATAAAGAGGGTCAATTATATGGTGAACGACAGAAATCAACATTTAGTAATAATCTTAATGAATTATATACAGAAGTTCATTCATAATGACTCACACTTAAAGTTTTTATGATAAATAAGTTACTTCAATTAAAAAAGTTGCGAGGTACAAAAAAAGACAAAAAGTATCAAAAATAAAGTAATTTATAGAAAAACACTCAGAGATAAATGCAATGTTAGACACATAAGGAGACAATTTATCGTGGCTATAATTAAATGTATTAAAGGTACACGTCAGTTCACTATGGCTGATTGTGTTTTCCAAAAATGGCCACAGCAACATTCCTAGTCTTATATACTCTTCTAAAACCCTGATGTTTCTCATCAAGAAGCAAAATCTATTTCCTCTCCTCTTGAACCCATAGTTTTGGTGGCTCCTAGAGTGTGGTAGAAGAGACGCTACACACTCTGGAGGCCATAGACTTCAATACAACTTCCTTCTCACCCTCTGTCTCAAGCCATTCACCTTTGGGAACCTCTCACCATATTAAGAGGACACACATAACACTTGGAGAGGCTACCTGTAGATGTGCTGCCAACAGCCCTTGCCAAGAACCCTGGTCAACAGCCAGCACTGACTGTGACACATGATGAAAGAGACTTTGCCGTCATTGCAGTCCTAGCTTGTAAGTCTTCCCAAGTGCAGCCCAGTCACGTGTAGCATAGAAATTCCTCCTTCACTGCACACGGCCCAGATTCCTGACTCACAGAACTTGTGAGCTTCAATGTGCCCTGGTGTAGCAGCAGTTTGGTCAGCTGCCTTGGACCAAGAGTGCAAATCACACACATCCCAACTTGGGTTCAAGACCCGGGGCCAGGGTGAAAACGAAGACGAACAACTCAATAACATAAAGTGCTTCTTCGTCCTCTCTCCAAAATAAGTAAATAAATAAAGGTAAAGGATGTAGCTGTAATTTGTGCATTAAAGATATAGAGGACAGATCCTGGATCAACTAATAGGACCTAACAAACACAGAGCACTTCACCAAATATTAGCAGAACATATATTCTTTTCATGTGAACATGGAACACTAACCTAAGTAGGCCATATTCTGGATCATGAAACTAATTGTACATATTTAAAAGGAAAAAAATATCATGACATCCTATTTCATCCCCAATACATACAGAGCATGAAGTCATCACTGCTGCTTTCAGTAGGAAAAGCAAACCAACTGTTTCTCAGAACCATTCAAGAGACTGAGGCTGCAGGTCAAAATGCCACCCAAATCTAGAGAGACAGATAAATCCAGAGATTCATATCTGAACTCTGTTTACCTGGTGAAAAAGTGAGTGAAGTTACAAAACTGCAAGGGACTCTCCAACAGGATTGATCACTTGTCGGAAATTAAGTGTGGATTAGGTTCAGAGAGTGCTCACACTTGCAGTTTCTACCCACTAGTTTCGCATGGGAAAAATATGAGAAAGATTCCTTTATGGCTTTAGTAGAGAGAAGGGGAAGAGTAAACCTTGCTAATATGTCCCGAGCATTCTCCTAACCAAATCCTGCTTGCCAGGGAGACTTTATTAGAACTTTATCTACCTGGGGGAAGGTGTTTTCTCCAATAATATTCTGCCCAGGTCTTCCTGACTCCCTGAATCACAGTTAGAGTCACAGACCAGGCTCATTAAAACACAAATGCAGCCACGAAACTACAGAATACCACCCCTCGTCCACACCAAACTCCTGGCACTGGGCCTCTGTGTATTCACAGTGGATTGTAGTTGGCACAGCCACACAGACTCTATCTGGGGCGTTCTTTGTGAAACTCAAAGACAACAGGGAAGACAAAACAAAGAGGGCCAGAAAGTTCTGGCATCTACAACTGCAGTACATGTTAACCACAGTCCAATTCCTAGAGAGATTAAAATAAAACCCTACGGTAAAATTCTACCTATCTCAATCTCCAGTAGTTGATCTAGCGTATGCAGCTTTCAACAAGAAATTACAAGTCATTCAAAAAAGGCAAGAGGAAAACAGTCTGAAATGATTAGCAAACATTAACAGGTAGCCACAGATTTTAGAATTATAAAACAAGAATTTAAAAGAACTATGAGGAAGATGCTAGTTAATGAGTTAATATGTTAAGGGCCCCACAGGAAAAAGTGTACAATTTGTAAGAACAGATGATAATGTAATCAGAGAGATGGGAACTAATTAAAAAAATAAAAAAGAAATGTCAGAGGCACAGCTGTGTACCTGTGGCAGGTAAGTCGCAGATCTTGAAAGCGCAGGAACTGGGGCCGGAGAAAGTGGGGGGAGGGGGGGTGTAGAAACCAAAACACTGTAACAAAATTAAAACTGTCTTGATGAGATCATAAGTAGGTCGAGCAAAACCAAAGAAAAACTCACTGAGTTTGAAGATAGGTAAATAGAAACCTTCCAAATTGAAATGCTATAGTGGGTGGAGTTGGGTCCACAAATGATTTGTCCTAGTTCAAATGCGTAGAGCTTTTGATTGTGACATTATTTGACAAAAGAGTCTTTGAAGATGTAATTAAATGAAGGCTCCTATGATGAGATCATCCTGGGGGTAGACTGGGTTCTAAACCTTTTCCTTAAAAGAAAAAGGCAGGAGGTTTGAGATACAGAGACATAAGGGAGAAGGGGCTAAGAAGACAGAAGACAGTTGGAATAATACATTTACAACTGAAAGAACAGCAATGATTGTCAGCAGTTTTCTAAAGCTGGAAGAGACAAGGGAAAAACTTTCCCTAGAGACTTCAAAAAGAATGCCTTGGTGACACCTTTATTTTGGACTTCTGGCCCCTACAACAGTAAGCAAATAAAATTCTGTTGTTTTAAGTCACCAAGTTGGTGACAATTTCATACAGCATCTCTGGGAAACTAATACAAGTGTAAAGAGAAAAAAGTAGAGGGCAGGCAAGCCTGGTGGAGTAGGGGTTAGCTGCAGTTCACATGTATCCTGCAGTCCAGGAGCCATGTCCTGGGGCCAGCAGGAACAACCAAGAGGAACAACTAAATAAAATAAATAAAGCTTTTCTTCCCCTGTCTCTCCCTGTTTGCCTGCCTTTGCTCATTTCTCACCTTCATTCCTGTCTGTACCTTTCTCTAAAAAAAAAGGGAGGTGGGGGAAGCTTATGACAACAAAATCTCTAAGAATTGTAGAACAGTTTTAAAATTGTGTGACACAGTCATAATTTGAATACTGAAGAAGAGAAAGTAAAGCAAAGAAATATCTGAAGTAACAATAATAGGATGTGCAGAGAACACTAGACAGGAAAACTACCGAAACTCTATACCTAGGTCTAGATCATTCAATCTGCAAAGAAAATCTAAGACAAAATGAAAATCTTAAATTGGTGTAATGGGGTGAGGCTCTTTTCTATAGAGGAAAAAGAATTATAGCAGACATTTTTCCAGAAATCATGCAAAGCAAGAAAAGAGTGGAGTAAAATATTTAAATTGTTGACAAATAAATCAAGGCTACAATTACCCTTCAAAGTGTAGGAGAGTTCAAAGTAATACAATAAAAAATAATAAGGGGTATCCAGAGTAAGAAGGAAGAAATAGGAATGCCTTTGTGGGTAGAGGGCATGATAATCTATGTGGAAACCCCAAAATAATCAATGAAAACCTGCAGAAACTAAATAAGAAATTACACCATTTGCAGAATACAAGGTTAATATACAAAAGTCAATTGCTTTTCTACATACTAGCAATGAGAAAGTAGAATTTGAAATTCAAAACATGATAAAAATTAAACCTGCACACCAAAAGTAGAATACTCAGTTAAATATCTAACAAAACATATAACAGATCTATACAAAAATCAACTATAGAACTTGATGAACAAAACCAAAGAATTAAAACAAAGTGAGTACTTTCATGTTCCCAGATAACTTAATAAATGTCAGGTCTTACCAATTTGATCTGTAATCTAACCCCTATCAAATCCTAGCAATTTATGATATGAACACAAAAAAAAAACTGATTCTATTGTTTATATGAGGCAAAGGACCTAAAATAAAATGCATATATATTAAAAAAGACTACAGGACTGTTACTACCCAACTTCAAGAATCAACATAAATCTACATTAAATAAGACAGTGGTGTGGCACTGCTAAAATAGATCAATGAACAGAATAGAGAACTCAGAAAGAGACACCCCATAAATATATTCAATGGATCGTTTGCAAAAACAAACAAACAAACAAAACAGGCAATACAATGGAGAAAAAAAAATTTCAACAAATTGTGGAACAGTTGAACTGTCACAGGCAAAAAAAGTCTAGATACTTACTTTAAAGTCTTCATAAAAATTTAATTCAAAACAGATCATGGACCTAAATATAATACACAAAATTATAAAACATCTAGGGATAACACAGGGAAAAACTAAGATGGTGATGTGTATGGTGATGGCTTTTTTGATACACCACCAAATACAGGACACATAAAAGAAATAACAGATAAGCTGGACTTCACTGAAATTAAAAACATCTGCCCTGTAAAAGACAACATCAAAAGAATGAAAAGACAAGTCACAGAGTGGGAGAAAATATTTCCAAAAGATGCATCTGATAAAGGGCTATTATCTAAAATATACAAAGAACTCTTAAAACTCAACAATAAGAAAACAAATAACCAGTCAAAAACTGGGCCGAAGATCATAAAAGTTACTTCATGAAAGAATATACAAATGGAAAATTAGCATACAAAAAATATTCCAAATCATATTCATCAGGGAAATAAAAATTAAAAGAATAATAACATATCACTTCATAACTATGTGAATGACCAAAATCCAGGACTCTGACAATACCAAATGCTAGTTAGGATTTGGAGCAACAGGAATTCTCATGTACTGTCATTTTGGAAGACAGTTCAACTCTTTTTTACAAAACAAAATATATTCATAACCATAAAAGTCAACAATTGTATATTCTGATAACTACCCAAAGGAGTCTGAAAACTCACTCTACACAAAAACCTGCACAAAGATGTTTACAGCAGCATCTTTATAAATACTAAAACACGGAAGCAATAAAGATGTTCTTCAATATTTAAATAGCTAAATAAACTATCATACACCCTGACAATGGACTATTAGAGTTAGAAAGAAATGAGTTATCAAGTTTTGAAAGACATGGAGGAACCTCAAACACGCATAGCTAAGTGAAAGAATCCTGTCTATAAATGTATTACGTTGTATGATTCTAACTCTATGACATTTCATAAAAGGTAAAATTATGGAGACACCAAAAGATGTGGTTTTGCCAGCTGTTGGTGGGGTGTATGGAAAACATAAAAGACGTAGAATATAGAGGTCATTTAGAGCTATAAATAAAATAGTCATGAATGATCATGGATTATGAAATACCATTGTACATTTGTTCAAACCCATAGAATGTATGATACTAAGAAGGAAACCTAACAAACTATGGGTTTTGGATGACTATGAGATGTCAATGTGAAGTGTATCTGTAGTAAAAATGTATCACTCTAGTGGGTGATGTTGATAATGAGGGGTCCTTTTGCATCAGATGGCTGGGGAAATATGGAAAAAAATCTTCAGAATCTAAAACTGACCTTAAAAAAGTATTTTTTAAAAATTATAGGAGAAATAAGAACTTTCTCAAGCATATAAGAACAAAGACAATCCATCACCAGCAGACATATTACTAGAAGTTCCTCAAGGAAATAACAGATTATTTTCCTATGTGCTTATAAGTATAGGCATATTTACAATATAGATGAGAAGCTCAAATATACATAAGCAAAAAAGAGTATCAGAGATGGAGTATATGAAAATAAAATAAAATATTTTCTTTTTCTTATTTATCTATGTGTGACAGAATTTTAAGTTAATTGGCATAATAATAAAAGCCAAGTGAATAACTCCAACCAGTAAAGAGGAAAAAAAAGTAGAAAATAACATGAAATGATAATTTTAAATGGAAAAAAAGTAAAGGAAACAGAAAACTAAGACAAAGTAAAAAGTTTTAATTTGTTGGGAACAAGTCCAAATAGATAAATTATCACAAGAAAAAAGACATAATGATGTGTTACCCTACATCATTAACTTCTTGGTTAAAAGGCAGATTTTAAGATTGGTTTATACATACGAAATACAGTATTATTGTTAAGAGCCTTTCCAAAATATAGAACAAAGAAGGGTTGAATGCTAAAAAACTAAAGATTCCAAGAAATTGATGGCTATAATAAAGTTGATATAGCTATTTACCTAAAATTAGTCAACCTAGCCAAACAAGATTTCAGGCACAATCCTCCAAACTGTCAAGCATGCCAAAGACTAATAAAACCAATTGTAAGTTTAGGGGTTCCCAAAACCATACTCAGTTCCCTTAATTTGCTAAAACTAATTAAAAGCTATTATATTATAAGCATATTGTTTATTACAGGGAAAGGATTCATTTAAATCAAAGGAAAATACATAAGGCAGAATCAAGGCATGTCACAAATGCAAAGTTATTGTTGTCATCAGGACCTGTTACCCTACAGCACTGATGTGAGACTGAGTATTGTCAACTCAAGAATTTTACCCCAACCAGAACCCAAGTTTTTCTTGGGGCTTCACTGCCTAAGCATGATGACTAATTTCACAAATGCTTGAGCAGAAAATCGAATCTTCTCTCCTAGGCTTCTCATACTACATGTTCTAAGGAACCCACTATGACACACACCATTGGCATAGACATAGGTCCTCTTCATAGTAAAGACACTTGTATTAGTAGGGAAATTACAAAATTTTAGAGATTACTTCACAGAACTGGTAACAAAGGCGAGACTTCTCTTTGGGTAATACAAAATTATTTACTACTATTACTAGCTGGTAAAGTACTAAAAGCATATTAAGAGCAGAAGGAGGATCTTTCCAGATAAACAATCACCAGGAAGATAAAATATTTAAAATACATATCCACATAACATATCCTCTAAGTAGACAAACAAAACATTAAATTATGATAATATTTTTCTTACCGATGGCAGATTTAAAAATTCTCAGTTATTTCTATCTGACACAGATAAAGTCAACAAAGACACATTTTATTCTCAAACACAGAATAAATGTAAAATTTATCACATATTGAACAACATAAGAAGTTTCATAAATTTCAATGAAAAGAGAGCCTACAAATATTTTTTTAAGCTATAATACAATGAGGTTTATAAAACACTTTTTTATATATTTATGGTTCAAAAAAGATAAATAGAAATTACACAATTTTAGAACCAAATTATAATGAAAAACTATACATCAAAGTTCTGGGATGTTCTGAGGGCAACGTAACCTCAAACACATGTATTAGAAAAGAACAAGTTAAAAATTCAAAAATTAATAGGCCAAGAAGATAAAGAACAAAAAACAAAAATAAGCTTACAATATTAAAAGAAATCAGAATAACTCCCCCAATTAGAATAGACTATAAATAACAGAGCTAAAATCATAGTAAAGAATATGTAACAAAATAACAAGTTTAATCAAACAAGAGTCTATTCTTTTGTAAAAAAAATGCATTCATATAAATATTTGGTGTGATTTAATAAAAAAAGAGAACACATGAATAAATGCCAAAACTGAAAGAGTAAACAAACCCTAAACTTGAAGCAAAAGAATAAATACTATTAAGTCTATAGCAATAAATTTTAAAATAAATGAAGTAGGTAAAATCAATTACATATACCCTGATGCACCCTGGTGGCCTAGCATTTAAGTCTGCAGCCTCTGACTAGATCAGTCCATATACATCCCACGGACTCAGATTTGTGACCCCAGAGTTGGGGGAATAACCACGATAAATAGCTAAATTAAAAAAATTTTAAACGTTGCTTCGATAAATAAATAAATCCTGAGCAGTTCTATAACTATAAAAGAAAATCTACAATTAGATCTTCCCACAGAGTAAACATCATTCTCAGATGGCTTTACTAAGTAATGCTACCAAACTTTGAAAGAATAGATATAACTTCTTAAAGAAAACAGAATGAGCAACTCTTTTCTATTCCATTTGCTAATGACAAAACAATTCTGATAACAAAATTATATATCTAAATTAAAATATGAAAGAAAAATTAAAAGCGGACTTCACTCATGAATAAATATCATCAAGAACATTTTTAAAAAAATTTGTGCATACGAGCAATATAGCACTATCAAGCTATATTTATCCTGGAAATGAAACAAAGATCTAATATAAGAAAATGTACAAATGTTGATCACTACTTTGACAGAATTGTTTAAAAATCATTTCAAAATTCAGAAAAGGAAAACGTGCACTTGACAAAATTCAGCATACTCAGCACAAAAAACACCCCACAAAAATTAGTTGACTGTTAATACAAGGAAATTTCCTTTACTTAAAATGTTAATAAATGAGTTCCTCAAGAACAGCAATCTTGTTTATAGATTTTCTCAAGCACTTAAAATAAGGATTGACAATTGCTGTTCAATAAGTTTTCATTTAAAAAATCAATAGGGAAATGTGAAAAGTCTGATGTTGTTATCGAGCACCATTAAACTGAAGAACAAGATAAAAATATTGACTAATTCAACTGTATATTGTACAATCAGAAAAAGCACACTAAAATCATAAAACTTGAAAGGGGAAATAAAACTCTTTGCAGATGATATACTTTTTCACATAGAAAACCCATGAAAGACATGGATTAATCATAAATTTTGAGGGATACTTTAATATTTAACAAAGGGTGCTTTGATATCAAAACAAGTTGTGGATGAGCTAGAGAGTCAAATGTGAAAAATGAAAAAAATAGAAATAACATTTTAGGTGCATCTAAACAAGACCTAGCATGTAGGAAATCAGTATTGGTTTCACAAATTGCATTTATTCTATAAATCAAAAACACCATAGAAAAAGTTAAAGGCAAGTGCCAAAATGGAAAAAAAAACCTTTTTTTCATAAATCAATTAGAAAAGGACTGTGAGTAAAACTACTGGGCAAAGAACAAAATAGATTGTTCATAGAAGTGGAACTAGAAATAAACACTAATTTTCAATTTTTTTAAAAAGAAAAAAGTTAAACACAAATTTATGTGGGTTTTTTTTGTCAAGCATATTAATACTGGTGACTCATATAATACATACAAACAGGTTTATGTAATCTTTTGCAGAACAACTTGATAACTATTTTAAAATTGCACATTCTTCAATACATTAATTTTTGCTAGGTGAAAGGCACAGCTTTGGAAAGGAATGGTCCTGGGCTCAAACTCTGACTTTCATTCTACCTTTTGGAGCCTGGGAATACAAAATAGGAAATTAAAACCTCCCTCACAAGTATTTTTTTGAGAGATAAATGAGATAATGATTACAAAGGACTTAGTTCAGGGTCAGACCTACAGAAAGTCCTGAATAAATAGTCATTATCATTATCAATTCTAAATTAAGAGTTTCATCATAAGATGAACATTGAAAAGAACGTCCTTTAAAATGTATTTTAATAGCTAACAGAAATATGTTTTTAACAGTAGAATTACCAAATGACCTAGACAAAAACAGGGAGACAGTTAAAAAAATTTGATGTGCTCTTTTGTAATCATTGAAATAAAGAATATTTGCTAACATGAGAAAACATTACTGTTGGATTAGTTAAAAATGCATTTGTAATCATAAATCCAAATTTAGAACAGTCTTTAAATGTGCATGTGTGTTCGTGTGTGTGTGTGTGTGTGTGTGTGTGTGTGACAGACAAGTCCATTTGAAAAAAGTCTGTAGTGTGATAGGGAGGCATAGTTACCAAACTATTAGATTCCAGGTTACAAAAAGATTTCTTATTCATACATTGGGTTCTTTTCCTAACATTAACAAAAATGAAATATTTATTTTATAAACAGAAAAAAACAACACTTATTATACCTAAAAATAATGCCATCAATAATCATAGGTATTAAAGTATTTTCTTGCCTATTATTGCATTTCTTTGTATCTTTTGGCATAAATATTTTAAGTGGTTGTGATTCATCACTCATTTTTCTTTCATAGTATCGCCTTACAGGATAAACTTTCTGCTTGTTCCTGCGATACCAGATACAGACAGGGAGTCATTAAGCAAGTAGCTTTGTAAAGATATTGTATCCTGGACTTAACATTTACTCCCTTAGCAGAATTATTCATGAGATTTAGCAGAGGAGGATCAATTTAGGTGGACTGATATTACTTAGAGAAATACTGCAATGAAGTCATTAAGAGAAATGACTTAAAAGCTATCACAGAATGTCTCTGTAATTCTGTGTACAGTTATCTAAATGTTTTCTAATTTACATTTTAAACTCCAACAATAAAAATAGAAAATACAACCATGATCAGAGTAATATTTAATACCCATTGTGTCCCTTTAAAAACATCTCACAGGATGTCCCAGCATGCAAAAGTTTTAAAGAAGAATATGTACCTTTTGGTTGAGTGAATTTCCTAGAACAGCTCCTTTTGCTTTCTTGTTTTCACTTCATTTGTGATGCTGGGTTGAGAATGCAGTAACAAGTGTGAGTGGACATTTGCTGCCCATGGGGATCATTCAGTCTAGAAATCAAACCAATATGACACTCAAGTAAGCCACTCAGAAAATGCTGGTAACTCTTCCCTTATGAGATCTGCTAGTAGTTGTTTCAGGTATTAGAGGTGTGACTCTTGATGTTTAGAAGACATAGAAATATAGTTTGTAAAATAATAATATATGCCCAGCTCTACCTCCAGAGACTTTGATACTATAGATCTGGAAAAAGAATAGTTTGCATTTTTAACAATAATTTTGGTATATCTGATGCAGATGCTCCACCTTCCACACTTTGGAAAACATTAGCATTTATATCACCAGAATTTCTGAATTTTGGTTAAGTAGAAAGAGATTAGACCTGACTTTAAATTCCTGGAAACTGTTTCCTGTTTCCTGGAATGATTAAACAATGATTGTAAAATGTAGGTGTAAATAAAATATTCCATGATTTAGCATATAATTTAAACTACAGTCAGGCCTCAGTTAACTTTGTAGATAGCTCCTTGGAAATTTGACTTTAAGCAAAATGATATTAAATAAAAGCTTGTCCTCAAATAGTGTCCATTAGTTCACCGTTGACCTGGATGTTTTTTTCCTCTATATTATCATGAATGATCTTGAAAGAAGTCATTTGAAAGAAGTCACCTGCTATATTATAATATCTGAGTTGCTGTACCCACCTTGCTGGTTATTATACTACAATGTCAAGAATACCTCTGCTCTAGAATGAAGCTCTGTGTCCTCCACCATCTAATTTCATGTTAAATTCTAATACCCAATGTGATGGGATTTGGAAGTGGGCCTTTCGGAGGTGAATAGGTCATGAAAGACCTCAGAGCATTCCCATGACTCTTTGGCCATGTGAGGGCACAGCAAGATGGTGGCCATTATGGACCAGGAAGCAAGTACTTAATGAGACTGTAAGCCTGCAGATGTCCTGATCCTGAATTTCCTAGGCTGTAGAACTGTGACAAAAAAAAATTTGTTGCTTCTAAGCCATCCAGTCTATCCTATTTTGCTACAGCAGCCAGAACAAATTAAGGCAGCATCTGACTCACCTTTTGAATGGATCCCCGAAACCCAGAGTGTCTGAGGTCAGACTTGCCTGGTACTACGAATGAAACAGTGAAGTATTCCACTGTGCCTTGGGCTTGTTAAACAACTTCTACTATTTTTCAAACCTTTTGGATTCAGTAAAATGAAAAACTCATTTTTGCCAAGCACTTTCACCCTTAATTTTTAAACCCATGTGTATTTTAAGAGAAATGTAATCCATATGTTTCTGATTCATTTACACTTAAATCATCAAAATGTTGTTTTGTAAGAGCTATTTGATGTCCAAGGCTTTCTGAGCTTTGTAAATCTCTTTTCTTAGAAACAGAATGCTGTGTCTTGCCAGAGGTTTGAGTCCTGGTGGAAATGCCAAAACCAGGAGTTTCCGTGGGTCCCACATTTACCACAGAAAGCTTCCTCTTTTTTCCATCAAAGTAAAACACAACCAAATCCCAGTGACCAGCTGACACTATTCTCACTTTATCATGACACTCCTTTTCTCTTCCATTCATGTTGTAGGAATATCCTGGGGGGTTTGAAGTTTGCTTTGTGTTTATGAAGCTTCTCCAATAAGATGATTATACAAGGTTTCTGTAACCTTGGGGACTGCTCACTCAAAGCTGTTCAATTATAACACAAAGCCAAAAAGACAGTCTTTTGAAATTTAAAACATATATTCAGATGGAAAAAACAAACCATTTACATTTCAAGAAGGACTTCATTCTTTGCAGAAGGTGTCATTCTATCTTTGTTTTTAACTTCTTAATCAATAACAGAAATATACTGTGGACAGTCGTGAACCTCAGGCTGCTATACTTTTAATTTACCAAACAAGCAGATACTCTCCATAATTGTAAATGATCAAATTTACAAATTCAAAAACAATACATTTTCAAAATCATTTCTGTGCAATGAGTAGAGTAATAACTTAGTAGATTTTCAGAAAACATAGTGTTTTAAAATTATTTAGTAATCAGTTTTAGGGACCTTATAAAACACATTGCATTATGTGCTGCTTGAGCAATAAAAGAAATACATCTTAAAATGATTAAGGATAGAATTTTCTTCCAGTCATTTATTAATTGTTTTTTTAAGTACTTATAAACTACACCATAAAGTGTTACCCGGATTTTAAACTCTTAGTTTACAGAACACCCTGCTTCTTGTTTTTGAGATGCTTCACAAGGAAAAATCAAGGTCACTTAACTTGTGGTTTGGAGTCCTACAGGTTTTTCAATTTTTCTTCTCTCTTTGGCTGAACTTTTTGATAAAAAGGAGATTGTGAAACCTGAATGGACTTTGTCCTTGAGTTTTGTATTTTAGTTACCCTTGTGACCTTGACTTTCAAATAGCTTAATAGATACTGTTAAGATTTCAACCAGTTGGAAGTGTTTGGTTTTATGATTTTTCTTTAATTGCTTACGTAACCTACAGCCTTCTCCTATTCATTAAAATGGCTTTGCAAATGACTTAAGGTCTGTTGCTTTAACAAATAAAAACCAGACTTATTATTTGGTCTATAATTGAACAATAATTACAATGTTGATTATCTTTTGTTGGGCTTGCTTAATAAAGCCCTAAGTAATTTAGTGGGATTTATAGCTTCCAGGATTTGAACAAGAGGTTCAAGAGGTCTTTACTTTTGCCAGCTGACCTTCTGTTTGAGTTTAAATTAACCCAATTTGTGCTGCTTTTTATATCTGTTCTCAAAAGTCAGGTCTGCACAGTCCATTGTATAGATCTCCAAAGGTGTATAGCTAATGAAGTCATTTTTTAATTAAAATTTTATTTAATTATCTAGGTGACTTATAAATAAGACTAGCTGGAGTTAGTTAACAGTAAACGCAGGTATATAAATGACAGAACAGTTAGATCAGTCACATACTTTAATTGCTTTCTACAAATTCTGAAAAATATTGGTTATTGAGTACAAGAAGATACTTCCTTTCCTTTCCGATACTTTTATTAAGACTATAACTAAGTCTGTTTGTTTTTAACAAGAAAAATTCATAATAATAATTAAATCGTACATTACAAACTAAGATTAAATAGATATTTGGCGGGGAAATAATCCTTGTCCTTCTCACATACCATTAACTGCTTAGCCTGAAGAACAGGAAGAAAACACATAAGGAATTTTGTTATTGTTTTTACCATTAGTTCCAGGATTCATCCATTAATATACTGAGTATTTGACATGCACTTCGTTTTTACAGAATTAAAGGAAAAGTGTTTTTTGCTGTTCAGGTTTGACCTAAGAACACTGTGTTGTCATTTCAGCATTATATGTATTCCTACACATTGATCCGAGTGATTTGTTATATTATATAGGTTGGTCTTCCCAGGAAATAGTTCTATAAATATCTATGACTTTTTTTTTTTAATAAGGAAGAAGCAATGGTTTATCTTGTTGCTCTCTTAAAAACTCAAAACCTCCTCCCTAACTGAACAGGACTATCTCCCAGCGACAGCCACTGCTTGCTTGGATCCTGAAGTCTAGTTTATCTGTTCAAAAGTCAGCTGTTAACTTTGTTACTATCAAGAGTTCCCTCCTGCTGAGATGTTCCTAAAATTGTATTCCCTGTAATATATATACATTAGTCTGATCAATGATGTGATGTTTGTTCTGACAGTTCCTCCATGGACAGTGTGAGAGACAGTGGTATGCCATAAAGAGTTCTGGATTTGGGGCCAGATGTTTTGGCATTAGTTTTACTACTGTAGGTACTAGAAAAATTACCACCAATACACCTATGTCCTTCTCTGTAAAGTGGGGGTGATATTTATCTCGCAAATCTGTCTGTGTGTTTATTTTGGGTGTGGAATAAGTGAGATAGATAAAAGCTACAGGTTCTGTGTCTAGTATCCAGAAAACAATCATTAAACATTAATTGGATCAAAAGCAGAAGCATCCACCATTCTTTGAAGTAACCAGTGTTATGCGCCCCGCTGATTCCTCTCAAATCAAAACAAGAAGGAATTCCTCATCTTGAAGAGTTGAGTTTTATTTACTAGAGTCTAGGAACAAGACAATTTCAATGTCACTTAATCCTCTGCCACAAGTTTCATCCACTATACCTTCTTCCTTCAATGGGCTCAGATCAACGTGAAGGACTATTCCTGTCAATCAGGATAAAGAATTAGCTGCTGACAAACTATTTGCATTTGTTGGCCCACAATTAAGACAGATGAGGCTCCGCGCTCTTATATAAGCTATTGAAAATAAACTGTTCTAATTTGTGAAGACTAAAGAAATTATGAACCAGCATTAGAAAAACATTGCAAGCTCTACTATTTATTTTCTGAGAAGTTGGCCAAATCTCCTCCTGTGTCTCTACCTCTCATGTGACATAGGTTACATCAAACAATTTCTAAAAATCCCTTCTTATTCCAACAGTAGATTTTTATAATTGGTATTAGTAGCTTTCAGAAAATTAATGAATTCTTCCAATATTTGTGAAGGAAGAAGACAGAGCATTTTAAATGTTGAGCATAGTTGGAGTACTGTGGTCCATGAGTAATTATTAGTACCCCATTTATATGAGGATGGAAGTTTACAACCCATGGATTTTTTTTTTTTTTCCTGCTGCTCTTTGCTGAGTTGTGGGTGATAACCCCACTGGTGTGGAATACTTCGGTCGTTTTGATTATACATTCCACACCCATGTTAATGCCTGTTAGGAGTGATTTAATATTCAAGTGTATGTCAGCTCTGCAATTTGCAGTATGTGTGATTTAGACAAAATATTTCTCAAAATGTCAAATTTGGGGCATTGCTGTTGTAGCTTTCCCCTCTATGAAACAGAGCCAGTAACTCCTAACTAATCAGATATTGAAGCCCTTATGATATCTAACAAAAAGCCAAGACATAGTTTTTACATTTTAATTTAAAAAGTAAACATCTGCTTGTATCTTGTCATAGAGGTATTTTTTTTCACTTTGAACATGCTCAACCAAATATTTAATAAACTTTTAAATACATACACACCTCACTAGAAGAGACTGAGAAAAGGTCCATTTATTCTTTTTACTAAAAAAGCTTATAATCTATCTTGGGAAGTAAGATAAAAGATTAAAAAAAAGTTGGACAATAACAATGTGGTTGTTTCAAGAGATCCCACAAAATAGTAGAACAGAAATAGAAAGTCAAATAGAAATATGAGAGATATTGGCAACATATTATCAATGGATTCAGAGGTAAGAGAGATCACTGTAGACCACTTCTTATGGAGCAGCTGAAAAATTATACCAGGTTAGCACAGATTGTTCAAATTAATACCAATTGATATCACTGCATAAGACAAAGGGAAAATTTTCAGGGAAACATCTAGTAACGTTCTATATGCATATATGCATCACACATGATTACACATGACACTTTCAGGCTGTTATGAAAATTACTGCGCACATGCATGACCTGTCATCAAATAGATAAACAATGCTGCTTCTTATTGCAGATGCTACATATTTGTAGCCCATCAGGCAAAACAAGTTCACAAACATACTTTCTTGGTCACACACATGAGCCAGCTTTTCAAAAGGGGAGGATTTCACAATTTAAAAAAGAAATCTGGGTTTTTCCTTTCTCTGAAAAATCCTGAGATTTTCAATAACTGAGCTTGTATTTCCTTAACACAAATCTACTGGGACTCAAGACTTGCTGCTGCTTCCTTTAAACTTGACCTCAATCACAAAGGTCTCCACCAACTCACTCAGTGCTTTCAGATGTCCTTTTACCAGAGTATGCTTCGGCTCCTACCTTCAGACTTTGGCATCTGAGACCCTGTAAATCCTGGGAAAGGCCCCATTTGCTCCAGTCTCCAGGACAGATTCCTCAAGCGAACACCTGGGTCACAATGGGAGGCCCGTGGTGGGGGAAGCTTGGTAAAAAAAAAAACTTGCTTTTCTAGTCTTCCAGAGTAGATAGATGAGACTACATAGGGTTTTTCTTGAAGACATTCATTTTGTGGATCAGCAAAGAGATTAGTTTGTTCTGATCTATGTTTTGAGGGGGAAAATTGCCTTTCTAGTGTCATTTAGTCCAGTTCTCTAGAAGCAGTTCAGAATTTAGGGGGGAAGCTCTAGGGAGGAAAAATGAATAGACATTTCGAGGGATTGGACTCGGTCACTCTTTAAACTGGAGTAATAAATAGATGAACAGGCTGAAAAGCTAGGACCAAGACATCAGTTCCAATTCCTTGTTCTCTTTAGGACATACCTTAGTTGCAGTGTAGGGATTCTGCAATCTAAATAATGCTGGGCTACCCTACTTTTCTTGATAAATCTGGTCAGCATATCTATATATTTGTCCCCATTGTCTAGATTGACTAAAATAAAGTGCTGGAAATCTGAAATAACCTCACTCCCTAAGACAATAAAATAAATGACTTCTTTCATGAATAGAAAGAACAGAAAATTTCATGGAACTTTTGAAATGGGCAACAGCAGTTCAGAGCTGTCCAGTGAAACGGTAAACAGCAAGTACAGACTCATGGTGAGCCAAGAGAAAGATCACGGGCAGAAAAATGTGAAGTTCAGATCCTGTGTTAAGCCATCAGGTAGTTGTTCACATGCATACACATAGGGCGAGGAAAGAAAGCTAGAAGCAGCGAGTAACTCACGAATAGACAAGAACAGAGCAGGAGCATTAGACCGTCACAGTCTGCTGTGATAATCTCTAAGAAAAAAAAGAAGATGTACTTTTGATTTTGCCACTTATGGTATAGAAAAATACTCTACTTAACCAGACAGATGAATGTTATGGCCTTTGTCTGATTCAGCCAAATCAGCTGATATTTTCTATCTTATTTAAGATGAGATCACACATTACTTTTTGGATTAAGTATTATCATAATGTTGTAAGGGAAGACATTTGCTAGCAGGTTCCTGAACCTTTCTATGCCCCAGTCTGCCTCCATAAAACATAAGCATATTGAAGACAATAGCCCCAACTCCTGTAGCTGGTATCATGCACTTCGTAGAGTGTCTAACGCATAATATTGCAATTATTGTTATTCATATACCATCCTAAGCAAATACAATAACTTTGAAATTTAAAGAAGGTCTTATATTTACAAACTGATACATGGTATTACAGATGATTTCTGGGTTTGTTTGTTTTTTGGGTTTTTTTTGGTTTTCAAAGTAAATATATTATCCTCATTTTTTATTTTTTTAAAGGAAAGGTACAGGCAGGAATGAAGGCAAGTAGGCAGGTAAGCAGGAAGAGAGAAGACAAAGAAGCAGTTCATTTTCATTTTGTTGTTCACAGTGGTTGTTTCCCCTAAGACCCTGAACTCAAACCCAGGGATACGTGGCTTGCTCCTTCAGAGGTGTTTGATCTAACCACTCCATATATTTCAGCTGTGTTGCAAATGAGGTACATCTCATTTGCATTTTTTATGTAACAAATTTGAGGCGGGTAAGTTTAAGTGATTTGTCCAAGGACCTGCTACAGGAAGATGGTGGAGCGTAAATCAATGCTCAGAGCTCTTCTCAAATTTTATGATCTTGTCTTTCTCCCTATAATAAAGTAAGGACCAAAAAAAGTGTGTCCAAGAAACTAATACAGAAAATTAAAACTCCGTTGGTCATTTATGTGCTACTTTTGTTCTGAGAAAGTGAACAAAAAATGGAAAAGTTGCCTCAGAACAACTGAAAAAAAATTGAATATTTTAAATTTTAATAAAGCATCATTTACTTGCTTATGTACAGTATTTCCCAAGGATTATAAGTTTTTTATTTTAGGCTATGAATGACAATTCTGTGTCACCAAAGTTCTCTTTGCAGGCATCACAACTATTCAGATGCCAGAGAAAAACTCTACCTTTGTGACAATTCATGCATTTCAATTTTGTTTATTCCATTTCTTTCTGAAAAGAATGAGAAGACTATAAGGGCCACTTTGGAATTTTCTGTGAAATGCAACTGTAAAGAAGTACTTTTCTTTCTCCATGGAATATCCCCTCATTAAAAGGTCACTTATTAATAGGTGTCATATTCGATTCCTAATTCTCTAAACTGTTTGACATAGGGAAAATACTTTCTAAATCTGGATAAGACTGATCATTTGCCTCCATGGGATCCATAACTTTTGTTACTATAAAAATGGCTTATATCTCCAAATTCCTTTTTAGCTACACAAAAAGCTCTTAAAATATTCTATAGCTTAACATATCGTCAAGCACATTCTCACATATTCCCATAGGTACATAAAAAACCAATGCCAAGAAAAATGCACTGTTCAAGTCACCTGATTTTCTCCCTACCTATTATTTTCAGACTGTTTATCCTTTTCCCTTAGAAACATGTGCTTGGAGACTTTATTGAATGCAATAACAAAAGCAGGGAACAATACCATTGTATTACAGCTACTGATTCTTGACCTTATTTAAATTAGGTGCTTGTTTATTTTCTTTTAAAAAATTAAATTAAATATCCATCATACCATGACTATATTGCCAAAATGAAATCTAGATGCATTTTTCGTTGTTGTTATTGTATTTGTTTTGTTTTTTAAGGAAAGGTGCAGGTAGGAATGAGGGTGAGCAGAGACAGGCAGGAAGAAATAGAAAGAAGAAGCACTTTATTTATTGCATTTAGTTGTTCATCTGGGTTGTTCCCACTGGTTCCCAGGACCTTTGAACGTATGTGGCATGCGCCTAGTGGCTGCTCCACCACAGCACACCCAGATGCAGTTGTTAAATACTGTTTATGAGTTAACTTTCAGTGGTGAAACAATTTTTGGTTGCTTAAGAAAATGTGTGAAGGTTGTGATATTCTGGTTCTATAGCTTTATCTAATATGTAACTTCAGTTCCCCTTATATTATTTTTTTCAATGTGACTCAATTTTATGACATTTTTATCATTTAGATATAAAAAATAAATATGCAAGAAGTTGTTTCAGACATTAAACTCTGTAAAATTGAACTTACATTTTATTTCATTTAGTTGTAGTTCTGCTTTTGAAAAGGGAAAAGCTGTAGAATTATGTGATCTTTAAAACACTTGTAAAATCAGAATTCTTTATTTTCTTTTTAGTGCATTTGATTTTTATCCTGCTTCCTGCTCTGACTGGAATGTTTTTGCTATCTTCAATGACAATCAACAGCTGTACCTTCTCACAAACTTATGAGCAGCTGTGAATTTCTCCTGTCCTAAGTAGCAGAATTTGATGGTGACTCGAGATGTGATTGCTGTGATAATGAAATTAGTTCAGAGGCTTCCACCAGTTTTCAGTCAACATTGAATGAAACCTGTTGTTTGCAAAATACTGTATTAACCACACTAACAAAATTTATTTTAACAGACAATATGGAACCTAGGTGCTGTTAATTTACTACATACAAGTGGGCACAAAATATCAATTGATTATGTAGATGTGAAGTATAATCAACCAGAAGAGTGAAACAATCCTAAGGAGGAAACTGAGACTCCCATTTGAATCCAAGAGAATAGAATGTTGGTTAACTAAGAGTATATGGAGATTAATTAATTAATCTTGGGAAAGTGATGTAGAGAATATCAACAACGAGACTGAGGAATAATAATAATGTACATGCACTCTGATGCACTGTATTACTATATCTTGCTAGATACCTACAAATGGAGGGAAAGGATGAATTCCAATAAGTCACTTATTGAACAGAAAAAGTGTTTTAACAGATATAGAAATAGTATAGCATGACCTCAGATCTGAAGGAGAGTGAATCATGAAATAATAACATGTAAAATAACTAACATCCCCAATAACATCATATTTAGTGGTGAAAGACAAAGTTTTTCCTCAGATCAGGATCAAGGCAAGAATATCCACTTTTGACACATCAAAACTCTAAAACTTCCTATGCAAAAATAATTTCTCAGCAAATTCAGCAAATTGCAACATACAAAATCAACTGTACTGCTATACACTAACAATGACACATCCAAGAGTTAAGAAAGAATTACATGGTCAAATAATTTTCGGCAGGGTGCTATGACCATTGCATGAGGCAACGATAATCTTTTCAACAAAAGGCACAGGGAAAACCAGAACCATAGGTAAATTAAAGAAGTTGGACACTTAATTACAATACTAAAAAATTAACTCAAAATGGATCAAAGGTCTAAATGTAAGAACAAAGAATTTTTAAATAACAAGACATAAGAAACTATAATAAAACAGAGAAATTGTAATGGCATTGAATTTGGCAGTGATTTGTTGATATGACACCAAAATCCTGGAAACAAAAGGAAATTTGGTTAGACTTTTCAGACGGAAAATTTTCAGATGGAAAGAAACAAATTCTGAAAAAAATCTCTAAAATAGTTTCAATGTGATTATATATATATACATATACATACATGAATATATATGAGATTACCATCTTGGCAATGAGTATCAATCCAAATTTAAAAAAACAGAAAGCTGAATTTAAGTTACATCAAGTGAAGCAAGAAGTCTAAGCAGAACACAGAGAAAGGAAAAAGAATCTTATGTATAAGTTAATTTTATGGGACTTCTGGGACTTCTATGAAAATGGGTTGAAATCTGTACAGCCAGCTCAAAATCAAATCTTTCTTAATGTTAGTTTTAACAGTGTTCTTTATTCAGTATGGAGATTCCTCAAAATATTGAAAATGAAAATCCTCTATGATTCCATCATCCTCCTTCTCAGTATTTACCCAGAAGAACCCAAAGCACTAAATATTAACTCAGAGATACATGCACCCATGTTTATTGTAGCATTATTTATAATAGCCAAGAATTGCAAATTACCTGAATTGCCCATCATCAGATGAACGGATAAAGAAGAGGTAATTTACATACATTATACACACACATACACACACACAGCCTTTCAAAATATGAAATTCTGTCATTTGAGACATGAATGCAAATAGAGGGGATTATAAGTGAAATAAATCAGAAGAAAGGCAGATGATCTCACGTATATGTGGTTTATAAAGAAACAAAGCAAAGGAACAGACTAAACAAAAACCAACACTTGGACATTAGCAATAGAGCCAAGGTCACCAGCAGGGAGTGAGGTGAAGCAGCAGTGGTGAGGGTTAAATGGACAATGGTGAAGAACTTTTGATAATTTGGTGGTGGGCAATATATACTGTCATGTAGCTGAGGAAATGGGAACCTGCATATATGGGTTTATATTATTTTGTAAAGCAATGTTACCTCAATAAATAGTAAATTTAAAAAAAAAAGAGTAGGTTTTTCAGATTTGGAGAATCTGTAACCTTCAGTGATTCCCCAATCTATTACCCCTACTAGAAGAACAACATATTATAATGCAGATATCAATGGCTAAAAATTGGAAGCATACAGAATCCAGCTTCATGATTTGGGGGCACATCATCTAAAACATTTTTGGGTTTCAGTTTTCTTATTTAAGAATAAACATGGTGGAGTAGAGAAGTTCTAAGATTCCTTCTTCATTTCCCATTTTGTGATTTTATGTGACTCGAAATCTCTTTGACAGGGGATAAAACCTGCCCATCAAAAGTATACAAAGGACTTCCAATGCAAAAATTAGTATATAGAGAATTTCAATTGAAAAACAGTGTTTTCAATCAGCTTAAATGACTCATCTTCCTGATTCTATGTATAGGAAAAAGGGTGCAGGGAGTAGGATTCTATTTAATACTTCAGATTTGGTTAGGTTAAACACACAAACTGTTTTTAACAGGACAATACTGTTGCTTCATATTTCCTGACCATGCTGTCATTTTAATATAAATATTGATTTTGTCTCACTTTTAATAAACCAGAGCTGTCTTTAATGTGGGGAAAAAGGGGGAGTTCAGTTGCCCCAGACCCAGTCTTTTGAGGGGGGGGGGGGCGGGGCAAAAGCAGCTGATCCTTTTTCCTTACCAGCACTGACTGTGATGGACAGGAGGCCCATGGCAGCTGCTGCTGTTTCTGCCTCCTGTGAAGAAACAAGAGCCACACAGGAAAAGGATTCCCCCTACCCGCCAGCTGGAACCTCAAAGGGAGCAGAACACCACAGCTTGATGGAGTTGCAGGTATGTGCTGTGGGGGTTATTTTTGGCACCATGGGACTTATCTCTGGCACTGGAGTAGTTATCTCTGACACTGTGGGAGGGTTTGGGGTGTTTTTGGAACTGTGGGGGTCATTAGGCATTTCAGGCACTGAGACGGTTAAAGTGACATTATGTTTTAGGCAGGACATTTAGAGCAGGGCTTTTAGGGGCTCCCCATTTGACTTTCATCTAAGGTATCAAAACTCCTTGCACCAGCCACTGGACCATATGTTACTATGTGATCACAGACTGGCATCACATAGTATTTCCTTGTTTGTTGCTGGCCTGGCTGTTCTGCTCCTACTTGGATTGTTCTGCCTCCTCCCCTCCACTTAGTCGCCAGCACATAACCCTGTCCTGTTTTTGCCATCCCCATGTCTCTTTTTGTTTCAAGGACATATGGTCAGCCCAGATTTAGTGCAATACAGTCACATAGTGGGTCAGAGGAAAGTAAAGTCTAAGTAAACAGACTACCAATTTCACAACTTGACAAGGTAAGACTCGCTATTTCCTTTCCTACAGAAGAAAATAGAAGCATGGTCAGGTACTAACTGTGAAAGCAGTAGCTTTATGGGCACCTCTGCTTCTCATGACCTAAAAGCTGCAACACTATCAGGGAGAATCACTGCCATCAGATAAGGCCATCAAGATACCTTGATACCAAGGTCTGCTTCTGAGTTTGAGCATTCAAATCTCCAAAGTCCTTCCCCATAACCCAGAAAGGGAATGACTCCTGATGCTTCACAGAACTGACTTTGAGAAGGTGTGAGACTTGTCTTAGTGGAAAAGGGAAAATCCAACCAGGCTCTTGGCAGGGCGCCAAGAGAAAAAAGGAATGGATCCTGCAGAAAACTAGAAGGTCTACTCAAAGGGAGACTCCAAAGATGAAAGAAAACCTCTGCTTGCTGTTTTAAGAGTTTTTAATAAAGGGAAAGTGAGCTGTTACACATCCTCTAAAATGTACAAAGATGGCTTCTCAGGGGCTAACTAGTTGGGATTCTAGGACTGTTCCAACTTTATTTTGGGGAAAAAATTTTACTTCAGAGAGACAACATTTATTGATTCAAATTTATTAAACTTACTGCTACCAAATGCCACTTATTCTGTTAGATGTTAGAATAACATAGTGGTTTGTCTTCCAAAAGTTTGCATGTTAGTATGAGAGATAGACATGGAAACAGTTATAAAATTGTACAGTATATGCAGTGGGTATTTTATGAGCATTGAGAGAAATCTGAACTCAACCTGAGAGAGCAGGAAGACTTTTTGGAAGAACCCATATAATGAGTCTTCAACAAGAAGACATGGTTAATCAGGGGGAAAGGCAGGATGACTGCAAGCTGGAAAATTCTAGGCTAAAAGGGAAGCTTGAGCAATGATATGGGTGTGAGGCATAGCATGTCACAAATGATTTGGTGTTCTTGGGTCACATTTACATGTGTATATGTGTATGATGGTTCAAGACAAAAATATTTTGCTGTGCTGAGGTCAAAAGAATATGAAAACTTAATAAACATACTGGAACAGAAAACCTGATGCATAATAATGATGAGGATGGAGAAGAAATAAAGAAAATATTTGAAAAATGTTTGGATGCTAAAATAATTAGGGTTTGGTAATGGATTGAGAAAGGTCAGAGAGGGGAGAAGAATTCAAGGAGACCGCACAATGGTCTCACTTTGATGACCAAGTAGGAATAGTTGGCAGTGCAACTAAATAACAAGAATTTGAAAAAGAGCAAGCCAGTTGGGAGAAAATAGGAGTTGGAGAAAGACAAAAGAGAACTACCATTAAGCCATTTCTTCAATTTGAAGCTATTTCTTCAGTACTTGTTTGTTCTACCAATTGTCATTAGACAATCAAAAAGCATATTTGCAGAGGGTGTTTGATGGATCTAAGAGAAGAAAAGAATTTGCCAGGCTCTCAATTTGCAAAAAGCTCCTAAAAACTACATTTCAACAACTTTATCCTCCCTCCCACAAAATGAGCGTATAACTGCTCTGAGAACCCTGACAGAAATAAAATAAAGCAGACAGAGTAATGAAGCAAATTTAGTGAATACACTAAAAATATTGAATAATTAAAATGAAGCCATGAACAACTAGTGGAAGAAGAGAAACAGAGTTTTCACAACAGTCCTGCAGACTCCTGCTCCATCTTTCACCTCCTCCGGCAATGCCTGCATTACTCCCATCTTTATATTTCTCTTCCTCCAGAATAAAGCCACCCATCCCCATCTCCACATTCCACAAAAATGAGGATTTTCAAATGCTGCATTACAAGTGAACACCAGCTGCTTATACTTCTGTTGGAATGAAAGCTTCCAGAGACAGCATTGAATGAGTACCTGGCACTTTTCTGATCAGGGAAGTCCAAGTCTCTCCCTCTTTCTATGATACTCCAGGAATGTGAGATACTTTATTTGATTTTGCATTTTTGTGAATTTAGGGAGTCAACTCTTTTATCAAAAGTTATTAAAAGACTGAATAAGATAAATTGGCTCTACTTTCCTAAACTTCTCTTTTAGAAAGCCAACATTTTCACAAGACTGCGTTCTGGCCAATTGGGCAAATAGCAGGGTAGCTTTTTGAAAGCAATTGTTATCAGTTGCAATAACCCACTAAAACAAGAACAACTCTCTAAGGTCTAAAATCTGCAATGGTGATGCAATGTCAGGAACTAACAGAGTGATAAATCACCTCTCTGCCTATGCTTTGGTCTACTTTACCATTTAAAAGGATTAATTCAAATTGCTCATTTCCCATCAGTATTGCTTGAGATCATCATGAATTCCATTGTATATTAAAAAAAACTACAACCAAGTTTGGATGAGAAGGCTCCTTAAGAGGGGATAATTCTTTCGGGACTCTGTGGCACTATTTGGCACAATGAGCAACAGAAACCAAATGAACTGATGTTGATCCTGACCTGAATTGCAAAAGAATGTAGATCAGTAGCTGAACAATGTGAACATTTCTGGTCAGGAAATAATACAGGTATTCCTTTGTACCATTAAGAATGTCCAAAAGCATTCAGGTGTCACTGTATGAAAATTAATACATAAAATAGCCCTTAAAGTTTTCTTTAAAGAGCAGCGATCAACCCATATCAGTGATCTCCTCTTCATAGTATAGTTTAACAGCAAACATGGAGGCTCAGTTTATCACGAATCGCTTTGCTATACTTCACTGTCTTTTTTATTTAGAGAGAGACAGAGAAAGAGAGGAGAGAGAGAGAGAGAGAGAGAGAGAGAGAGAGGAGAGAGGAAGAAAATCCCCTTCACGATCTCAAAGATGTCATTCAACTTGTTAAAATATAGTGAAGGTGGGGATGGAGGGAGTGGGGAATAGGGAGCAACACAGTAGAGCTGAAAACACGATAAGGGAAAAATAGTCTTTTTTTTTAAAGAGGGAGAACATTGCCATTATAAAGAACACTGGAACAGATATTGAAATTATACTACTTAAATTCAAACCCCAGGCTGCAATTTACCAGCTATGTGATCATGAACAATTTACTTAGCATCTGGGTGTCTTAGTTTCTTCATTCTAAAAACCAGATAATACTAGCACCTACCTCACAGATCTGGCATAGAATTAGACAAACTATTATATGTAAAATGGGAGAAGTGAAGTAGATGCTATTTAAGCATTAGCTTCTATCTTATATACCATTATACATTTAATTAAGTTTGACGTCAACTCCATATTTGGAACTTATTAAACAATTTTTGTGCTTGTATATTATTATATTTTATTACTATTTATATTATTTATATATTACTATAATTTTTGAGAAAGAAATAAATTCCACAGAGACTTCTCACTAATATTTGCATAATAGTTTCCTTTCCAATATCCAATAAATTACATTTTTATTGTATTGATTTTATTGACCCACAATAATTAGAAAGTAGTTTTTATTATTTCAAAAACAGCAGTTTGCATAAAATATCAGATGATAAAATTATAGCTAGAAAATAAAAGATTATATAATTTTTTATTATACTCATACATGAGTTCTTTCTCTGTCTTGCTAGATCACATGTATATATATATATATATATATATATGTATATATACGCACACACGTACTATGGATATATTTTTATCATACAATTTTTACTTATCTACTGCATTGTATCAACAAAACTCGAACTATAGGAATAATATTATTTTTATTAATACCATAAATTTTTTATGAGAGAATATTAAAAGTTAATTCTCATGTAATATTTAACACACCTTTTACCTTTTCCTGCTGATTTATTATTTGTCCTTGATAATATATGCAATGACATTTTCTCTACTTCAGACTATGAGAGAACCCAGTGCAGAAAGTCCATTACTGCACATTCAGCTGGAGCTTTGCAACTGCATGTTTAAACTTTGAATTCAGGAAATCAGGTTATGGCTGAAGAAAGGGGCTGCCCAAATGTCAAGCTTTAGCACATATCAGTTTGGTGACATCAAACAGCTGCGTGGTGTGGTGGTACCAAGTTTATTCAGTTAGCTAGACTGTGAAAGAATGGAGGAAACGTCAGCAACCTTAAGTTTATTTAGTTATACAAAGTTCAGTGAACTTCAGTTCATATCAAGGCCTGTTAACAGCAGGAAGAATCCAGATTTCTGCCACTGAGGATTGGGGAAGCCTGGTGACATTAATAAGATCCAGACCCCAAGCCAAACAACTGTGATCTTCCTTATCCACTATCCCACAGGGTGAGTATGTTAAACCGTTTCATCTCCTCATGATGATTTCCCTTCCTCCTCCATTTCTGATTTGCAACAGGGGAAAGGGAAAAGGAAAACAGAGTAGAAGCCACCAGAAATTACTGTTCTAATTTAGCATTAGCAAGAATTTGTAAAGCACCACTAAGCAGATAAAGCTAAGAGCTACTAACTACAAACATAACCAAACAATAATCTCTGTGACTGTTTAATGGAGGCCCTGATTAGAAACACAGAAACCAGGAGCCTTGACTGGAAACCATAACATATTCAGAGAGAAAGGCTAATAGGGCTTGTGCACAATACACATTATAGAAAGAAAGAGAGAAAAAAGAGAGGTAATCAGGTATAGAAAGAGTTGAATGAACACAGCAATTTAAGACTGGCCGTAAAGTATTGACACTGAATTAAGTTTATGAATTAACACACTGGAATGAAGATATAACGTTTAGAAACACTTGCCCACTTTGATTTCACGTGAATATGTACCGATATAGGTAGATTTCTGTGAGTTTTGGTTGTTGTAGTTTGACATTGTAGTTTGTTGTTTAAAACTATATAAGGTATTGAATAATCTTCCTCTGGATATCAGATTTCATGTTGTACATTCAATTCACAGGAACCTGTTGTGCATATTTCTTTGTTTCCAAAAGGCATTGGTGGTAATTCAAAGGGCAGATTAAAGTGCACCTGGCAATATCTTAGCAGAAATTCCATAGGAATGGTAGATACCATTTTCTCCTTTAGAAATGACTGACACAAAATGGCCGAATTGGTCTGACATAGCTCTTACATTACCTAGATGCAAATGTTTCCTTATGTTTATTGTTTTGGTTCTCAGAGATTCATTTAATTTGGAAAAAAAAAGTTACATCTTGCTTTTAGTGATGATCAAAGTTAATACTAAGGACACTGTGTGTTTCACTATGCTAATACTGTATACATGCTCTCTGATAAGGAAGTCACTAGCCATATGCTAGTCAAATTATACTGAAAATTCCATCCCTCAGTTGAACTAGGTATTTTTCGAGTGCTCAAAAGTCACATGTGGTGAGTGGCTCATGTTTTGAGGGCATGGAAACAGCATTTACATAACTGTAAAAATTCTATTGGACAGTGCTGTACAGCAGAGTATAGAGAACTATATTTGAGAAAAGAAATAATTCCAATAAATAGAAAAAAATCTCTTCTTGTCCTTATTTGCAAAGCTATTTCTAAACAATAAATATTCCTAAAGGAATATAATCCTCAGATTAAAATTGTATGCTACCACATCTTATCCATGTAGCATCTTCATTTTATATGCTGATGATTCAAAGCATAAGTAATTCTTATAAAATGACACGTCCAATAAAACTTTGTCATTTATATTTAACAATGCAAAAAATGCTTTTCAAACAGATTATGCTGAAGTGCAATGTATTCATAGTAATCAGATTAATTAGAATAGACCTAAATATACCATATGTATAAAATAAGGCAGCTGTTTATTAACTGTGATTAATATTATGGAAAAATTCAATATGTACCAAATAATTATATTGACTATTTCAATGTCTTGAAAAATATTGGTGCTAATTTGGTAGAAAAATTTTTTTTTTAATTTTATTGATATAATATTTCATTTTAACATTACGTAGGTCTAATGTGTTCATCACTGTAGACAAACATTCAAAAACTAATTCTTACAATGTGTTTTTATATAAAAGAATCCAGAGATAAACTACTCCACTTGAGCTCTAAGAATTAAGAGCTTTTAGCATTAAAATAATAGTATCAGTTACGATACATCTACTGAATCTCCATGGTTTCATGAATGATATCAATGATTGCAACTTTTATTTGTCAGAAGCTACTAAATATGATTTCTCTTTTCAAATAAAAAGAAATTCTACATAAAATTGTGTGTGCATGTGTGTATACACATATACAAATACTCAAACACTCCAGGGAAAACACTTCACTTTGAACACGTGTGATAGCATTTAAATAGAGCTTAGCCTAAATGTAAGAAATGTTAATCTGATGCCTGTAATTTAGCACCTTTGTACTATGGTAATAGCAAGTGCAGAGTGCTTAGTGGCTTCAGATGTTAGAGTTTATGAACTAGGATGATACCAGTTTCGTAGCATGACTCCAGTTTATCAAGTTTATTAGCTTTGTAGTTTAAAAATATGTTATTTCTTTTGTGCTTGCAAGCATTTTCATGACTTTTGAAAAAATGTTCTTTTTGTTGTATTATGTAGGGTAGTTCATTAATGAGCCACTTAGTTGCTAGAATTAATTCCTTCCATCACAATTCAGTTTCTTTTAAATGTATATCTTCAAGGAACTTAAAGGATCCAACGATACAGGCTGATGTCAACTTTCATTAGAAGTCTCAGCAATTAATGAGCAAGTACTTTATAGCACTCAGTTGATGACAATAGGACAATGCATTTCATTTACCTTTACATATAAACCCAGCTTTAGCAATTCTTGTGTCATAATATGTACTCTTATTTAGTATATTATCAATTCTTTCAAAGAGCTATCTTTAAGTTATCCATTAGTTTTACCGTGAGAAACTCAAATAGATTTTAATAGCATGAAACAAGTATTTATTGTCTCTGAATCTGCACAAATGATCTATTTCCATTGCATCCATGTGAGAAATCTCAGACTCATTGCTATGCTCATAACTCCCATCTGATGTATTTGTTATGCCTGAATTGCCATTCTTTTGCTTTTTTTCCCCCCACATTCACCATGTATGGCCTTCCTGACCTGTAGCTAATTGGAATGGATATGGGAAATAACTCAAAGCAACTGTCCCCCAAGGAGTTGATGCGGCCGAGTCTGCTCTCACCAATGTCTAGCTACTCTGAAGATGGCTAACCAGACCAATTGAAACTTCTCTTTTCCCATTTGTGAAAGAAAAAGAGAAGGAGGTCTCAGTTATTGTCAATCAAGTGGACAAGACAGAAGGAAAAGTGATCCAGTCCTTATGCTAATGGGAGTGCCATTGAGTCATTACCAGTTCTTAAGATATGAAACATAGTTGTTTAAACTGAACAGCAAAGAAAGATGTTATAGCTGCCTGGGAAGTCTGTTGAGACATTTTTCCTTGTCTTCTCTTGCTATCTTTCCAATGAACTCTCCATTTACTGAAGCAAATTGAATTTATACTTTCTTACAATCTGAAAAATATCAAGCAACATGCAGGTTATTAGGTCCAAGACCATTAACTGTAAATATTTTAATAGTTAAAATTCCTTAAATTAAAAAGGTGAAGAAAATTGAGCAAAAACAAAGGTATAATACAAAGTTCTAACTTCTTGAAAGTGTGATAATCATACAAATTGGCTTATGAATTATCATCCCTCTGTGGGAAAGACATCACTTTGCAAAGAACAAATTGAACCACGCAGAGATTATGGTTGTCTCTAGATAAGTCCCTTTTTCATTGCGATTATGTCTGTATCTTAACATGCACAATGAGCCTGCTGTATATTTCACTTGATAAAAACAGCATCAAAATGAATTCACCAAAACAGAAATAAAATAAAAGCAAAGAAGTCACTTTCTTCTTTTAGTAAGAATATGCTGTTTCTGAAGAGAAAAAAAAAACTGTTAGTGTGTTTTTTGATACCTCCTTAAACAGCATTGATGATTTTATCCATTAAACTGTTTCTCTATCTGAAATTTATAACATAAAGGAATAACCAATAGTCATTACTGATTAACTCAACATATATTGATTATGATAAGAGAAATCCATTTGTCTAATTTTTCTCTGTACAATTGCTGATCTGACTCCCTGCCTGTTTCTAAAGAGCACAAAAATTACCTTGAACTCTCATTAGAATGTGTTTTTCTTCACCCCAATAAAAATAGTTGAACTCTTCCCTTGGGCACAACTTACAAAACAGTAATGACTATAGATAAAATCATTCCTCGCACTTTCATAATTAGTTTGAGGTCTGGGTGCTGAAAGGGAAAAAGTTCAGTGCTAAATATCGAAGACTTCTGCTGTTTTATATGTAGCATCAGAAAAGAAGTAACTCCTACAATAGGCCATTCTCATGGTTATCACATAGAATTAATCAAAAACAGTTCAACCTCAGGGAAATATCATCCTAGGATGAAAGTATTAAAAAGGAATAAAACATCTTTGTCACTTGTATACTAATTAACCTTGAGAAAGCTCAGAGCAATATAAAATTTAACATTTATCTCTAAAATATTTTTCCTAAGTATCAATGAATGCAGAAATAATACCATATACATGATACATTAACAACTCTACATGGTAGTGTTTCAAGGTCAAATTGGCAAGTACTTGACCTAATGTTCTCTGGGCACTGGAGAAGTTTTAAATGCATACTTTCATACTTTAATGCATGGTGCATTTGTTTTGTCATGCGACAACATGCTGAAATGCTACAGTGCTATTGTTTTAAAATGTCAAGAATGAAAGCACCGAATACAGTATGCAATCTGGATGGCAAATTTTCAAGGCATAGGAGTGAAAAAGAAAAATGTTTTGTGTTGTTTGGGTTTCTCTGTCATGCAGCTTCCTAGCTTGCTTTTACCTTTCAGCACCAGCAAAAACTTAAATGCAAAGAAAGCAATTAGTATTGCTGAGAAACAGGATTTGTTACCAGACTGCTGCTCTTTTAAAACGTCCTTTTTTCCTCCTAAAATGGCCTGAACCATTTAAGGTCTTGTCTTGTACTGATTAATAATGAATAGAGCATATTAAAGTCACTTTATTTACCTAACTTCTTTTTGCATACAAGCTAAGATATGTATGCTATTTACTCATAATATTTACCTTCCTACTACCCAAATATTCTAGGATAAAAAATAACTAGTGAACTAACTTGCAAAATGTGTTTATATATCATGTATAACTGATAAGAAATTGTCAGAATATAGACAAATATCAAGAAAGCAAATGCAATTTCCTTAAATTGTTAGAAATCTAACTATGCCAATTTGCATTTTAATCAAATAAACCCAAACTTTATTATTAAAGACAAGTACTGCAGTTGCAAAATTTTAAATAACTTAATTGTATATGGAAAATGTGGCTTGAAAATATAAACACAATTAAGACAATTTGTGTTGGTCTTTTTGTTAGCCTACTTAGGAGGATAAAAGCCTTGTGCATATTTGAGATTAGATATTAATTTGTGGATCTTTCTCACAGTATTCTATTAAGTTTTCTTAATTGTTCTTGCACAATAAACAACACTATCTTCTTTGCAGTTTTTGAAAGTTTTATTTCTATTGGTTCAAAATGCCTTTGGAAGTTGCCAAATCTGCAGTAGTCACTAGTAGATATTTAACACAATATCCGCTTCAGGGACTCAGTGATCACATATTTCACCTATTTGTTCTTAACTCCTAAAATGAAGCTGCAAGCTTCCAGCAGCTTCCAGCATCGTCAGTGAACTTTTCTTTAATTTTGTTCATATTAACGAAATGTAAATTGGATAATAGTTATCAGTGGTCTAAAAACAACATGGGGTTGAGCCTAATGATGATATTAGTGATGTGAAAAGAAGCTGTGTGTTTGGTTTTGGAACTTATCTGAGTTTTCAATCAGGCTCAGCCGAACTGAGGAAGAAGTCCTTGTAAGCAACCTTTATGGTTTTACTTGTTTGTTTATTTTCTGATTGCTAAGGCACACAAACATTAGTCTCAAGCCTAAAGCCCTAAAATAAGTCATTCTTTACATGGTGAAATTCTAATCTCATTTTTATTATGTTGTCAGTGAGCTTCAGAGATTCGCTCTGGCTTGTTAACATGATAGCAGACAGATGAGAAGAAATAAAAAGTACTGGCCTGTGAAAGCCAAATCAAAGAGCCAGACTGAAGGGATTCTCAGATTACTCAGGTGAGGCCCTTAGCCCCTAGCTAGTGACCCAGCTAATGGTCAGAATGCTGAAGGTTCCGTTTGGATGATCCAAATGTTAAGACATGGTATTCAAATGTCTGCATAAATGGCTGAGAATTTGCCTTTTCTTTGTCAGCTTACTATACAATAAACAAAAGGCTGGTATTTGATACTAACTAAACATAGAGAAGGAACAGAAAATAACACTGGATGGATACATTCAAGACACAAATCTTTATGTCGTCGAGGAAGAACATCAGGGTTCTATATTTCCCTAGCACGGATTTTTAATTGTCCTTACTTGTAAACCTATTGTCATTAACCAAAAAGACAAAAGCAAAAACAAAACAAAACTCATTTATTAAATATGTAAGACATTATCAATAACCTGAAAATGGGGTAATGCTTTCATACAATGAGAGCTCAATAAAATAAGAGAAAGTTGTCAACTTTATGATCCACAAAAGAATATAAAAGGGTACTTGACAATTCTTAAGGAATATTTTCAGTGTTGTTAAAACACTGGCATTGTGCCTAAGAACTTGGATTTCTACAGACTGATGTTTTGGTTTGGTTTGGTTTTCTCATCCAGACTAACGGACATTGAGGCTTTGCTGCCACTTGCCAAGTAAATAAATGCACCTTAATTCTTAAACTCAATTCTGAAACCAAAAATGTTTAATTTATGCACTTTTCCTCTTATTTTATTTGACATGTGACTTTGCCATTTTGTATCTTTGAAAGATTAGAACTTTCAAAGGAAAGTTCACCCTGAAAGTTCATTATAATTAATATTCAATCACCAAATTTCAGGCTTAAATTGTATTTCATATGCCTATTTACAATTTTTAGAAAGAGTCTGCTGGGAAAAACTGTCTTGACTAGCAGTGCCACCTAGCTCACAAAGAAAATGTTGCTCAACTATTTTGCAAAATGCTGGGAAATTTATCAAATCATCTAAAACACTATCTCTCTGGTCCATTTTCCAGGAGAAAATAAACAGCTATGTCAACTAGTAGAAATGCACTCCAAATCTGTTCAAAGATAAGAAACCATATAATAGGAATGACAGTGTTTTTCAGAAGATAGAATTAAGAGAGATAACAGTGTGATACATATCTGGTTTACTAGCTGTCATGCCACTATTTTCCCCTCCAAGTTAAGAAACATGTTAGAATTCAATTAAATAAAAATAACAGTGTACTAAAATATGATGTCCTAATTTATAGAATAAAAAGAAAGTCATTCACAATCTTTGTACCTTATTATTGGTAATAACTTTGGGCACAGAATAATTGATCAAGACCTGCTAGCGTTTTGGGTTATAAATTTAGAAACTTTGGGATAAAACATGATGCTAATTAAGATGTCACTGATTCAATCCAGGATGAAACTGAAGAGTTACTCCAATCACTTCTATTAAGATGCTTCTTACTGGTGATAAGCAATAATAAAGAGAGTAGATGACTCACAGCAGATACATTTCTTTCACAATTCAGATGGGCTCAGCTGTGAGCTATTAGGGAACTTAAGTGGTTATTTTGGAAAAGGAAGGGAACCAGGAGATATGAACCAGTTCTATCTAAAGGCCAGTCACTCAAATTAAAGCACTATAAGAGAAAGGCTAACTTGAGCTCTGGTCAAGCCAGGGCACAGGAGGAACGCAATGTCTACGGAAGGGATGCCAAAAGTGCATGGTAGTCTGATCAAGAATAGGTAGGTTCATTTTTCAGAACTCAAATGTGAGTTTGAGGTTTAGAACTAGAAAGAAACTGCAAAAACCTATCATAAAACTGATGTGTGAATCCAACAATATGCCCTGGACAGCAGTAGTTCTGAAGATAAGGGACACATAGTATCCCAGACATGCCATACTCTAGCAAAAGTAATCTTAGAGTCTATCTTCTAACATACAAGATAGCATAGTAGCTAGAAATATGATTCTGGAGACTCAACGCCTTACCACTTGTTAGTTAGTAAATCATTTGCCTGAGACCCAATTTTCTTCTCTGTAAAATGGGCAATGGGCATAATATTCAGACCTGGGCATAATGTTCAGACCTAACTCAGGATGATGGTGAAGATGGAATGAATGAAAATCACTCAGCACATTTCCTGTAATAGTCAACAAAAAGCATTGATGTTATTTTTAGAGTTTTACTACAGTTCTCTTTTCAGTATAGAACTAGATGGGTCTCAATGCGACTGTACAGGGTCTTCACTCCAATTAAGCACAACTCAAGAAGTCAAATGCCCATCACTAATATGTCAACACATAGTACATGGCCTAAAGGAACGTAGCACTGCTGTAATAGATAAAGGAGTATTTGTCACTAATGGATTGTGATCATATTAACAACTCAAAATGTGATTAATGTATTTCCTTCGCCAAACTTTAGTTTCCACTTTAACACAAGATGCCATTAGCAGTCATGAATGTTTGTCACAGTTTTAATTTTCCCCTAAAATACAGGTTTTGATGTCAGAAAAATGAAATATGACTCAAATGTGGAATTGAAGCTTAAGGGAGTTTCAAGCAAGAACTACCACCTGATGAAGTTATATAAAGAAAGATATTTCATTTCTCAGCTTCCATGTAAAAAAAAGGCACTGAAGCCTCATGAAAGAGGGGAGTAAAAATCTGCCTTGAAGGATTGTCCTAGGAGCTTAGCTTACTCTTTTGCTTTTGTGGTTGTCTTTGTTCTCTCCTCCAGATGTTCAAGCATCTGATAAATCAGTAAAAACACTTTATTTGCAAGTCAGATTAGTCCTGGTTTGCAATACATATCCATAATACTGATTTTCAGTAGCCAAAATAAGGAATTTTGGAGATGTATGATCTTTTATTTTTCTGTGCTCCAGATTTAGCAAATGAGCGATCCATACTAACAGGAGAATGAAGCAGAGAGTCTAGACTGGGAATCCCTGATCCCAAACTTGCCCTTGTTTAGTTATGGTAATTACATGAATGGGATATAGGTAGAATAAGAATGCATTTTGTCTTAAAAACGGGCAGTCATTTGACATGAGATTTTCTTCCAGTCACTTATAAGAGAGGTAGAGGATAAGTCCTTAGATTTGGAAATAAAAGTCTTTATAAAATGATGTACATAGCTTCCCAAATTCTAGTGTTAGTCTCATTCTTCCCACTCCCCTTTCCACAGAGACTCATTTCTAAAGTAAAATTTTAGAAATTTGAGACAATTTTCATTGAACTGAGAGAAAGCGCAAGGATGCAAGCCTACCTGCAGTAGAAAACTCTAGAATCAAGTATGACTTGTCAATTACTCACAATGAATAAAATAAAAATGGCTATTAACTCAAGTTATTTTGACTGACTTATTCATGATCTCACCTCTTTTGGCAGTTCTCACTTACAGAGACATTAGGGGAGGTTTCAGATGGCAGGACTACATTACCTAGATGTGTATCTCAAGAAATTCATACAGTTTAAATAATTTTCAGTCACTTTTTTTTAAGAAATTTCATTAGGATTGAGGGATAGCTAAATTTGAGCTTGGTTGTCCATGATCTTTTCTTCTCCAAGCTTTAATAATCAGCTCTCTAGCTATCAATTTACAGTAAATTAAAATATTGACTTCAATATTTCCTCCCTCTTTTGTCACACACTCTGACAATTTCTCCCACTAACGGTAGCCTATTTTCATTCCCAGTGACTTTCAGTTCAGTCATGTGATTTGCTTTGTTTCTGATGTACATCATGAGAACAACATACAGAATCCAAAGAAGATGAGTGACAGAGGAGATGGAACCTAACCAATAGCTTGTAATCAAACCTCGTGAAACCCAAATTAGATGAGCTTGACCTCAGTCAAGGTATGTGCAAGAAGAAAATGGCTGCCACTGTTATAGAGTTACAGAGTGATTTATGAAAAACACTAACTATACCTTCCTTATTATTCTTTCTCCATCATTTTTTTAATCTTTTATTTCTTCTCCACTTCTCTCATGTTGGAGATTCAACAACAAAACCTTTTAGAGCTAAAACAATTCAGGTCAATCCAATAGTTCAATAAGGTTTTGCTTTGATTTACTTAAGAGATATACTAACATAAAAATATGAACAGATAACTTAAGACAATGATAAAACTATGTTATAATCCTTAGCAATACCAATAGGGCTCAAATGTATAAAATTATATACTTTTCTTGTTTGATATGCTTTTTTGTATGAGGTTCACATCAATGAATATCATGTTAATGTGGGATGTTACTGACTGTAGAGTCATTGCAGTTTTTATCAGTTAAATCATTCTAAGAAAAATACAATTTGAGCAATAAGAAATACAATTTTGATGACTGTTAAAAAAGCAATTAAATATCAGATAAATAATCCAACTACTTAATTTTAAGGAATACTAGGAAATGGAAAGCAATATGATTTGTGAGGAAAATATAGCTGTTATTGATAATTTAATCTTATTTGACATAGGCCTTTTATGACAGTTTCACTGTCTCATAAATCTTCAAAAATTTATAATCTCTATGATTTTAAACTTTATTCTTTTAATAAAATTTTACTTTAAATATACTATTTGTGCTACTTTGTATGCTATTTAAATTTTTTGACACTTTACATATATTATCATATTTTATATTATTTATTGTATATTGAATTCTAGACATAGTTCCTATAGGATATTTTATGGATAATGAGAAAAAATGTAGAAATCTGAAGATACTTACCCAACATATATTAGACAACAGCTTAATCTCCAAAATACACAAAGAGCTCATATCCCTCAACAACCGAAAGCAAAGGACCCACTCAAAAAATGGGCAGAAGAACTGACTAGACACCTGTTTAGGGAAGACACACAAATGACCTAAAGACACTTGAAAAAATAGTGCATTACTCACCGTCAAAGAAATGCAAATAAAAATAAGCTATTACCTCACACCTGTGAGAATAACCTATATCAAAGAGACTAGTGTTGGAGAGACTTAGAGAAAAAGGCACCCTCCTTGTACTATTGTTGGGAATGTAAATTAGAGCAACTTCTTTGGAAAACGGTATGGAGAGTCTTCAAAAAAATATATATCTACCATTCAATTCAGCAATCCTATACTCAGAGAACACAAAAACACTAATCAGGAAAAAAAAGTGTTCATAACAGCAAAATTCACAATAGCCAAGACATGGAAACAAACTAAATGTTCTTCAACAGGTGACTAAATAAAGAAACTACAGTAGATATACTCAATGGAATTCTATGCATCTGTTACAAAAGATGAAATCATACCTTTTGTAACAACCTGAATGGAATTGGGGGTGATTATGTTAAGCAAAATAAATCAGAAAGAAAAAGAAAATTACAGGATGGGTTCATTCATATGTATAATATAAACAGAACAAATGAACAAATACATCTCAAGAAAATACACAGGACAGAAGACTGATCACAGAGGTGGGGTCTTGATGGGGAAAAAGAGAAAGAACAAGGAAAGAAAAAAGTTGACAAGATGGTGAAAAAGGGCAGTATAACTTTGGTGGTGGATGGGTGTGTTGTGAAATACATCAAACTGAGGTGCAAATTCAGTATCCAATGTAAACAAAAGGCATAAAAAAACTTAAGAAAATAGAAATCTCAAAGACTTGATTCAAGTTAACATTTTTTTTTAAAATGAAATGTGTAGGTAGGAATGAATGCAAATAGGATGGAAAGAAAAGATGGGGATTTTTTATTGAGTTGTACATCTTGATTGTTTTCCCCAGTCCTTCCCAAATCCAGGTCCTTGGTATGTATGTGACCTGCACGTCAGAGGCAGCTGACTAGACCACTATGCCACCAGGGCACTTGTACATGTACTCTTTTCCGAACTACTACACTAAATATCCTAAACATTCTGTGGGCTGACAGTCATAAAACATTCTGCTCCCTTATTATTTATTGATTTGTATTTCTAAAACAATAATGTAGCCAAGGCACTTACAGGCTTAAATTTTTTACAGGAATCCCCTACTGTCTATGAGAAAAATTTTAAATCTTTGACGTACTAAAACAGTATATTGTTTCATTTTACCTAAGTTCTCAACTTGATATTTTTTACTTTCTTCCCAAGAAAGCATTCAAACGACAGTTGAAAAGTTTTAAAATAGAACAATATTAGCTTGAGGTAAGTAGGGGAATATATTCTTAAATTATATCATTAATTATTTGGTCCACACCAGAGTAGAGAGAAATTTCTAGTGTTATTCAGTAATATGTCATTGCCAATTCTTTTTAGTTAAAAAGTTTCTTGAAAACTGACATCATTGTAAATTGCAGATATAAAAACAGGAAAATCTTAGTGTCCATAATCACTGATTAAAGAAAATAATTTATAACTTTAATCTGTGGATATAATCTGTGTTGAACATATAACTATCTGATAGGCCCCAAAACAAATGAACAAATTTTAAAAATACAGAGTGAGAGTAAGTCATGCACAGGTAAAGTTTAGTTGTTTTAACTGATATCTAATTTTAACATCTATCAGAAAAGTATTATATATTGGTCTAGCGCTATATTAGAATTTAAAGTAACAGGTCGAATTTAGAGTATAGTGCCCAAGGAGCTTACACACTTAAGAGCAAATAATTGGACAAAATTTGACATAATTTCTGAACAATCAAATTTATTCTTGATTTATATTAAGAGAAGAGTAATGTCAAAAATATGAGTGGGTTATTTTGTGTACTTCATACAAAGAGTGATACAGATAAGTCAATTCAGAGAAGCACATTAAGAAAATGAAGATAATTAAAATTGTATCACTTGAATAATTTTTATGTCTAGTTTACAAAAGTGAAAGTAGATGGAATACTAAGAATTGATGGTGATGATGATGATGATGATGATATAATGAAATAAAAATCACTCCACGTAAAATTTACCTATGCACTAAACATTCTACTACTTCAAAATCATGTCACTCTATCCTAAGAGGTTTGATCTATTTTTGAGTCTATTTTATAGGTGAAGAAATGTTTTGTACACACCTAGCAATTTGCCCAACATCACTATGTTATGAGTTAAAGCTTCAAATCTTGGTATGTCTAACAATAGGGCTTGAGTCACTACATCTTAATGTTTTCATGATGAATTGCCTCGAAATATCTGAGGAAACAATAACCTTTAAAAGGTTTGTAATTGTCCATAACGGAATATCATATATAACATGAAAATAATGTAGAATAATTTTATATCAGAAAAATCTAAGTTCCCTGATTTTTATCTATACTTGCCATGTACATAATTGAACAAACTATGTCTCTGACACTGTCTATAAACATATATACATATATACAATAACTAAATGATCCTTTATGATTCATAAGTGGATCAAATGCTATCAAAGGAAAATATATAAAAGTATTTTAAAATGTATAAAGTATTTTTAAAGTTTATTTTATTATTATTATTGTGTCTTTTAGGGGCAAGAAAGGATGAGTGGGTAGAAGCCATAAATAATTTTGGGCACATTTTTTAAAACTTAGAAGTCTTCATTGAAAATGTGAGTTCCTGAATTTATAATCAGTGGAGATGTTCAAATTTAGTACAAATGAGGAATTGATTGAACTATCAAGGAAGAAATGTAGGCATCAGGTGGGTACTCACAAGTTTTGAAAACACTTTTATTTTTTTTCCATCATACTTCTGTTATACCACAATTTAAATGTACTTTTAAAACATGTTTTCTGTTCTGCAAAGAGATTTGTTTAGAGGAATAGTTTTTTTGTTATTTTTACCTCTTTTATAAGCAATGAAGTCACATACAAATAATTTCACATAACAGATTTCTAAGAAAGACTTGTGGTACCCCTTTTCCAATATTGGAAGGGAAGTTCTTATAGTCAGAATTTATATATGTTTTTGTTATAGATGTCAGAATAAAATAATGCATACTTTACTTACAACTTTTATTGTGTTTTTAAAGATTCATTTCAAAATCCAAAATTGTTAAAGATGGCCTCACATTGTATTCCCGAATGTATTTTATTTTATTGCAGTATTGACTAATGTTTTACGATACTAGACAGTTTAGCATTTTTCAACTTTTAAGTCATATTTGGCACAAAACAATGAGAAATAATCTATTTAGTAAATAGTACTATGAAAACTTCCAGTTTATCTTTCTAATTTCCCACATTTCTGACCCATGGTAGAGACACATTAGTCCATTAATGATACAGATGGTGTCCATCTGGTATCCATCTTTAACTCTAAAAATGGAGGCATACGGATACTCTGAAACATTAGACTTTCAAAATTAGATGTGATCTAAAAGCGCAAAGAAAAAGTTATTTGATCCATTCTGACTTTTTCCCATAGTCCTCATCTTATATTACAAGATAGAGGCTAATTTTTTTCTGAAAATAAGAATTGTATTTTTAATTCTACAACTTTGTCCTACTCCAAGGCAGCTAACAAATATCAAAATCATTAGTATCATACACTTTAACTTACAAATTATCTCAAAAATTTCTAGATAATCATCCACATTAATTTTTATCGTATTCTTTGAATACAGAAAATTCATGTCAGATATGATGTAACTAAATAAAAGAGGATAATTATACTGCTTCATAAAATCTCATTTTGCATTGGCTCCTAAGGGAGAATAAAAGATCTTGTTTCTCTCAGGGTCACAGGTAATCATAATTATCATTTAAATTCCATTTGGTTTATTTTCCAAAGATAGATTATACCATGACAAAGCCTTTCAGGAATAGTGTGAGGCGATACAGAAGATTTCAAAAGCAGTTTAGGTGTTCCCAGAGGAAGTGTTAACATAAATACAAATGTTCACCATGCATTTAATAAGAAAAACAGACCTAAACATTGCAGAAAGAAAATAAAAAGCAGGAATAATTACTTAAAATAAAAACTTCTATGACAACATCTAAGACACAGATATCAATAGCAACAATAACGTTTGCAAGCTTAATGTATATTTTTAATAAATATTCTGTTGTCAATGTAAACTTTTTAAATTGTAAAATTTTTATATATACTTTCTCATGTCTATGTACTGTCTTCTATGAACAAAGTTGCTAAATTTAGAGAGTCTACTGGAGAGAGAGAGAAAATGTACTTCAATTTTTTCAGATTCAAAAAGGCTAAAACTTTTTCTTTTCATCCAATATTCCTATATCTAAAAATACATATAAAGGCATAATGGTTTTTCATGCTATAGGTCATGTGCTTTTCACTGTGAATGACTGCATGGTTTTTTTATATTATCCCTATCCCCCAGAAAATTTATAGTTAAAAAATCTTAAGACATTTGAAAAATTAAAATCTCAATGCGTATTCTTTAGGACTTTGATATTTGCTAATTAAGCCAAATTTCTTAACCACCAGTGAATTCCACATTCCTTTTAATTGCTCTACTGGAAATGATTTCTAATCTTGGCATAAAGGTAACTCATGAACAAGTTATTTTCTGCCTGTAATAAAATATAATCTACAATACAGAGGTATAAATACAGATATAAAAGTATGAATGTTAGAATGCTTTATAATAAAAGAGACCTTAGAAACTACTGAGACTTTTTCCACTAAAAAACAAGATAAATATCTAAAATTTTTATTCTGGATACTTAGGCATGTAGAATTTAAGTCTAAATCCTTAGCTAATGAATGAAAAAGGAAGAAAGCAGAAACTCTGGATATTGTTTTTACCTGGGTCTTGAGGGTTGTGGGAGACATTGCTCTTTCCCAACCTATACCCTTTACAGATGAAAAAAAGAATTTCCAGTGAGGTCTTATCCCTTGCTCAGATCCAAACAGAAGATGCATAACTTATTCTGTTATTCATACACTTTGGAAAGAATGGAAAAATGGAAATATTACAATATCCTGATGGAAGACAAAAAATAGGCACATAAGCATGTCTCCATTAGCTTGTAGTTCCTTGCTTCTCTAGTATGATTAGAATGTATCTGCCAAGTAGTTGGCAAATATTTACTGAAAATATGAGCAAAAAAATAAAATCAATAAATCCAAAAGCATTGGGTCCTTTAGTGAACATTTATCAGTAAATCCTGGAAACATCACTGCATAATGACTGCTATATTGCTGCACTTGAATTGCCAGGAAAGATTACTTAGGTCACTTTCCGCCCCCACTCCACTTTCTTTATATTTAATAGAGGAGAATCTACAGTATATTTTGGGAATATTTTCATTTGAAAATGATTAAAAATGTTAAAGGTTATTTAGGGAAATATATAACAAGTCTATCTTGAAAGCTAATTACACTGTACATTTTCTGCAATGAAGGCAGAACCATGAAACATTATGATTACTGAGGAGGAAGAAATTTTTCCCCTAGTCCCCAGCGTTCCTGGTCAACCAAACAAAATAACATCAGAAATATTAGTAGGAGAAAAAACACTTTCATATGTACAGTAAAACTACAGAACCATATGGATTCATAGTCAGTGAGGAAAAACAGTCATACGTACACAGACTGAACCTAGGAATGGGACAGGGACCAGGGTCTTCAAGGAGAGGGGAACAGACGCATATGACATAGAGAGGGTGACTCATATGATAAAGACCAGATACTTTGTAATTAGATGTTTGCCCTTCCATGTAGATAGATTTCTCTGACAGAAGAGTTATTTCTGGTAAAAACCCTAATTCTGCATATTTCAGATTTTCATTCTTCTGGATACTTAAGGGACTGGTAAAAGTTTTATGTGAACTTGCAAATTGACCTCAGCTAGAAATAATACACTTGATAAAGTGACAAAAACTCAGGAAGTTCTATCTTGAACATCTAAGGGAGGACTATCCTTGTAAATAATATCAATAGTAATTTAAATAGTGATTATGATAACCCATCAAGTTTTAGATACAACTAGTAAATATTTCTTTTGACAATTGGTATTCTGCATGTAACACTGGGATTGGAAACACCATTTTTTATTTTATTTTAGTTTGCTAATTTTCTGGTTTAAAACAAGTTGCTTTTAATCAGTGACAGGAATTCATTCCTATACTCATAAATATTTAGGCTATGTAATGATTTCATTAAAAAAGTGGTATCTCATTACTGAGACATTAAATCTCAAAAAATGTGAAATTAAAGAATATACCGAAGGGATGAGACTGTGATTCCGCTCTGAACTCTAGTTTGTAGATGGTTTCAGAGATGTTTGACATCATAGGCTGGAGAAGGCTCCAGCAATGTGTCCTGAATCTAGCTTTCCCTGCAGTATGATGCTGGCAAGTAATGGGCCTCTCTGCTCAGCCTTCCAGAAACAGTAGCCAACAGAAACATCAATGCAGAGCTTGATGTCGGCAAAATGCCTTCTCTATCCTTGTATTTGTACAAGGATACAAATTTGTCTTTGATATATATGATGCATTTGATAGATACAATGTGGATATGATAGGACCATTCTTCTGAATGTGGTATAACTTCTTTATTCCCATCATTTATAGGATGTGTGATGTCTTAAATCATTTAGATGTGTTAAAAGTGAAGCTGACGACGGCCTCCAAGTGTGATGACCTTTCCTTGACAGGAATCTTGACATGAAAACTGGACCACCATCTGTCAGGAATAGCCTAGGAAAGAAGATGGGACCAGATACCCTGAAAGATTTCTGACAGCTCTAAAATGTTCTGAAAATCCATTATATATTATACGTCACCTGAGTGACATATAAATCCTGATTTTTTTAATGCAAATTAACACCATAAACAATGTTGAAAAAGATTCCTTGGGCTTTTTTTTTTTTAATTCTTTTTGAAACCTTTAAATATGAAATATAAGCAAACATACAACAGCTTATGAATTCATTTTATCTATTCTATGGTTGGTAAGAGTTAGCTGATAGTTCCTACACCGTGAAGATGAAAATAAAGAAAAACTAACTGGAGAGCTTTGTGAAGACCTCTCAGACTTCCAGATGCTTTCTCCCTAAATTAAAGAATCAAATTATTTGGATAGCACAATTACTCAACGGACACTTCTCTTACTTTAGAAAAACTACTTAGTGAGTCTGGACTATTTGCACCTGAGAGCCTTGGCCCCGTGAGAGCCAACTACTTCTCAGAGTTGAGAATGACAATATTTAAGGTCTATCATCCTGAAGGGGCTAAATTCAAGCTAAAGGAGTTTTACCATCTGGTGGCTTCCTCCTTTCCTGATCATTTTGTTTAAAAAAACAAAAAACAGTGTGTGTGTGTGTGTGTGTGTGTGTGTGTGTGTGTGTGTGTGTGTGTGTGTGTGTGTTCAAAAGCAAAAGAGAATGAACTTTCAAATTAAATGCCCTTCAGAAACAAATTTACCCACTTTAGCTTTACTCATGCCTGGGGCCACTGAAAACCAAAACAGGATGTTTTTCTAAAAGGAGTGGCTGGCTTACTTTACTTTCTCATTATAAAGAAAAACCACCCACCTGGGTGTTACTGTTTTTGCTCCAGAGGAAGAGCAATTAAAATTCAATTTAGGTCACTTAAATCTCCAAGTTTAAAAGTCCTTTAAAAAAACCTAACCATTCTCAGGGATCTCTGACAATGTTTTGTCCAATTTCTAATGTTTTTCCATGTGCATTACAAGTTCCTCCACCCCCCACTGCTCCCCATCTCGCACAGGCACACACACACACACACACACACACACACACACACACACACACATTTGTTGTATTCTTTTGTCATCTTCCTAAAATGATTTAGGGCCAGAGTTTCCTTAAAGATGAATTCCTAGCAATATTTCTTCAGATCTCTCACAACCACCACCAGAATATCTACTGAACCTATATAACCTTCTCTGAGGTGGATACTATTACCTTCACTTTATAGAAGAAAAAAGCAAAATGTACCAACGGTACTTGGCTTGTCCAAAGAAACAAAGAAAATCAGGAGTCACAAAACGCTTTCTTCTATGAGATTTTTTAAAATGCTGGAAAATTCTCAGAAGATAAAGTCTTAAGAGTTAGAATTAAGCTATCAAACAGGATTCAAGAGGTACTCCAAGATTAAAAGCAAGAGGATTTGCATCCTTACTAATTTTTATTTATAATAAGTCTTATTTTAAAAAATATTTCAGCTTTCCTAAGTCTTTGGAGAGGGCACGTGGGTTATGGCATGAAGGGACTGGCAAATTTTGTCTACATAAAATTTCTAGAACTTTGGGTAAGGAAGGCTGAAGTTGGAATCCTTCTTGCCTGGGAAGCTGCCGTCTAACGTTACCCACCACTACCTCCCCCAGCCTGTGACTCAGATTAACTCATCTGCAAATCTGATGGTTTTGCCACAGAGTTTGTCTGTCTGTCAGTAACATCAGCAAAAAGGTGCCAGAGGGTATAGACCTGAGATTAGGGTAGGGTGAGGAGCAAGGGGAGAGGTGAACTTCATAGAAAACAAACAAGGAAAGCCTCCAGCTTTGCCAGTCTGAACTTGCAATTCAGTTAAGGGTCAATAGTGGACCAGCAAGAAATGTCATCAGACTGTGTAAATGAGAGAACCATAAAAGTACTAAATAAGTATGGTGACCAAGGGAAAACATTTCTTATTTCCCTGAGGCTCTTAACCGGCTGGAGGAACAAATACCATTAGACACGATTAGTGAGAGGAAAGCCCAAATTTAATGACCTTTGTATGGAGAATTTATATGAAGGTAAATTCTGAGGTAATTGGGACAGGCCAAAGACATACTTGGTGCTGAGTCTTGAGAAAGGGGTTCCGGGGTATCAGGGAGATAGGAGGCTCATTACACAGTGAGGAGGGATGACTCATCTTTACTCTGAACCCAATAGGTTTAACTTCCCTTTCTACATATTTCTAGATGATAAGAAAAGGAAGACCATTTCTCAATTCGGGGAAAGATCAAGGCTTAGAAAGTGGTATTGACTTCTTTCATTAAGGGAAGGTCAGAAAAGTTAGGTGGAAGGTAGAGTTTCTCCTTCACCTGCAGGGTTGTCCTCCTTTGTCCTTGGCTCAGGCGGTCACTTCTAAGAGACTTGGGGTGATCTGATTTAGCTATTTCAAAAGGCTTGACTGACCAGGAAACTGTGTACACATGTAGAAAGACCCAGAAAAGCTCTGCAACGCAAGTAAAAGCCAAAGCTGACTTCAAAACTGGTGGAACAGTAGATGAATACCTCCACCAGACAGGTATAGCGCAGGAGGAAGTCTTAATGGAGCAAAGTGTTGGAGCACAATCTTGACCCAAAACACTGGGCTATAAGAATTCAAAGGTGACTCTAAGTCAATCTAAAAATAAGAATACAAATCAAAAACTGAACGTATCATCAATATGATGCTTAAATTGACAGGGCAGTATACAGATGTTATGAGCAGAAAATTAACTGGCAAAACCTGACATATCTAAGAGCAAGTATCCCAAAGAGCAAAGACCTCACCTTAGCAAAATTGGGTCTGGGACATGCCCCTAGATACTCTGCCTTTTTAACTCCAGGTAACCTGGACACACCCATGAAGGGAGAAGACCCCACCCCTGATATATACTCAAGAAACCATCTTGCCTGTGTGAGATGTGGGTACACACATATGTGCATTCCCTTCATAATGTAACTTTCCCGGCCACAGGAGCTTAAACTTGCTGTTACTGTGTTTAACAAACTTGCACTGTGATCCTGATGAAACAGCTCTCTCCACAAATTCTATCTGGATGGACCCAGCAATTCATTGATGTGTCTCAGCTCACCCTCACTCTCATCAAATAGTCATATGCCACTGGGAATGCAGATTCTGCAATTTAAATACTCCAAGCAATTTATTAAAACAACTCAGAAGCATAGATCAGGCTGCACAGTAACTACATTATTTAAAATATTTCATTTTCAACAAAAATATTAAAAGACTTCTAAAATAACAAGGAAATAAAATAACTCTGGAATAAAAGCAATCAACAGACATTGCCAACTAAGAATTCTATATCCCACAAAAATTATTTTTGAAAAATAAATGCAAAATAAATTCACAAAGTACAGACAGTAGTATTCAAGTGCATAGGAAAGAGTGACAAGCATTAAAAATATTATGAATGTCTGTAAATATGAAGGATTCATATATATATATATATATTTTTTTTTTTTAAGGAAAGGTGTAGGCAGGAATGAAGGTGAGGAGGCAGGAAGAGAGAGGAGGAAGAAGTATCTTTATTTTATTTTCATTTTAGCTTACCCCCCAGACCCAGGACTCAAACCCAGGGGTATGTGGCTTGTTCTTTCAGAAGTGACTGACCTAAATACTACTCCACCAGGGCATGCTGCAAATATATTATTACATATAATTATATAGAAATGTATACTATATACTTATATATAATATGCAAAATATATAGTAAAATATATATACTACACATAATTTATAAATGTAATAAGCATATGTCATGCACATATATAAATGGTGTCATTTGGATCAAAGCAATTTTATTTTAACAGAACTAAGTCAGCATTAACCAGAAGTTAATATAAAAATATATATATGTGTGTATATATATTTTTATTATATAAAGTATATACTTTATATTAAGTATATAAAATGCATAAAAATTATGATAAAACAACATATATATTGTACTACCTAGGGCCTCAAATAAGAAAATAGTTAAAAAATATAGCTAAAATCAACAGAAGAATTAAATAGTACAATAAAAAATGATTAAAACTAAAGAAGATAGCGAAAAAGGACTAGAATAATAATGATAGACATTAAATGCATACAAAACAAAAAACTAAATGGTAAATGTAATGACAAACATAATATGAATCAACGAGTCAACCAAAAGGCTGACTGTCATACTGAATAGAAAGCAAGAGGCAACAATGTCTCTAAGAGTTAAAGGGACAATAGAAATAGACAATAGAAACGAAAAGGATGGAAAAAAAGATACTCCATATAATCAATAACCAAAGAGAGTTCAGTGGCTATATTGATATCAGACAAATAGATTTAAGACCAAGAATACTACTAGGAAAATTTCAGTATCTCAGTAAGATAGCACCAATTATAAGTATATACATATATAGCTATATGTAAATGTCAATGAATAAATATACATGATCTAAAAATAGAGCCCAAGACATATTTGCTGGAAGCTGAGAATGAGAACAATTACTAACTACAAAGAGCCATGAGAAAATTTTAGAGGTGATGAGTAGTATTTTAAAACTGGGTTCAGATGATAAAACATAATTGTATTAATATATTAAAATTTTCTAGTTATTCACTCATAATGGTTGAATGTTGTGGTTGAATGTTATGGCATGTCAAATATACTGAATCAGTCTTTTTCCTAATTTATTTACAAACTGTAGATAATTTCTTTCAAACAATGGAAGGATTATTTGAGGACGACTGACTGGTGGAAACTGAAGTTGTACATCATGGCTTAAGCTCTCCATGGCATCTCCTGCCAGTGAGTAATATACAAACCTGTCGACCACAAACAAAGCCACGATTCAGACAACTTCCAGTAAGTAAGCAAGAAGCAGCTCATGGAATCTATTTGTGCAGCACTCATTATTATGATTTTGACTTAAATGCCATTACTGGCATTTACTTTGTTATCACATTTTTATGAACATAAAAAAGTATTTATGAAAGGTCTCAAAAACCTATTTTCCCAGTAATTCCCAGTAAAAGTTTAAGTGTTTCATACAATTTTTGGTTCTTCTTGTGGCCACAAGGGCTTTCAGGAGCATCTAGATTGTGGTTGAGGTGAGAAGTTAAGACTCCAAAATTTCATTTGAAAATTTAAGGTATTTTCTAAGGAAGTAATTAACTGTTATCAGACTAATAAAATCTCCTAATTTACAACCTCACTAATGTATACGTAGGAACTGTTGCCAAAGGTAAAAATGTATTCTGAAAGCCAGTCCTAGGACACTAATTGTACATCTAATACAGCTTCCCAATTGAAAGTAGTTACCATTCTTCACTTTGTAAATAACATCAAAATCCAAAAGGTGTAAATAGCTTCAGATCACAAAAAGACCTGAAAAATCAGAAGCAGAAGTTGGATTTCCTGATTTCTAATCCAGTTCTCCAAGGTTATTTTTGAAACTCAGGATTTAGAATCTTTGGAATGTGGTAAATTTATAGACCTCAAGTTCATATTTTAGTTGTCATTTATTGGATCAGGCTCTATTTTAGAACATCCTATGTGTACTGCTGCATTAAATACTTCTATGAAATGTCTCATTTTCAGATTAGAAATATAAGACTCCAAGATGTTTAATCATTTATACAATAGTAGGAATAATCGAAGAGTGCAGCTAACATTAATCACAATGAATTATGTTAACCACTTATTTCATGTCAAGCAGTCTGCTAAGCACTTTATCGACACATTTAATTCTCACAATAAACCTCTATGAAAGTTAACTGAGTTAACTCTCAATTTCCCCAGTTTTTCAGATGAGAAAAATTAGTGCACAGTGAGGTTGAGTTATGTTCCCAATGTTAAAGAGCTGGTATGTACTGGAGGCCAGATTTGAACCCATGCGGAATTTGAACCTCCTCCCTACAGAGTTGAACTACGCGGTCATCTTTTTATCTACTATTCTTACATTATTAAACAGATATTTAAAGTGCTACATTGAAAGATCTACATTATTTAAGTATTCGAGTAGTGGTTTGCTCTCAAGGTTCCTACAACCTACCTTATGAAATAAGGAGTTTGGGGTAAAATTAATATATTTTAATATTGGAGGCAATGATAAAAGTACTCTTTACTCTGAACTCCTCGAGCTTCAGTGTGTATTGAAATCTTTTGAGGCATAATCACTGCTGATTTGTTTACATAGGCAAGTATGGAATTTATTTCCATCTCCAGTGTGTCATGGCTTTGTGCTCAACCTGCATTTATTAGCTAAATTACTGAAGCATCAAGTTGAAGCAGTTATACTAAGAGAAAAAAATTTATCAGGGACAATTTGATTATTATAAGAAAACTATTTTCTATAGATGTAATCATAATATTAAAAAGTAGTGGAAAGTGATTTCTAAAGTTAAAATATTAAATGGAAAATGAATCAGGGCATTATGAGGAATTTTATTTCAGTTTATGTTTATATAACCCTCATCTCAAATTATTTTGGAGAAATTCAGTAAAAACAACTTATAGCTGAAAGATAAATGACTTATTGGTAAATAATTTGATGTTGATGCAAGAAAATAGTTTTCAGATATATTTAAGATACTTTTACTTACCAATTTATTTACATTATTTATTTACATTCTCAATCATTTCATGATATAAAAAAAAATATTTCAGAGCATGTTATTCTCTTTATTCATAACCTTTGATCCCTAGTTTGAGTGTAGTTGTCCTAAGAGTTCTTTTCTTTCCTTTTCTGTAGTTTCTTAATCTAGGAGTTTTTCTCTTTTAGTTTGTATTCACTTTTTATTTCTTTATATATCTTTCTTTAGTAGTTGTACATTCCTTCTCTTCAATTCTCCATTCTTACCTAAATGATTTTATCTCTCTAATATTTTTATATTCTCTTCAATGTTTAAGCTTTAAACATTAAGTTTAAACTTTCCACATAATGACTATTTTCTACTGTGCTACTATTTAAAAAGTGGAGTTCAGATATATTCTCATAATAGTACTGTGAGATTTGTTTTATTATTTCTACTTAATAAGGAAGAAAATGATAAGTTAAAGCTAACAGAGTTGCCCATAGCCATTAAGGTATAGGTAACAGAAGTAAATTTTGGACTCAATATGTTAGCCCCATGGCACATTCTTTCTACTGTACCAAGAAAAATTCAATTCCACATTCCCTCTCTTAAAGGTCATAGAGTATGCATGCATGTATTCATTAAAAGAAAATAAATACTTGTTTTAGAGTAAGTGAAGAATGATGCCTCTAGATAGTGCCACATGAATTTCATGGAAGCAGAAATGACCTTGAGCTAAAAGAACGTGTATCCCAGGAGAGCAGATCTGAGTGAAACTTAAAGGTTGATGGCTTGTAGAAAAGTAGAAAGCACAGAAAAAGACATTCTAAGAAATGAGAAGAACAAAGGTACAGAAGAAAGTACAAAGACATATAAGGGAGTTTTAAAGATCCATAAGCACAAATGATGGTTACTACTGCTATGGGATGATCGCTGATCACTAACTTATTAGGGGGACTACAGAGATCAATATAGAAACTGCAGGTGCAAAAGGCATCAACTAGTCCATGAATATGCAATAGCTAGCTAAAATGCAACAAAACAATTTTTTTTAAATAAAGTCATACTTGTAGGTAAAAAACAACAATTTCAAGGCATTCGAAATGAAGAGAAATGTCAATCTTCAGTCCACTATACTCAGAGCTATTTTGGCTTTAGAAGGACACCAGCAATATCTTTTCCCATGGACTGAAGCATGACTCCTGACTGAGACACCTGCAGGCGGTAATGAGGACTATCTACGGTGGTGGAGCAGGAGTGTGTCACAGTCCTGGGATTGAACTGTCTTCCCAAGGTATGCCCAAGTCTTGGTTTTATGTGTATTGTCTTGGACCAAATATGGACCACATGGACTGAGAACAGGGTTGGAGCCATTTAAAAGCCTACCCTAGAAAACTGCCTCAAGGAAAGCAGAATTAGGAGGTTCAACCATGAGGAGCTGGTGGGAACCACCAGTGAACCAGAGGCTGGGGGAAGAACTCAATGCCTGGGGAAAAGAACATGATCTGATACCTGAGAGTTACAGATGACAGATCGAGAACTTCAGGTCCTACAAGAGTGTCAGCTTTAACCATCCACCAGATGCAGAGAGCACATCTGTATCCCAATTAAGGAAGAGCTGCCCTACTTCATACTTGTTTCCCACTGACCACCTCCATTCAATGCTTGCAGTCCAAGCCAGCAGCCAGCAAAGGTAAAGTAGGTATGTGCTAATCAAAAGAAAATTGATTAGTATAAATGCCAGAAAAGTAGACTTCTGAGTAGAAGGCATTATTGGGGATTAATGATAAATGTAAAGAAACACTAAGAAGATAGAAATTTTTATGCAGTTAACATCATGATAACTAAAGTATATTGAATGAAGTTAGCAACATTATAAGGACAATCTGCAAAATAAAGAATTCAACACCTGCTTCTTAAAAAGTTACAAATGAAAAAAGCAAAAAAATGTACAAACAGGTATTGAATAACATAGTCTAATAGTTGTATGTGGGACTTTCATGTTCTAAAAAATAAAGAATATACATTCATTTCCATAATTAAATATGCATAACATTGATGAAACCCCAGCATAAAAAAGAACTTGCATAGAATTCAGAGACATTATCATGCAGATCATATATCTATATAAAAATAGCAAAAAGGATCTATTGACATGTTAGTCATGAACTTAAAGTAGTATATGCCAATGTTGATTTACAGTGATACATACATTAAACCTATGTAACTGTCTAATAGTGTTACTCAGTAAAATTTAAAAAACAAAAAGTGCATAAAAACTTACTATATTATACTTAAAGTTTTAAATGAGTCATGTGTTAAAAGTAAATTAGAAATTGTCAAATATTTAGGGTTGTAAAATACTGACTGAAAATAGGACAAATCAAAACTTTCTGTATGTATCCAAATCATTATTTACAAGATTTAGAACCGTAAATAAATATATTTGGAGCAAAAGGATAAAATAATGAGCCAACATTAAGAACCTAGAAAAGAACAATTGAGTAAACTCAATGAAAGTTACAGCCAGGAAACTACACAGTGGAAATTAATTTTTTTAAAGAAAGGGAAGTAACATTAGAGATAATTTTTAGCTTCATCTTTGAATGATTAATAAAATAAGCTTCTGGAAATATTGATTAAAGGAAAAAGGGTGAAAGAAAATAACACAAAGGAAAAATAACATACAGCTATAGCTATGATTAAAACAACTCTGAGGTAATTCTATACCAACTTCATACCAATAATTATAAATTCCAAGATAAAAAATAGGAAAAGCTATTTTTGAAACTAGCACAAGTCTGATATTCAAAGCAGAACTAAATATAAAATTAGGTACTCAGCATAATCAGCTCAAGTTCCACCAAAATTGATAATATTTAATAAAATAATAACTAGTAGTATTACAATGACTATATGATACCTTTATTCAATCACCCCTCCAGAGGCATTTAAGTTGACTCCAGGTCTTTACTAGTGTGAATTCATGCTATTAACATAGAGATGCATATATCTTTTCCAATTTAATGTTTTTATATTCTTTGGTTATATACCTAGATGTGGAATAGCTGAATCAAATAGTGATTCCAGTTTTAGTTTTAATTCTTTGAGGAATCCCCATAAAGTTTTCCATAGAGACTAAAATAGTTTACACTCCCACCAACAGTGTACATGAATTCCTTTTCCTCCACTCCATACCCTCACTAACACTTGTTTCTTTCTTTTTTTTTTTTGCATAGGTCAGCCTCACAGCCTCATTGTGGTTTTGATTTACATTTTCCTAAGCACAAGTAATGTTGAGTATATTTTTTTAGTGCACCATCTGTATGTCTATGAAGAACTTCTGAGCATTTTATTAGCTTGTGTATTTTTATTGTTAAGGTGTATGAGTTCTTACAATATTTTGGAGATTAACCTCTTGTCTGACAATATGATATGCAGTTATCTTGGTTTCATTCATATGTAGAACATACAGAAACAAAATGCATGAACTAATAAAACACAACAGATTCACTTGAAGTCTGAAATCAAAATTCTTGTTTCCAGAGTGTAGAGGAAGAAGAGAGAAGAAAAACTGAGGGAGAGGGGGTAAAAATAATAGAGGTGAATGATACCAGAATTTTGCTGGTGGATGTGGTGTGATATGCACATTGCCAAAAGTATGAGTCCATTTTCTGGAAACTTGTAAATAAATGAAACATCAATTTGAAAAATGTACTTAGGTGCAAACATCCTAAACATAATATTATCAGATAAAATGTAGACGTGTAAGTAAAAAATCCTGAGTTTTCCAAATAATGCCAGGATGATTCTAAATGAGGAAATTCATTGTTGTAAAATACTACATGAATGCATTAATATGGAAAAATCCCAAGACCTTGTAAATGTAAATGTTTGCTATGTAGAATTCAATAAAATTACTCATTTAGGATAAAAAAAAAATCTCATCAACTACGAACAGAAACAGAGTAAACATAGCATTTAAAGCTGAAACTTGAAAAGCATTCCCAATAAAGTCAGGAAGAGTTCTTTGAGGTACTAATTAGACCCCAAAAAGTTAAGAACACTGGATTTAATGATGAAATAAAGGGGCATTTCCTTTTCTCAATAGCTCTCTGAATGGGCAGCCCACACTCAATCCATATACAGACTTTCTATTGATGGCAATGGGATTAGTGTGAGGTTTAAGTACAAAACAAGCAATTGAGATCTACCCTTTGTTTAAAAGATTTCCTATGCAAGATGTTAAATAGAGGCAGGAGTTCTGTCATCCTGTTTGAGAGCCAAGTCTTCATGTTTAAAACCTTGTGAACTCTTTGGGTGATCAAACTTGTTACTCTAATAAGTCAAGCAGGGTAGCATAAGTCTTAAACATAAAAGTTTTTCAGTTTAAAATGCTTTCTTATGGTCATTAAACATTTCAGACAAATACTCATTATGAACTAATTGGTAGCAAATGTTAATTTGAAAACTTAAGCTGGCTTTGTGTTACAGTGGTTTGGTTTTGAGATCTAAAAACCAAAATAATGAGAAAAATTGTGTGAGTATCTTTCCATGCTTAAAAATTTCAATCAGTAAAACCTATTGTTTTTGAACAATAGAAGCCAATTCTGAATAAAGTGAGTTTTCTAATCCCAGAGTTAGGGAAGCCTCTCTAAATTCTTCATATTGTAAAGATAATTTCTTCTGATGTGTCTCCTTCCTTTTTCTACTGTCATTCTCTGGGTCTGTTGAGACATGTAGGATTAGAAACAGGCTCTTTCAATAGAGATGCCTACCCATTCTTGAGATTCTTTTCTTTTCCTCTTGTTCCATAGAAACAAAATTTATGGTGCATCATGGTATGTACTAATCTAAGTAGCTCAGCAATTTTCTTCTTAACTAGTAATACCAGATTCCTCCAGTTACATGATTTTTTTTCCTTCACTGACTATATTTGTTGTTATTGCGTAATAAAGTTCGCACCCTTTATCAGGTGTGGGACAGAAAGGGGGAGATTCCAGGATCAAATATGTCTAATCACACATACATTTTTTACTCACCAAAATGTCCTATTTGCCACTTCCATGCTTTTCTCCGAGCCTTATCTTTGCAACTCTGTTAACATCACCTCCTTTAAATTATGGCTTAAAATACATATCCATAAATGCCTTTTTTAATTAGCTTTACTTAAACTAACACTACTCTATATTCCTCAATTTAAATTCTGACTCATGGATTTTGATTTTTAAATAATTGTCATGTATATTATTTGAAATATACTTTAGTTTTGAATATTTTATTATACCTCTAATTTTATGTGTGAAATATACTTTTTCTGTCTTCTTTCATTCCCTCGTTATTCCTCTCCTTTTTCTTATTCTCTGATTTCCTTTCTCCTTCTCTCTCTTCCTGTCATCTTGCATTCCTTCCTTCTTTAGGAGTTTGCTTCAGTGACTGCATGCCACTGTTCATATCATGTCTACATGCATCTCTCTTCTAGGTTCCAGTTATTTCTCCTTCTTTTGTCCCTTCAAAGTTGTGATAGAGACTCTTGCCATGAGATCTAAGGTTCTTGCATAATACTTGTTGTTCTGCTCTCCTCTAATATCATCTTAGCAAATACATCCTCTTTGAATTGTTTTATGTTAATCTGAGAGTACAACAGGAAAGATCCTGTTGGGACCCTAACACATTCTTTTCTGGGCTTCTTAGATCTTTCCGTGGAACTGTCATTTACATCCTAAAGTTTCACTCTTTCTCCTCCTGACTTGGCTATGAAGATCTCTAATTCTACCTCCCCTTTATTCTCTGTTAGAAAAAAAAGACTTTGCCATCAGCAAATCCTTCCCCCTTGTTACTCAAATATTGTTAATACATTTGACTTATCTGATCCCAAATATACCCAGAGGGACACTATCATAACATCTTTCCATATTCAGAATTAACCATGCATTCTCACTTGTCATTCCTTCTTTCATAAAAAATATGATGTTCACTATTTGACCCCTATTTTTTTGCCCCTGTGGTTACCAACCACCATTCAAATCTTTCTTCTAAGGAAATTAATTTAAAGCATCCTTTCAACATTGTCATAAATTCTGTTCATGAACATCCAGTAATCACCATTATTCATCCTTCTCAGAAAATCTGAACACCTTATAAAAGCAAAAAAGATTCCTCTGAGGTCTTCCAGTCCATGTCCTAATATTTTGGACTTACGCTATCCCAGAGTGATTAATTCTCATCTTTTTTTAAAGATGAGACAAAGAATAAACTCATTTTCAGTTCCTATGGGGATTTCAAGACTCTGAAAGTGTATGACAGAGATTCATCTTGCATTTTTTGATGTTAGGGTGCTGAAGTCAGAAGAACAGACATAAACATGATTCTACTTTTTTCCTATAAAAAAACAGCATCATTAATAGGTAAAAGCTATGTCATCTTCTTGAGTCAATCAACTAATAACTGATTTTTACAAATTAATTATATAATATTTATTTCATTACTTTTTTTATATTCACCATCAGTTTTATTTCCATTTCATTTTCTAGTGTCCCAGGTTGGCTGGATATGACTCCTTTGACATCATCAATTAGACATTACTAGCACTTATAAACAAAATGGGGTTTTAAAGAGATTTAAATTCTAATGTCATTACATAGGCAAAAGTCTGAGAGAAGTAAACTTGCTACAAAGTTGTTACTAGGATACCACAGTGAAGACTGCTCTGCCCTCTCTTAATAAATCTGTCTCATCCTGTTTTTACCCCCAATGCTGAAAGTATGGCAACTTTTGTTTCACTTTAGCTGAATATCTAATAAGTAGGTTAGGTGTACTCCTGGGCCATGATGTACAAAATTATAAAAATAATTTTTCACACTGAATTACAAAGCATGACAAGATTCTCAATTTACAAAACCATATAAACCAAAACTGGGAGATCAGTGAAGCCGTATCTCTCCTGATATTTATTTCTGGGTATACATATCCTCACTGAGGGGAATATCAGACAGAATTTCCTATACTATTTAAATAATAATGAGAATTGCTACCATTATTTTTTTGGTAGAGGGCATATTACTGAATTTAACTAGGCTAAATGCACAGTGTATTTTTACATACTTCACTGAAATTATCCGCACTAAATTGATCAATAATTTCCAGTGGATTATTTTCAGTAACGGGAACTCTAATACAATTGATACCATTGACCATTTTATCTTTCTACTAACATTACCCTTTCTTGGTTTGTAGAATGCCATACTCTCCTGATTCATTTGCTGCCTCTGAGTTAGTTAATTACACTGAATCATTATGGGTTTCTTTTCCTAAAACCAACTTTTTTTTTAAAGAAGCACTAATTTTATTCAGTTGCTCATCATTGGTGGTTTCACCAGCCTCAGGTCTAGAACTGGGACCTTGGGATGTCTGTGCCTGTTTAAGCCACTAAGCCACCACAGCATGCCGCTAAAACCAACTCAAATAAGACTATTTCTGTGAGTCTTTTCTCCCTGTCGTCTCTTATTTCCTCACAGTGTCAGTTACCATCTTGATTATATTTCCAAAGGCATAGTGTCTAACCTAAGATGTTGAATCTTATTGTCTTCTAAACATGTCTACCTGTACGCCCCACACACATCTCAAAATTAAGCTCATGATATCACTCAACTATGTTAGGACTTTTCTAATCCTAGTTCTGCAGTTCGTTTAATTTCTAAAACCAGAAATCTCAGTCATTCCAGTTTCCTTTTTTGCCATCAAATTATATGCAAAATTAGTTTCTACATCTTGTTAATATCAACCCTTGAATATTTCTAAAATCTGTCCCTTCCCTCAGGCTATTATTGACTTAGTTCAAGCTAACATTGTTTCTTTCTTGGATTACCACAGAGTTTCCTCAGTTGTTCCTGGTATGCCAGCTGCAATAATGCCACTGGGGACATCTTTTGAAATGTTTAATATAATTGTTCTGGGTTGAATTATATCACTCTAAAATCATATCTTCAGTACCAAAACTGTGAATTTATTTGTAAATATGATCACTGAGGATGTAATTAGTTAAGAAGAGGTCATATCGGAGTAGGGTGGGTTACTAATCCATTATGATGGGTGTTCTATTAAAAAAAAAGGAAAGAAATTTAGATAGAGAAAGCACCAGAGAGAACACCATGTGAACATGTGAACATGAAGGCAGAGATTTGGGGTGATGCATGTAGAGTCAAACAAAAATTGGTAGAAACTACAGGAAGGTATGGAACAGATTCCCCTACACCACCCTCAGAAGAACAAACCCTACCAATACCTTGATCTCAAATTTCTAGGCTCCAGAACTGAGACAATACATTTTTGTTGCTAATCCACCCAGTTCACAATACTTGGTACGATGCCTCTGGGAAATTAATGCAACAGTCCTGAGATCTTTGACTTGTCCAGTAGTACCCATCATCTATGCCATTAAAAATAAATTTCTTACTATAACATATAAGACATAATATGATCTTCGCTATATTAATCCCTTTACTGAGGTTTTGCATAATTTTCTTTTTATTTCCACTCATTTCTCTCACTGTGATAAGCTCTTATTTTATACATTCTTGTGCTTCATGGCCTGCTGCCTGATGCTTTCCCACCATTATTCACTGGATAATTCAATTTATCCATCATGACACATCTATATCTTAACAAATATTTTGAGTTGTGAGTCCAGATAGTAGTTAGTCCTCTTTCTGCTCATTAAGATACATGTCCTCTGTCTCATCAGGATGCCTAAATGCTCTATACATCCATTTTTTTTTAACTTTATAGTTAAAAGACTAATTTTTGGTTATTATTTTGTTTTAATCAAATACATTTTCTTCAAAGTTGATATTTACTACAAACTAGGGAAATAACTAGTTATAAAGGTATTTTTTAAGTTATGCCAGTGAGTATTCATAATTTTTTTTAGCATTCAATGCAGGAAATCATTAAGCAAGGGAATAAAGTGAAATGGTTTCACCCTATCAAATGTCTTTCCAACTCAGACCTTCGGTTTAAAGGCTAATACCAAACTATACCCCATAATAGTAGGCAGTATTTGAAATTTAAAATGCAATTCAATAACCACACAATGTTCTTGGCTAAAAGGGGACTTTTTTGGAAAATATTGTCAAATGGAAGGAGAAAAGGAGAAAAATTATCCAATCAGCATGACAATTCATATTTGTTTAGTAAATATTTGCTTTAGCACTTTAAGTGCAGCAGTTAATAGACACAATTCTGGACATAGGTCATATTTTTCCCTAGAAATTTAATATAATCCATAATACCACTTGATGGACTTTTCTGCATTGTACAATCTCACCTGATTCTATTGGATTTATCTGTCCACTCAGTGATCAGTCAAGCTCAAAAAATTTTAAGTAAGAAAGGAGAACACAGTAGTTAAAATCTTCATTTCAGACTGGATTGCTAAGGACCAAACAGACTAACTTGTTTGATCATGTAGCTATTTGGTAGATGAAGAAAGACCAGAACTCAGCATCTGACATTTCTATTTTACTCTGTTGTCTCTACTGAAAGAAAAATCCAATAACAATAAAATTTAAGAATAAGTATACTCTACATTTGGATTACACCAAGGATACCAGTGTACCATAAACTATTTTACATAAAAATACAAGATCCAGATCAAACACTTTACTAACCTAAAATTATACTAGCTGTAATAAACAGTGAATATAGATTTGGGTAAAATGTTTTGATTGTTATATGTCTCCTTACAAAAGCTATTTAAAGTAGTTTGAACTATAGTATTTTCCTCTCACTTCATGTCCATGTAGAAAGTAGAGGCTAAAAAACCATTTTACTGACTGTCCTTTCATAAAAGAGTCAGTTGTGTAATAAAAATATGTGACGACATTATTAACATTTTGGCATTAGAATTGAAAGATCAGCCTTATTTTAAGATCTGCCCTTGAACTCAAGGTGCCAATCTCGCCAAAGTTCTCTATTACTATGATCTACTCTAGTACATCAGGAGTTAGATCTAAAAGTTTCTGGTGCTCAATATACATCCAACTAGGGAAAGAGATGTCAGTTTTCCCTTACTGAGCAAGTCCTCCACTCTATGAATAATTATCTTGAATTTTTTCTTGTTTGTGGAGGAAAGAAGCTACTATACTCTCTACTAGGTTGAAAACTCATAAAATACATAAATTATTACTCATTAAGCTTTGGTCTTCTATTTGTAGAAGTGAAGAGTCAGTTGTGATGAGACCTGAAGGACCTAGTTAATGACCTTTTCTTTAGCCCTGGTAGTGATATCTGACCTGGAAATGCTCCTTAGAATGGGAGACTCCTAATATTTATTATCTACAATTCTAGAATATTAGTTGAAATCCAGATAAACACACACATATATCCTTTTTATATAACCACGAACAAGTAAATTAGCTTATACAGAACTCGTTTTTCTCATTCATGTGGGAAGAAGCACTGTTAATTGTAGAGTACTTTAACCAAGCATCAAAGCTGCTAGGTGAGAAGACACTTGAAAAAAGAAATGGAATGTTTTGATCCTGTGCTTATTTGCATATTAGCGACAAAAAGTAGAACTTCTTTGTAAAGCACAAAATACATTTTGAACCCTTGAACTTTTGCCTTCATTTAAAATGGCATTTCTGACTAAATAAAACATGCACCCAACCTTACCAAACATGTAGGACCCTATGAGGTCAATTTTAAAACACTTCTAATTTTGTGAAAACCATAATGCTTATGCTTCAGAATTTTCCATCCTTAACTACTCCTTTCACGTCATAAGAAATACATTTCATTTAAAATAAAGAAAAGATTTTAAATTAAGTCACAAAAGATTCACAAAAGAACTGTAAGTCACAAAAGAACTGTAAATTCAGTCCAGTTCTTTGAAACCACAACCAATGAAAAAAAAAAGTTATTTTGCCAACTCCAGTTTGTGTTGCATTCTTAATTTTATTTAAATGTAGGTATTTTGTAATTTCCATTTCCTTTCATATAAAAAAGAGCAGTCTGATGAGGATTAGGGACCTAAAAATTATTCAGTCAAATATTTCCTGTAGAAGCCAGTTGGTGTGTATGCTTATCCTTTATGACCAGTGTGATCTACGTCTCACCTTATGCAGTTACTCTGTAGTTATCATCTAATGGTTGTGTGGATAGCTCAAAACTTAAAGAAACTCATAGCTTATACATTACAAAGACCATATAAAAGAAAGAGAAGAATCAACTTCCCTTTTAAACTCCACATGAACAGTTTTAGTTGCATTTGTTGTCTTATTTCAGGTTTTATAGAGGATTATTTTCCACTCTGAAACAAGATTACAATAAATTAGCCTTTCAGTAATTGAACGTTTTTCAATTTTAACATACCCTCATTAAACCTTCTTAACCATCTGGAATTCCCTTTTAAAGTTATCAGTTCTCAATTGGGAATATGTAGTTTTCAGTCATATAATAGCCAAAATGTTTCATAAAGAGGCATCCTATTCAAAAAAATAGCACCCGAGTGTACAAAGGAATTTTAAGGGTCAACCAGGAGCTCCTACAAGTTATCCGCAAAATAGAAAAAAATAGAACAATGGAATAATTCGTATTTAAAAAATAGTTATTAACTGCCTCTATTTTTCTGATGGCATTCAATACTTGATAGTTTAAAAGCTATCACACGTGTAATAGGTATTGACCAAATTCACATGGGAAGTTCAAAAGGGACAAGGCACTAGGACCACCTGAAAGCACGCCACCTCCTACTCATTTACTCATATCATTTTCCTTGGGTTTGGGCATAGGAATAATTGGTATACAGACATTTCCATTCTTCTCTCTAGAAGCAATCACAAATTACATTGGTAGCAGAAGGTGAGACACTTAAAATGAAATTAACAAATTTTAAAGACCAAAATTAATGGATTTTTATCCTTTGCTGCATTGAAAGAGAACATGTCTCCCTGAATAACATAAAGAAGCCACTTAAGCAAGAAATGGAAAGGTAAGAGGTTTTGAGAAAGCAAAAGGGAATCAAACCAGATCAAGTACAATGAATGGAAGGATATTACACAAAGGAAGAAGAGAAGGAGAAGGAAACTTGACCCATTGTGAGGTCCTTTGGGAAGCAATATATAATTTCTGTAAAGAAAGCAATATGCCCTATTTCTTTGAAAAGACAGAAAGGTCTTCTAGTTAGGAAACATGAAGAACTTAGTTACTAGATCCACAAAGAAGAAATAGGAGAACAGAGATAGCCATTTGTATAACTTACATGGACAATCAGTAGTTGTTCTCGCTCCCTGAAATGAATACCATCATCTCCATGGAGAATCAACTGGGACTTACCCAATTTACTGGCCTAGCACTATACCTGGAACAAAGATCAGTCAATAAATGTCACTGAAAATGAAAAAGAATAAGTGACTGAATCCTCTGACTCATCATTACTTATTTATAATCTTGAATGGAGATAAACAGAAGAAATTTGGTAAACAGCTCCAGGAATGTAAATCCCTTAGCAAAAAACTAAAGCAGTTATTGTGAACATAGTTTTATCTATGCTCCCATTTTAGATCTTGGGATTTTTGTGGTTAGAAGGGAAATTAGAAAAATAACAGATAAATAAATAGAGGTACAGAAGAGAATCTGCTTGTTGCATCAGGGATTATGCTGACAGAGAGGCAAATGTGTTGCTCTCAAGTTTATTGCACAGAATCATCCGAAACCCTTATGGCTTTGGGTTTGTTTTTTTTTTAAATCAACTTTAAAATTAAAGTCTAGGAAGAGGGACATTATCAGGTAAAACTACAAATATGAATAAAATAAAAGACATTAGCCATTACAATGGAACGATTTATGCAAGTGGGGCAGACAAAAGAATTCATATAAATGACTTAAAGGAAGGTGTCCCCAGCAGCCTAGTGGTATAGTACAACTCAGAGCCGTCCTACACATCCCAAAGTTCAGGGTTCAAGACCCAGGGCCAGGGTGAACAACAAATGTGAACAACTAAATGAAAAAAATGAATAAAGCTTTTCTTCTTCTCTCTTCCTTCCTTCCTTTTTGCCTATTCACCTTTATTCCTACCTGTACCTTTCCTTTAAAAAAATGTCTTAAAGGAGAGTCAAGAATATTACTGGACTCGTAACTCACAGATGAACAACATTTTGGGTATAATTCAATATAGGACACTATTAATATGTATTATTTGAAAAGATGATGATAACAACAAAAAATTGTACTTTGCTCTAGTAAAAGCTTGGAAGAAGAAAAGGAAATGAACTCTACATGCCATGAAGATATAACTTGTATGAAACTCCAATTCTGCTTTTTATAGCATGAAGAAAACATCACAGTGAAGGTAAAAGAAGAGAGAGAGCAAACTAAATTTTGAAATATTCTCCAGTCTAGTTACTAAAAAAAGGTCATGTTCCTACTCAGAGTTAGAGTGAGCTTGGACCTGGAATTATGTCTAAAGATGGCTTCACGGTCATGGTTTAGGGCTAGTCATTATCAGAAACAGTGTTGACCTAAGGAATTAAATGCCTTGTACTGGAAGAAGAATGTGGATCTTGACTGAAGGAAAAACAATATTAAATGGCAGATTTAAAGATCAAGACAAGGCAGAGAACAGGAATGATCAGAAGACGGAAGGATTAAGGGTGAGTTAGTATATTATGGAAAAATTTGTGACAAACTATTCACAACTAAAGCAATGTAGAGCAAAAGAGTGTTTGGATTACCCTCACAGAGGATGTTTAGTGAATAAGAAGTTTGTGTGGGCAGGAATATTAACAGGTGGCAGAGTCAGGAGCTTAAAAGAAACAGCACAGACTTGGAAAAGATGACAAATATAATGACGGGAAATTTAGCTTCACTTTAATCTGTTAAAAAGTCTCCTTCTATCATGAGAAAAGACATTTTTATATGATCATATAGAGCATAGATTTCAGAATCAAATAGGTTTCATTTCAAACCTGGTTCTGTAGGGCTCTGTGATGTTGGGTAACCTCTACATTCTTAATCTGTCAAATGGTAATTACAATAATAGTACTTACAGGGCTGTGACCTCAGGAAGATTAAATAAGACAGTAAATTTAAAGAGTTGTAAATAACATGTACATAGCAATCCCTATATAAACGTAAGTCTACTCTTACTAAGGATATTCATCTATAGGCAAACTATCTAAAAAATTCTGTATTTGTTTTTAAGTACTTTTTTTCTACCAGAATTCCATCAACCTGATAAGAAAATATTTGGTTGGAAATGAGAACATTAGAGAAAGTGATGTTGCCTTGTCAATTTCAAATAGGGCTTTTCTAATGCATTCTACTTGTAGTTATATCTTTAATATGCTCATTCTGATCCAGTTGGCCTAGCATGGGGACCTAAGAGTCTACATTTCTAAGGCACTTCAAGGTGATGCTAAACTCTGCTTGTCCAGTTACCTCACTTGAGGAGAAAGGCCTCAGAATATCTGAAAATCAGTAAAGGAAACATGGCAGGAACTTAGATGTGTCATGTAGATTTCAGGAAGGCAAATTTCAGAGGCAACAGAAATGTTGATAAGATTTCTTAGATCAAGGCCTAAAAAGATTGCTTAAATCCAGAACCAATGACGTAAGATAGAGTTTTCAAAAATGAATTCTTTTCTGATTCCATAACCTCAAATAATCTTCATAGGGATTGCTACGTAGTCACAAGCATTAATTGAAAAAAAAAAATACAAAAAATAAAAGAGGAAAAATAATAAGAGATTGAGGCAAGAATAATTTTAGCAAGTTGATGAATCTTAAAATTTATTGAAGTTTCTAACACCACTACAATTATTTTTTAGAGACAATTTATAGCTTAGAAGAATACAATGAAACATTAATCTGCCAACAGATCATAAAGAGAACACCAAACTCCTCACTTTTTAGCTTGCTTCTGACACTCTAGAAAGTAGAGAATTAAGACTGGTACAAAGGACAAGAAACTAGTTATTGATGAGGCATACAGTTTCACTACATAAGTTCAAAAGTTTCTGTTTAGGACAGATTACTTTCTATTCCCATTAGAGATTGTTCAACAGAATCTTTGCAAAACTGTAACGACACAATGGGTCTATTCCCTTGGTGAGCTTCAGTCAAAAGATGCTAACTCAAGTTTCTTCAGATAGGAAAGGTTTATTACTTATGACAAGTAAGGAGACAGCATGGCAAGCACTACCTCAGGGTCTTCATTGGGGCTCAATTAAGGAAGTGGGTGGTGATTGGTGGGGGAGTTTCTAGGGAAGATTCCAAGTCTAGTGAGCAGGTATCTGACATCAGGCTCTCTTATTGCTGGCCCACTAACAGAATCACAAGGAATATAAAAGGACATCCTAAATAAGCAAGCATTGTCCTATTTGTTTAATAATGGTTTCCATGAAACCCAGGTTACCTGGATTCAAATGTCAGCGATGTCATGTACTTGGGGAATGTGGGGGCATTTAACTTCTCTTGTTCTCAATTTCTATATGGAGAATAGGACTACTCAATAAAACTGCCTAAGTGATTACATAATAAGCACTAGGTCTTGTTATTATTATTATTGCTGCACTGGCTGTTTGTTCTGGGTGCTGTGCTTTAAGAGCACTACTGACAAGTATCTCAGTCTAGGAACAAGTAACTAAATGAGCAAAAGATTCAAAATCACTTCGTAAGAGAATTTCGAATTTCTCAAGCTGTTAGTTTGGAACTGAGATTTGAGAAGGATGGAAGGGACAAGAGACAGGATAAATATCTTCAAAATTGAGGGAATGATCTAAGATACTCAACATGATCTAAGATACTCAACAAAAAATGGAACCAGACTGAAAAGCACAGAGAGGAAGACTTCGTTACAAGGAAAAGAAAATGTTTTCTCTTAATTAATAAATAGAAAGATATCTTAAAAGCATTTAAGTAGGATTAGAGAACATGCAGTAGAGGTGATAAATCTGGTTTAGTACAGTCACTTCAACTGCACTTGGGTTGTTGCCTTCCTTTTACACATGAGGAACCAATGTCCAGAAAAATGACCACAGAGAGATCCAAAACTCATTATTTCAGATTCTAGGCTAGAATCCACTTGTTGAATTCCCACTCTAACAATTTTTTTTTTAAGTAAGTCCTCTTGTTTATCAAAAAAAGGTTTTTTCTAGAACCAACAGGGGTATGCTCCTAAGTCAGAGTATAAGGTAAGTTAAGTAGTATTTAAGTAGTATTTAAGAAAGACCAAACAGAGCAAAAAATGTAAAATAAAGTAACTGAGACTAGAAAAATATAATATCTGAGAGACTGTGTATGCTATTCCAAGACATGTTTATTTATATCTATAATCAATTCATATTTGACCATAAACCATTCTAGACATTTAATGAGTAGAGACTATGTAAACTGAGAATGTCTTTGCCAGTTTTGTCCCATATTTCCTAAATTTTCATCTGAAATAAATGTATTCTGGACTCAGGTCACTGATCATATAAATCAATTGATATCTATATTTACCTACATGTGTGTGACACTTCAGATTTTCAGGAAAAATATTTTGAAAAATATGAGCTTTTTGTATAAAGACTCACTGAGTAAGATGACAGAGCCTGGCGATTGACAGCAGCAACTGTGGGATCAGACTCTCTCCTGAGTTCCTGAATTTATAAAAACTGCTTAGCTTCTTTAATCTGAATTTCTACCCCTGCAAAATGAAGAGAACAATAGTACTTCTGTCGACAAATGCAAGAATTAATTCATGCTAGAATACGATTTACTTTTGTTTTGTTTTATTCTTTTTAAATATTTAATGACCATATCAGAAACCACAGAACAATCAGAACGATCATCTAGACATTTATGACTTAAGCTGGAAGGAACAAATAGCTAATTTAATATTATCTTGATGAAGTTTGTTGCTGTTGAGTTCAGGGAAATGCCAGGGAAAGATGTTTCTTCTACAAAATATGTTCTCTGTATACATTACAAAACTCATGATTAAATTGAAGCTCAGGGGCTATTCAGGCCACCTGCCCACCTGGTGCTCAAATCACCACACATGGCCACCAGAGTGCCAAGGAGTTTATGCTTGGATAGTTCAAAAGACATCCCATTTTAACTATATTTAACAGTAATAACAAAATTGAGTAAAGAAGAGAAATTTCCTCTACATAAAACCCAGTTGATTCATAGAAGAATTGATTCTTCATTTTCAGAAGTCAATTTAATTAAAATAAAGTAAAAGATGGACTAATGTGTTGATTTATAAAACAAAACTTTAGTTCAAGTTTATTTGGGATAACATAAATATTAATTGGGCAACAAACTATATATTCCAAGAAAGCTTGTAGTCAGCAGATATTTTGTTCACATGAAAAAGACAAGAATGTTTTAGAAATCATTCTTATTCCGTAACTCTCAGAGGTTCAGCATTAGGAATCCTCTCCTTCCTCTTTCTTTTCATTCCTGTATATGCCGAGAGCAAAGTCTGTGTTCACTAATATGCCCCTACTGGAATAGAAAAATATTTGGCATATAATTCATACTCAATGAATATTATGCAAATAGATGAACAAAAAAATAAATGAATTGACAAGTGATAGTGGAAGAATAGCTCATGAAATTCACTTCAAGTTTGCCAGATTTTGATGGTAAATTTTATTATATACAGATGTTGATTTACGAGACTGCATACTGTGCACCTATACAGTGTTATGATGTAATGTTCCTTCAATGACATTAATTTAAAAATAAAAATAAGTTTCCGGATTTAAGAGATATAAAAAGTTTTTACAGTAATAAAAATAAAGCATTGTTTATCTGAAATGCAATCTAATGGAGCATTTTAATCTGCATTTTAAATGGAAATGCTACATTTAGAAAAGAACAAGAAAAATACCAAGGGCAAAAATATGTGAAATCAATAATATTTACCAATAATAAAGAAAGAAAGAATTTTTTTTCCAAGGACATTTTGATAAATACAAAGAAACCACAACACATATGTTTAAAAAATAAAACATAAAAAAGAATCAAAAGAGATAAAGGCAAACAAAACCTCTTCAAAAAACTAAGTTAGGCTTCTAAAAATCTTGTTAGACTACACAGATATTATGATCTATTCTATCATGTGGGTATGTGGGTGTGTTTTGGGATAAACCATAAAGCAGCTTTTAAGTGTTTTCTATACTTTGTCCTCCTCTACTTGAAGGTCATAAGGGGTGAGTTGTTACTATTGTTTTTGAGCATGGCATCAGATTTTGGGTTTCATAGTGGAATCTTAACAGAATTATTACATTAAAAGTAAAATAATATTGATCACAGTGCCAAAACTTCAAGCAGAATTCTTATATTTTTTGACACTGAGAAGGATATACATGACATTTTCTAAATATGAAGCAAACCCCTTGATACCCCAATCTGGTGAATCTTACTTTGGGCTCAATTGAGCAATTAATTATAGTGGAAAATATTAACTATTAGTGAAATTACATGTCTCCCTGATAGTATCATAAACCTCAGGTATATTAGGAATTAACTACATCTGAGTTATCTGCCTTTTTTTGTATCTTGAGTTTAGAACAGATTCTGATATTTAAGAAGTACTCGATTTTACTTTGAATCAAATTTTAAGATAAAATATAAACAGGATTATTCTCATTTTTAATTGACTTCTTATCAGTATGTTTTTCTGTTCCCTGGCACCATATTAATATTGATTAAATGATAAAATAATGAATCCCTGATACCTCAGTTTCTTTATCCCTGAAATGGGGATAATACTGTACCTATTATGCCTGAGTGTTATCATAAAGATTAAATGAGATAATAAGGGGAAAGTGTTTGGTGCCTAACACACAGTAAATGTTATCTTTTAACATCATCAACAGCAGCAACAGAATGACCTTATCAACAGCAGTATTTACAGCTGGGCCTTTTTCCTGTGAGAGTTCAAACTGAAGTTATTTTGTCTTTATTATCCACACCTCAGGACAGAAGGTGTCAGGCTGGATGGACTCTTTGGAGTCTTAGAAATATCGCCCCTTCTGAAAGACCCTAATCTAAAACTTTTCTTAAAAAGCAATGTCTCCCTCAACATTGTTCAATTGCCCCTCCACCTACGTTTTTAGAATTCTCTTCTGAATAATATCTATTAAAACAGTTCAGTTCTGTTTAACTGTACTGCCTATCCCACCATCAAATTTTTCCTCTTTTTATTCTAAAAGTATATTGTGATATCATTGCTTCTGCTGCTTTTTTTCAGAATATATCAATTAAAAATGGAGAATGAACCTAAACATTGTTTTTATAGTACAGATGTGTTTATTTCCTATATTAATCTAGTCCTTTAAATATACAAACATTTTTTAATACATAAAATTTATCTCAATTTTCTTAGACATTTATACTAATATAATTAATATAGAACCCTACTTAGCAACATTATTCTGTGTTTCTAGATGAAATTGGTTAAAGCTCTTTCTTTTATATTGCTAAAATATCCCTTGCAGGATGGTTAAAGATATATGGGCTTTCTTGATATAGGAATAAATCTTTCTGATGAGATATTCTTCCAGTGCACCACAACCAAGGTTGAATTCCTTCCTTATTGCCTATTAGAATCCTGGGATGGTGAGCTGCCTTTAATTGGACAACTTCACTTAATTCATTTACCATGGGATGTATTTCACATAGTAATTTATTTTGTAAAATGAATATTACAGTGTTATTAATATTTTTTAAAATATTTGTCAATGCTAATAAAATTTTCACTTTTACAAATATTTGTGTCTCTTACCTCTTTATAATCTAATAGATCTCAACCATGGTTGTGCAGCATTTTAAAAACATGTGTTCTATCTGACTCCTGGATTAACAAATTAAAAATTTAAAGGTGGAAACCAGACGTTATATTTTTAATGGGATCTTTATAAGACATTCTGAGGAACAGGCATGACACTCTTCCCATTTTACCATAGGAAAAAATATCCTATTGAGAAATATTCAACATATTAGTAATATTATTATTGTTTTAATAGAAATTGAAAATATGAATAAAGAAGATACTGTCGAATTTAGAAATGAAGCCAAAATCTAGACACGAGAAAGAGGCCTTCTTGCTTTATATTCTAGCATCATACAGTGGGAGCACCTTGTTCTTAGAATGTCTTGCCCTCTGAGGAGAAGCAGTGGAATTATAATGTTGGAAAGTTGCCTGGGGTGCCCTCTAGATAATTGACAATAGATTTCTTTGAACACTTTTCTTTTTGACATAAGTCTTCTGCTTGATGAAAAGGGAGAGCCAATGTACCAATGTACCAGTCACATAATGCAAAGTAAGTTCTTTGAGCTGATTATTAGCAGTAATTTGAAGTATAATGAAAAAATGTATTAATCTGAATTCTAATGATCACTTTTTATTTATAAACTTTTTAAATTATTTGCAGCTTAAAGGAAACTAGAATATAGAACTACATTTTAGAATCATTTTCTTAATCCCAAACATATTGAATACATTTTAAATAATGCTAGACAGGAGATACCACATGATGATGCTTCAATTATCCATTTAATCTTAATAAAAGCTCAGAATTCAGCTAATCAATATGCATCATGATTAAACAGATAAATTCCTCAGTAGTTTTAGAGCCAAATTTTCAGGAAAATCTTAGTAGTATGGAAATATTCTTTCCTGGAAAGGTTGTACTCCTAAGTTTAAATTACTGTGACTTGGGACTCTGAATCACGTAATGTACATTAACATCTATGTACAATAATGAGACCTTAAAATGGAATGTGGTCTGTTGATTTATATTATCTATGCAAATATAAGTTATTAATTCCATTATTGAGGGATCCATTTTCCAGTTTATGAATTATTTATTTTCTTTGTTTTATAAAGGCTATTACAACTTTCAGAGCCAAGACACTATTCAAGGTACAGAACTCGATGATAATGCTCATAGAATACTTAAAAATGAAAGGGAAACAGATTTAAAAGGCAATTAACTTTTAATTGAATGAAGAACCTAAGTAAAATGTTTCAGAATTGCAAAGACTCATTGTTTGTATAAAAAGAACTGAGAATCCCCATGTGCTTTTAGTTCAATTATAAATAGAATAGAATTTTTGCCAATATTAGATCTAGAAAGGGATTGATATCAAGAACCATAGCCATGATTTTTATTTGATACCATTAACAACCCAAACCAAGGTTCTGACCAGTGATTGGACTTGGCTGCCATGAGTCCATCAAATTTCAGGATGACTGAAGTTTTTCTAAACTGAAAATACTGTCTGACCTTCTCATGGATCAAAATAGGGTATAAGCAATAGATGTAATAGGATTTAATACACTATACATTAGGTCATTTTGAACTTGGTTTCCAGTAGATTTCAAATATTTGAGTAACTCTTCCCACATCATCAAAAATAAGGACCAACAAACAAATGATAGCCACTACTAACTATCATTAAACACAATTTGTTGCTTCGTAAATATGAAGTAGTGCTTTACATAACTGTTATTCATGAGAGGTACCAATCTAATTCAGGGAAATTCTTTATGACTAAAATGTCTACGAATGTTGTTCTATTAAATAATATCATTAATTCAGCTCCTTTAAATGTTGGGAGGTTTTCAAATAGATTCTTACTGATTAATTGGTAGCAAATGGTCAAATGAAGAAGCTGTGAGATTTCACAGCTTTCACAGATTTCACTCCAGACTTGACATCTTTTTTGCTAACTTTATCATGTCACCTCTGAGTTCCAATAAAACATTAAGAAAAGAAAATCAACAACCACACACTGCTAAGGAAATGTATTTCCAATTAGACAACGGACTTGACACATTATTTCATCAACCTAGCTTATATAGAAGAGAAGGAGAAAACTAATAGTTGACACAATCTAGGGGTGGAATGTCCAACACATTTTTCATCATCAGAAAACCAAGATCTTCATGGTACTAATTTAAATATGTTACACAGTTAATTTACATTACCTTGAAATTCGTATTTTAGTAATTTTCAACTGGCGAATTTATTTGTGAATTATATGTTATTTTACCTCATAGAAGGCAAACATTCTTCCATGAAAAAATAATATAATGACAATAGACTGCTCATGAGCTTGAAGGAAGAACTCAAAAATAAGTCACTTACGAATCATCAATAACAAATTATATTCCTGGACCAACACAGGCATAGAAAACATCTGTGAAAATTGTCCAATGCAGTCTGAATTATTCATAAAGAGTTTAATTTTTTAAATCCTTATTCTAGCAATACATCTTTTAAGGTTTATGGACTGAAACTCGAAATAGATTTTACCTCTTTTATAGTTTTGTTATATCAACAATAACAGATACATACAGTCAAGAGTTAGCTATTTTTCAAAATTTAACTTCAGCAATAAAATGCTAATACATCATTGGCCAAGTGAAAAATTACTAAATTCTCTGAACATTGTTACCAGAGAATTTAAGTTAAAAAAAAATACTGTGACTATGAAACTAAAAGTATTCCTTTTATCGAATTTCAAAAACAGTGAATATAGACACATTTTGAGGGGAGGATTATAGATTTTTATGATAACAGAATATGATAAAAATTAAGAAAATAACAATATAAATATCAATAAAAATATACAAGCATAGATATGTTTGACATATGTAGATGTATATAGATGTATAGTTTGATGTATAGATATATATACATATAGATCGATGTACATAAAGAGACAGATATAGATAGAAGTTTATAGATGTATATGTAGATAGCTGTATGGATGTGTGTATATATATGCATTACCTATGTATTTCAATACAGCTAAACCATTACAGTATTACCTGTCTTCTCTTCTAAATCCAGAGCAAAGAAATTTATTTTCATCATTCTGATTCTTCTTGAAGTTTTGCTTTCAGAATGATCAAATTCAGTATTTTCCTATGTGCCACCCTTCTTGGATTTGAACATGTTCCTTATGAACTGCTGCTATGAAATATACTTCTTAACCTTCATGTACTTATTCATACTCCTTCTATTAAGAGTCTTAATATATATTTTATAATAATGCTTTATGGTCTAGAATTCAGGGATAACAAACTCAAAAGCCATTAAAGACAGAGGGTAATGAGTAAAGGAGCCATGTGTAAGTTAAGAGAGGGGAACAGGACTTATAATAACAAAGTGTAAAATATACACCTAATCCAGAGCATTCAAATTGAAATATTGTTCTAAAAACCACAAACAAGCTCAACAAGATAGGACAACAAGTTGGTTTCTGCCCAGCAATTACCATGTCACAACTTTTAGTCAAAATCAGTGGTTCTCAAGAGTAGCTACAGATTAGAGTCACTTGCCTGAGTGAAAACAAAGCAGAACTATACACGCCATATCCTCCTCCAGAAATTTGGACCAGGTGGTATGGGTGAAGTTATGAGCATAGTATCTTTTAGAAAATCCCCAAATGATAGTTATGTTGGCCAAAGTTGAGATCCTCTGGTCTAAATAATAGACTTTTGATCTAAGAAATACATTTTATTTTATCACAGGAAAAACATGAATGGATGCTAAATTTTAATTTTTAAGTCAAAAACACGTTCTTAATTTACAATAAAGCCAGTTCACAGAACTGTTTTCCAAATGCCACCAAGAGATTTCTCTACATCATCTTTAGTAACATATTAATTTGTCAGATTGTTAACTGTGGCTAGGGATTCAGAGAGCCACCTTAGAAGATAACTTCTGTAACTGTATACTGATAATCAAAGTTCTCCAGGCAAACAGAATCAATAGGATGTATGTATGTATTTGTCTATGCTATATAGAAGATGGAGATTTTAGGGAGTTAGCTAGACAGGAGCATTGGATGAGGGGTCTTAATGTACTATTTCTTTAAATATACCTGTATCTGAAGCCTCTTGAGTCCAGTCCATTCTCCTCTCTGTACTTTCTCTTTAACACTCCTACACTGCGTTGACTTTCAATGTCTTTTGCAAAAAAACTTATTTTGCTTATCAATGCCTTTTTTGAAATCTTTCCTGTGGGGATACAAGGACCAAGGTATGGAATTCACTGTAAAGTACTAAAAAGTGAGAAGAATAAAATAAATGACTTGACTAGAAGTGTGGTTTCTATGGGAGGAAAGGCTGTGGTGGGGGGAAGGGTGGAAGCTATCTTCCATATAGTCATTTAGGGACCTAGCTAATGAAATTTCTGCCATCTTTAGCATATGTTTCCAAAGTTCCCTGGGAGAGCTCCCCATTATAGGCAGTCAGAAAGGAAAAGAGCATGGAAATGCACCATGTGGGAGTTTTATGAGCCAGATGTGGAAGTAGCAAAGTATCACTTCTTAGCATATTCTATGTTATAGAACTCAGTTACATGATAATGTCTAACGACAAGGAGAGCTGGAAAATGTGTATCTACATGGGAAGCCATATTCAATATACAATTCATGAATTTTTGAAGTTTATTGGTTATGTCTGCCATAGTCCAGGCTATGTCAGAAGAGAATAGATAAATCTACAGTCCACATAACAAGCTCTTTATATCCACAGGATCTACAGATGCTTCTAAGATAGTTACACTGGGACTAATTTTAAGACTGGTCTACCATTCCATTCTCTGTATTCTAATTTATATACCCTAAATTACATATACATAACATTTTGTTCAAAGCACAATTTCCACCTTCAAGGAAATTCCTCAACCCTCAAAAACTCATTGGGAGAAAATAAATATTTCATGGTAAATGTTCATATGGATAATGTTCATATAATTGATTGCAAAGTTGTCACTAAAAATTAAAAGTGTTTATTAGAGTTCAAAAGTAATATGTGGAGGTGTGCCTGGTGGAACAGTGGTTAGGTCAACTGCCACTGAAGGAGTGCAGACCACATACACCTGGGTTTGAGTTCCAGGTCTGGGGGGAAACCATCACTGTGAAAAACTAAATGAAAATAAAATAAAGTGCTTCTTATGTCTGTCTGTTCCTTCCTTCCTTCCTGCCTGCCTGCCTGCCTGCCAGTGTGCCTGCTTTGCTTATGCCTTCATTCCTGCCAGCACCTGCTCTTAAAAAAAAAATACGTGGAGTCTTTTTATCCTAATGTCATTCATGAAGGTCAGAAGTAAGATTAGAACAAATGCAAACAGATTCTATGCATTTTCAAGATTCAGGAAACAAACAACTAGAAATAATTATATATTTTAGAATTTTAACCACAGGCAAGAGTCCAATGCTCATGAAACTCATTCTTCAGAACACTGGTTAAGCAATGAAATTTGGGAAAGTCAACAACGGCAATTCTCCAATCCTCATCTCTGAGAAAAAAGTTTGGACAGTTCTGGCCTAGCTGGCCAGAATTTGAGAGGCCTCCTCAGAAGGTAGAAGCGCCTCTTGCTAGCATCTGTGGTGCATGGCGCCATAGTCCAAATACCACTTGTGTTCCAAGAAGCGATGCCAAGGGTCAGTTTGCAGAAATGTGTCCAAATGTGTTGTCAAACCCAAGAAGACTGAGAGTCAAATCCAAGACTGCCAAGAATTCAGGCAAAGCTAACCAAATAACAATGGGTCATAATTGGGACCAGGAGGGTAATGACTGGTATCTAACACCTCTGACTAATCTTGTTCCAGGTGGGGTAGGAGGAGAGACAAACCTGTATATTTAAAGGACACAAGACAGAGCAGGCAGCGAGAACATTGTCTTTAAGGAAACAGCCCGGATAGAAATTAATTCTACCAGAGAAGATTTCTAGGAATGTGAAATAAGTGGTAACAAATGTAACTTGATTTGAATAAAGCTGATAGATCCCGGGCTTTTCCTAAAATTGAGTCTTTATGGACTCAATTTTCAAATAGTGTTTTGAATTTTAACTTAAAGTCATTGCTGTAGAATAAGCAAAACCTAGGAACTTTAAAAGGACATTAAGTCATGAGTCCCATTTTGAAACAATTTTATTGGTTGTCACCTAACAAATCAGAGGCCAAAAGTATGAAAGTTTGATGACAGAGTGGGAATTTAATAGCACTATTTTTTAGTGTAATGGTCTTAGATTGAGTTTCCCTGAAACAGATTCATCTATAAGAATCCATGTGCAAGTTATTTACGAAGACAGCACTCCCAGGAAACACCAGTAAAGAAGTGGGAGAAGCAGGACAGGGAGGGGGAAAGTTAAACAAGAATGCAATTTCAGCAAAGTTCCTTGTCCCTGGAGAACAGCTGCAACTTGATTCAACCAGGATCTCTGGAATATAGCTATACCTCAGTGCTATTCTGTTCCAGGGCAAGAGGGTTGCTTTTCATACCCTCGCATTGCACCAGACATTAGCCAAGAGTCACCCTGAGCACACATAAACACCACGCACTTCCACTATTTCTCTTCATAGGCAGGCAGAGGTAGTCATCTTTGGAATCATCAGAGATATAGGCTGTTGGAAGCAAAAGTGCCACAAACCTAGGGTTAGGACTCAGGGAAATGATAAGTTATGTGAGGCAATCTGGGAAAAAGATTGATAATTTTGACAGTGTTAGAAGTAATTTTAGTTTTTGTATGTAAACTCTATTCCATTAAAATGTTTACATGATAAAATGATTCAGTTTCATTTCATAAGAAAAAGCAGTTTATAATGAAAGCAACACAATATAAAGAGGGAAAAATCTAAATCTCCCACAAATCCTCTAATCCTCCACCTCTACTCCTTAAGTCAAGTCCCCAACATTGAAAGTGCTTATAGTTCACATCTGTAACTATTAATATATTGTATATAGTGTACACACATATGGGCATGTATATAAAGTTTGCTTTTGTTTATTAAAAATGGCAATACCCTTTTTAATCTTCTCTTACCCACTTCAAAATATATGGTGGGGCGCATCCTGGTGGAGTAGTGGTTTGGTCAATTGTCTCTAGCCAAAGCACAGCACATGTACATCCCAAGAACTTGAGCTTGTGTCGCGGCCAGGGGAGAACAACCAAGATGTACAACTAAAGAAAAATAAATAAAATACTTTTTCCTTCTCTCTTCCTGTCTGCCTGCCTACTGACCTTCATTCCTACCTGTGCCTTTCTTTAAAAAAAAAATTGTATGGCCATCCTCTTCCAGATGTAAATATAAATAGATACACATTTGACTCATTATTACATAAGATAAGCTATTCAATGTTATGGATAACCCACATGTGTCAAATTATTTTGCTGTGAAAAATGAATATTAAAGACAACCTTTTCTGTCACTATAAATAATACTACACTAAACAATTTTGAACCTATGTTTTTATATGGCTGTATTTTATTTCTAGAGGACAGATACTGAAAAGTGAAATTTCTGAGTCAAAGACTGTGTAGATTTCTAATTTTAAAAGGTAAGAGAAATTCACTTGATGGTTTTGCTTGTGATTCTGATTATAAAATAGAAGCAATAATGAAAGAACCTGCATAAACTGGGTAAATTTACTATTTACTAGGATCTATATCATATATATCCTCCATCCCTTCAAAATTGTCCATTCTCTCTAAATTCAATCTCTCTAAATCTCCACCCATACACTATTTTTCATTCTTCCCCTTGCTTATTCTTGCCTACTTTTTTTTTTTTTAAGAGAAAGGGAAGTAGGTAGGCAGAAAGAGAAAGGAGGTAGCATTTATTTATTCGTGTGTACTTGTTAATTTTGGCTCATCCCCTGGTCCCATGTTGTAAACCCTGGTCCTTGGGCTTTATGTGGACTACACCGCAAGCACAGACTTAATGCCTGAGCCACCAAGGCACAACAGATAAAGAATATTTTTACCCTGTCAATCCCCTTCTTCCCCAATCTCCTACACTGGCTCATTTATTTTGTTTTCATTTGCTCAAGACAAAAAGATCTTAGTGCCATTCATGACTATTCTATTTCTCACATTACACATATACCAGCAAAATCAGGATGATAATTGATTACAGTGGTATCCAAGATATAACCATTTCTCACAACCTTTACTGTTACAATTTTGGGTTCAAGCTATCTTCTCTGCCCCAGAACCCCCTGGAACAGAACCCCCTGATGACAAAAATCTCTTTTTCTATCTTTGCTCCTTACAATTTAGTCTCAACATAGTAGACAAAGAAAAATTATTTTTAATTTAAAGCAAATCAGATTACTCTTTTGTTCAAAATTTACAATGGCTCCCTGCTTGTCTCTGTAAAAACCAAAATCTTTATACACATAAACTCACAGGCCCTACATAACTACCAATCCCAACTCGCTAACCCTCTGACCTGATTGTCACTTAATCTACTATTTGCTAATTTTGTCTAAGTTATGCTAGACTCTTTGTTCCCCCTGACTGTGTAGGTCATGCATCTACTTCAGAGCCTTTGTGCTGATTAATCATGACTATCACAACCCTCCAAATTTCTGTTTGCTTAACACCTTCCCCATTCTTGACCCCTGGACCTTGGGGTGTATATGAGATTGCTCCCAGGGTGTCCTGACTATTAGGCCTTCAGGGCATGCCTGCCCCATCTAATTCTTAACTCAGAATCCTTAGAATGAAGATTCTCCATCAACCCTACCTAAAACTGTAATCATTTGTCACATGCCAATCATATTCTTCCCTGATTTGTCTTTATATTTCCTAAGATTTTATTGGAAATTTTTGTAAAATACAACAAAGTGAAAAGAATTTTGCAATCAACATGTAATACTCATCACCTACATCTGACCATTAATATTTTACTGCACTTGATTTCACCTACATATTCATCTCTTTCCTCATTCCATCATGTTATCCAGCCATTTTATTTTGTAACTATTTCACAGTAAATTGCATACTGGAAGCTCACAATATTAATGAAGTTTTAAAAAATTTCAAATCCAGATACTCAGTAATTATGGCATCACATGTTGATAATATTTTCCTTTACCACTGGATTGCTCAGGAATCATTTACAAATAAGTCTTAAAATTATGATTGAGATTGCATTCAACCTATAGATAAATTGTGGGAGAATTCACGTCTTAAAAAATAGAGTCTTTGGGGTACCCTAGTGGACTGGTGGTTTGATCTGTCTCTAGCCGGCATTTTTCACATATATCCCAATGCCTTGGGGAGGGTAGAAGGGAGTGGTAGGGCTGAAAACTAAGATGGACAAGCAAATAAAATATTTCTTCCTTCTCTCTCTTCCTACCTCTGATCACCTTCATTCCTGCCTGTACCTTTCCATTAAATATTTTTTTCTGAAAACAGTCTTTCATAAAATACTGAGCTTTTCAGACTATAAATTTATCTCTTTCCGTGAAAATGGTATATCTTTCCATTAATAAGATATTCCTAATTTCTCTCAACAATATGTTGCTGTTTTCAGTGGAGAAATATTACACATCTATATTTGATTTTTGCTTACTCTATGTATTTTAACTTGATTTTATTGGAATATTTATACTTTATTTTCTAATTGCTTACTTCTAGTTTGTAAAAGTACAATAGGTCTTTCATATTAGCTTTGCATAATGCTGCATAGCTGAATCATTATTTCTAGTGTTTTTTATTTCTTATTTTTTTCTATATAAACCATCATAACACCTGCGAATTAAGGGCAACTTCATTTCTTCCTTTCTGGTTCTTATAGCTTATATCTCTCATTTCTTTTCTTATTTTCATGACTTAAACTTCCAGTCAATGTTGAATAAACATGACGACTGTGGTTATTTTGCCTTGTTCCCAACATTTAGGGGAGATAGTTTATCAATGCGTGTGTTAGCTATAGATTTTTGCATATATCCCTAATCAGATTAAGAATATCCCTTTTATTCCTAGTTTGTTGAGAATGTGCTGAATTTTCTCAGATTTATTCTCTGTATTTATTGAAATAATCATATTTTTCTCCTTTATTATGTTAGTATAATAAATCACATACATTTAAATGTTAAAAAATAGGCATACCTAAAATAAACCTTCCTTAGTTAAGATTTAATATGCTTTGTAAGCCAATATTTTATTATGTGATTTTTAAAATTTAATACTTATATTCACTTAGGAAATATTGGTCCCTTATATAAACTTTTTTTCTATATAAATTTTTACTTAAAACTTTTAATTGTTTAATTTTGATTTTGATATAACATTGGTTTACAACATATATAATGTTTTAGGAGTACAGGGTCACACTTCAACTGCGGAATGTCACATCACCTCCACCACGAATGTTCTAATAATATGTCACGACTATTCATTGAACTTCTTCTACTCTTTTTTCACACTCTTGCCCCTTTCCCCTTTTGTGACCTTGGCTCTGTGGTCACAGTCCCCAAGTTTGTTTTCTTTTTCTTTTTTTTCTGTTCATTTGTTTATATTCCGCATGAGTAGAATTATCCAACATTTGTCTTTCTCCTAACTTACTTCACTTAGCATAATCCCTTGAGTTCCGTCCATGTCCCAAATGGCAGGATTTCATTTTTCACTAGCTGAGTAGTAATTACACATACACACAACACAACTTTATTCAGTTATCTGTTGATGGGCACTTAATTATATTCTTTTTTTTGGCTAGTGTAAATAATGGTGCAATGAACATAGGGGTATATGTATCTTTTCAAATTAGTATTTTCATGTTCTTGAAATGGATATCTACAATTGGAATTGCTGAATCATAAGGTAGTTCTACTTTTAATATTTTGAAGAAGCACCATAATGTTTTCTATTGTGATTGCACTGATTTACCTATTCACTAACAGTGTACAAGCATTTCTTTTTCTCCACACCCTCATCAACACAGGTTAGACCTACTGTTTTTGATATGGTCTATTTTTACTGATATAACTTATTATAGTTTTGATTTATATTTCCCTAATAATAAATGATTATGAACATTTTTAATGTGCCTGCTTACCATCTGTATGTCAATTTTGGAGATTTCTATTCAGATCTTCTGCTTATATTTTGACTTTTTGTTGTTAAGTTGTATGCATTTTTCTCTGTATATTTTGGATATTAATCTCTTGCTAGATATATAATGCACAAATACCTTTTATTACTCAGTAAAAAGTCTTTTCATGTTATGATAGTTTCTTTTGTCATACAGAAACTTTTTAGTCTGATGTAGTCCCTTTTGTTTTTGCTTTTGTTTCCCTTACTCTTGTAGTCTAGACCTCAAAGACACTTCCAAAACCTATGACCTGAAGTGTATAACCTGTTTTCTTCTCTGTATATTGTGATTTCAGAACTTACATCCAAGTCTTTAACCCACTTTGAATTAATGTTGGAGAGTGATTTAGTTTTATAATTTTTTTATGTGGCTATCCAGTTTCTCCAACATAATTTGTCAAAAAAAAAAATTACTTTATCCATTGTATGATCTTGGTTCCTTTGTCTTAAATTAACAGTCCATGCAAGTGTGAATTTATTCCTAAGCATAATTATATTCCATTGATCTGTGGGCTGTTTGTATTCCAGTATCACATAGCTTTGTAGAGTTTGAAATTGGGGAGTGTGATACCTCCATTTACATTTTTTTTTCAGATATCTTTGTCTACTTGGAGTCTCTTGTGGTTCTATACAAATTTTAGTACAGTTTTCTCTATTTCCTTGAAAAAATGCCACTCATGTGTGATAGGGATAGCATTGAACCTGTATACTGCTTTAGGTTAGGATTGCCATTTTAACAATGTTAATCTTTCCAGTACAAGAGCACAGTATATCTTTCCATGTCTTGATTTCTTCTATTTTTTTTAACATCCTGTAGTTTTCATTGTACAGGTCTTTCATTATCAAGTTCATTCTTAGGTACTTAATTCTCTTTGATGAGATTATAAATGGGATTTTTTTCTTAATTCTTTATTTTAGCTCATTGTTTGAATATAGAAATACAATAAATTTTTGTATATTGATTGTGTAACCTGACATTTCAGAATATTCATTTGTTGTTTCTAATAATTTTTAGTTGAGTCTTTAGAGTTTTCCATAAATGTGTCATCTACAATAGTGATAGTTTTACTATTTTTTCAGTTTGGATCCTTTATTTCCCCTTGCCTGATTACTCTGACTAGGATGTGTCCAATACTCTTATAGTAGTGAGAGAAAACACCCTTGTCTTGTCCTTGATCTTAGGGGCATATCTTTCAAATTTTTACCATTCAGTATGGTTTTAGTTGTGGGTTTGTCATACATGACCTTCATCATGTTTAAGTATGTTCCCTGTTTTATTGACAGCTTTTAAAATCAGTGGATGCACTCTTGTCAAACGTTTGCTCTACATCTATTGATATCATATGGCTTTTCTTATTCTTTTTGTTGACATGCATTACATTAATTGATTAGCATGTGTTAAATCATTCTACAATCTCTGTATTACATTCCACTTGGTCATGATGTATGATCTTTTTTGTTGTTCTTGTTGTTGGGTATTATAAGAGGTTCTCTCATTCACATTATCTTAGAAAACTGTTTTTATTTCTTACAACAGCCTATGTGGCAGTGTTACCAGAACTAGCAAATAAAAGTACAGGTTTTGAGCTAAATCTGAATTTCAGATATATGACGAGTAAATGTTTATTATTATGTCCCATGCACTATATGGAACATACTTATACAAAAATTGCTATTTATTCAAAGTTCAAATTTAACTTGGCATCTCATTTTATTTGGCAACCATAGACATAGTGTTCACATTTTATTCTTCATACTAAGAAAATGAAATGGCTGGGAAGGAAAAAAAACAAAGGTGCCACTGTCTCAGATCTTTTTATGGTATTGTTAAATTCTGTTCCTTTGTATTTTATTGAGGATTTTTGCATCTATATTTATCAGATATATTAGTCTGCAGTTTTCTTTTTCCTGGTGTCTTTTTTTGTCTTTGGTTTTAGGGTAATGCTGGTCCCAAAAAGTGTGTTGAAAAGTGTTCCTTCTTCAGATTTTTGGAAGAGCTTGAGAAGTATAGCTATTAGATCTTTGAAGGTTTGGTTGGATTCTCTAGTGAAACCATCTGGCCCTGAGATTTTGTATTCAGGAGGCTTGTGATTACTGTTTAATTTTCTTGTTTGTGATTTGTCTGTTTGGGTTTCCTAATTCCTCCTTACTCAGTCTTAGGTTGTATGATTCTAAGAACTTGTCTATTTCTTCCTAAGTACTTCAACTTATTGGAATATAGATATTCATAATTGTCTCTTACAATCCTTTGTATTTTTTTCTGTCATAACTTCTTTTAAATTTCAAATTCTATGTATTAGAGTTTTCTTAGTGAGCCTATCAAAAGGATAGTCAATTTTGTTTATCCTTTCATTGAACCAGATCTTGGTTTCACTGATAGTTGGTGCTGTCTTTTTTATTTCATTTATTTTTTCTCTGATTTTATTATTTCCTTCCTTCCACTGATTTTGTTTTATTTGTTCTTCTTTTTCTAGTTTGTTTACATATAGGTTTATATACAAGGTTAGACTATTTGAGATTTTTCTTGCTTTTTTTTTTTTTTTTTTTTTTTTACCTTTTTTTTTTTTTTTTTTTTTTTTTTTTTTTTTTTTTTTTTTTTTTTTTTTTTTTTTTTTTTTTTTTTTTTTTTTTTTTTTTTTTTTTTTTTTTTTTTTTTTTTTTTTTTTTTTTTTTTTGATGTAGACCCGTATTGTTTACATGTCTCTCAACACCGATTTTGCTGCATCCCATAGGTCCTGATAGCTGATGTGTTCATTTTCACTGTCTCTAAGTATTTTTCTTCCTTGCATTACTTATTGACTCAATAGTTACTTGATAACATGTTGTTTAGTTTCTACATATTTGGGATTTATCCAGATTTCTTTTTGTGTTTGACTTCCAGTTTTATATCGTTGTGATCAGAAAAGATATTTGATAGGATTTCAATTTCATAAATTTATTCACAGTTGTTTTGTGTCCAACATATGGTTTATCCTTGAGAATGTTTCACAAACACTGAAAAGGATGTGAATTCTGATTTTGGGGAAATGTAAAGTTCTACAGATGTCTATTAAGTTCATTGGTCTAATTTGTCATTTAACATTGCTATTCCCTTGTTGATTTTTCTCACTGATTTATCTATTAATGGAAGTGACAGTATTAAAGTATTCACTATTGTGTTGTTTTCACTGTCTCGCTACATTTTGTTATAATAGCTTTATATATTTTGATGTTTCATTAAATATTTGCAATATAATATATTAGTCAATTGTTATGTCTTCTTGTTGAATTGATCCCTTAAGCATGTAAAGTCCACCTCTGTTGTTAAGTTTTTCAGCTGGAAGTTTATTTTGATGTAAGTACCTCATTTTTTAAGGTTATCATTGGCTTGTAGAATATTCTTCCATCCTCTTACTTTGTACTTAAGTTTGTCTTTGGAGCTGAGATGCATCCCACAGAGGCAACAGAAAGTAAGATTTTGTTTCTTAAACCATTCAACCACACTGCTTTTTGATTGATGAGTTCAGGTCATTAACATTTAAGGCAATTTTTGATATGTAAGTATTAATTGCCATTTTATTATTTATTTTTGAGTGTTTCTGCAATTTGTCTGTTTTCTGGTTTTCTTATTTTCTTCTACTTTTCTAGCTTTCTTTTGTGTTATATTCGGATTCCAATTTTATTTTCCTATTTGTTTCTCATAAGAATTTTTTCCTTGAAGTTACCAAGAGATTTACATATGAGATATTTTGCTTATAGCCTATTTTAAATTGAAAGCAAGTCCACCTCAAGTTCATCATAACAGTTTCCTCCATTTATATTTTTGGCATCTTGCTACACCTAAGTGGGGTTTCTTCTCATTTTACAGAAGTCTGTTTAGTAGCTCTTGCGTGGTTGACTTAGTAGTGAGAAATTCCTTTTAATTTAACTTTCAAATTAACTTTTATCTGTAAAGTTCTTTATCATGTCTTCCATTTTAATGATAACCTGGTAGGGTAGAGTATTCTTGGTTGAAATTAGCTTCCTTTTAGCACTTTAAATGTATCATGCCATTTATTTCTGGCCTGTAAATTTTCTGCTGAGAAATCTGTAGATAATATTATGGAAGCTACCTTGTAAGTGACTCGTTTTTTCCTGATTTAAGTTTTTTTTCTTTTCTTTAACTTTTGCCTTTTTATTGATAATGTGTCTAAGTATGTATCTGTTTGGGTTTATTTTATTTGGAACTATCTTAATTTCCTGAATCTGGATGTTTATTTCCTTTCCCAGGTCAGTACAATTCTCAATTATTATTTCTTCAAATAATATTTCTGCTCTTTTCTCTCTTCTCCTTCTAGAACCCCTGTGACATGAATACAATCTCTCCTAGTATTATCTCCTAAGTTTCTTAAGTTCTCACTATTTAAATTATTTTCTTTTTATTTGGGTGTTTTGCTGATTCTGTCTGCTGTTCTTTTACTATTCAGCCCCTCTGATGAATCTCTTAATTCAACTATTATGTTCTTCAGTTCTTTGATTTCTGTTTGAAACTTCTTCATGTGCTCTACACATTTTAATAGTTCTAATTTTGTTCTTCCATCATTCTCCTAATTTCAGTGAGCATTTAGATGGTTGCCTTGACATCTACTTTGGATTAAACATTTCAGGATATAAATCTAGAGTGTTGACTGGGAGTGATAGGCTTTCTGTTGCTGTATAGGCTGTAGTCTCAGCACCAAAGTGACCAAAGTATAAGAGACAGCATAGGTTGGGGGCCCAAGTGCCCAGCCTACAGAGTGGAAGCAGGGGCAGTGGGGAGTAGTTTGGTAGTTGGTAGAAAGTGCCAAGGGCATAGGCCACTTTGGGACTTCAGCTGCTTGAGCTGAGGGAGCAATATGTGACTTCAGGCAGCTCAAAGTGAGTTCTGGGGAGAGTTTTCACCATATCCACTGATGTCTTTGTTGTAGTCTGGCTCTGAACTAAGCAGGATCTTTATGCAGCTCTGTAGAGGTGTAGACAAGAGGAGAGCAGCTGGAAAGAGGGTATAAGGTAGGGGGGAGCTGCTAGACCTTGAAATTTTGCCATGAAAAATATCTTCAATGCAAAAACTACAGTCTTGGTCTTTTTCCCGCAATACCAACCACAGAGCAAGACATTCCTGGAGGCAAGAGCATCAGTTGCTTGATGTAGGGCATTTGTGGGTGGAAAGGAGGACTGTGGGTTCAGGATGCAGTTGAGTACAACCTCAGCAGTTATAAGACACAGGAACTATTGATGGCAGAGAGGCAGGACACGTTACCCTCTGACCTGGGCTCCTCAATAGCTTTCAATGAGTATGACATCTCTCTGCATCATTGTCACACAGACAAAAGAGATCCCAATTAGACACCTAGCATTGTCTCTGTTCACTAGAAATTGGTTTCTCATTTTCATTCCTCTCACTGAAGTTTTAGGTTCAACGAGTGTACAGCCATGTCTGTATACATTTCATCAGATGCTCGCTTTGTGCTCAGTCTGAGGATCTCTGCTCCCTGCCATACTGTTATTTTCCAAAGGATAGTTCTTCTGTTTTCAATACATGAATGTGAGGAATTTCTTCTCCTGTGCAGTTTCCAGGGGCTGAAGCAAGTTTGGGGAGTGAGTTTTTCAGTCTCTATAGAGAGTCCACCTCTATGATACCCATCCACATGCAGGTTTATGTTTGTGAGAAGACGAGCCTAGATTTTGCTATTCTGCTATGTTGCTTCATACTGAAACTGATCTTTTGTTTCCTATTTTTTGAAACTCTTTAATCAGATTTTTTATTAATATTATAATTAGGGAGCAATTTGTCTAACTTTTAAATTAAATGTTTAGCATAATATTGGGGTTGTTTCTTCATCAATTTTCTTAGAGTTCATCAATAAAATTATCTAGACCTGTAATTGACTAGGCAGTAAAATTTTGTATAACCATTCAATTCACTTAAGGACTTAATATCCAACATATATAAAGAATTCACTAAATTCAACAACAAAAAAAGGATACACAGAGAGCCAGCAGTTCAACATGAGAAGACATTTATCATCTCTCATTTAAGAGAATTGCAAATGCAAATGACAATGAGACATCATTTCACAACTGTGAGAATGGCTATTATTCAAAAGACAAGAAACACAATGTGGGGATAGGGAACACTCATACACTACTGATAGGAACATAACTTGGTGCAGCCATTGTGTAAAACAATATAGAGATCTCTCAAAACACTAAAAATTGAAATTCTATATGATCCAACTATCCCACTTCAAGAACATATCCCCTAAACACGAAAGCTCTAATTTAAAGAGATATATGCATCCTCATATTTGTTGCAACATTATATACAATAGCCAAGGTGCCCATCAACAAACAGATGATTGGACAAAAAGATGTGAGCTATATACATATATATATATATATATATATATATATATATATATATAAAATGGAATACTGCTCTGCTATTTAAAAAAAAAAATAAATTCTGCCATTGAAATCACATAAATAGACCTAGAAGGCATTATGTTAGTGAAATTGATCAGATGGAAAAAGACAAACATGATATGATTTCAATAAAATATGGTATACAGAAAAAAAACAAATACATTAAATAAAACAGAAATAAACTTTTAGACTGTAAGTAAATTAATGGTTACAGGAAGGAAAGGAGCAAGGGGGATAAATCAGGTAAAAGGAGTCGATTATATGGTGAAGGATAGAAATTAACTTTTAACGGTAAACTTAATGAAGTACATACAGATGTAGATTATAATGATACGTAATTGAAACTTTTACAATGTTATAATAAAATGTTACTTCAATTTTGAAAAAGAAATATAGGGCTATAGTTTATGTGAGACTGTATTCAAAACATTTCTGTGAATTCATAAATTCTTGGCCTTTACAGTTTTGATCACTATTTCTTCTCCAATTCTACCTTCTCCTTGTCATATTCTTCCCTTTGGAATACCAATTACATAATTACACGCACACACACACACACACACATATATGTATATATACATATAGAGCGAGAGAGAGAGAGTACTATGAGTCCTAGAGTCATTTTTTAAATTTCTAAAAAAAAACCTTTAAGTATTTTTCCTTAGTTTTCCAAGAGTTGCCATTGATCAAATTCAGTTACACTGACTCTTCCCTTTGGCATCTCAACTTCTTAGGGACTTCGACTGCTTGGGATTACACGCTGAACATTCCGCATGATGTACTGCGGACACTACCTATATACTTCTTATTCTTGATTAATTTGATTGGATTCAAAGTGTAAATTATTCACTATCTCTAATTTCAGCTCAGTTATGATTAGAATCTGTTTCACACATTTCTATTTTAGTAGTTGTCCAGATAATTACGTGGAACTTAAATAAGGAATTGGGGGTTTCCATTCTCCGACTCTCTACTTTCCAGAATCCCCTCCTCACTTTCCAATAGCCAAAGACATTGCCCTGTTTTGGGGAGTTTCACACCAGAAAGCCTATGGTTTTCCATCAGAGTTTCAGTCACCCCTCATGGCTGTGGTCCGTAGCTTGCTCCTCCTTTAATAGACGCTAACTCTGCCACAGTTCCAAGGACTACATTTACATATGACAATGAACAGCATAAGTAAAATGGAATTTCTCTTTTATCTAATCAGTAGGTTACCAGAAAACTTCCCCTATGCCAAAACTATGTCACCTGCCTATTCTAAAACCAATCACTTGCAAAGACAATGGTATGTTATACTTAGTTCAGTGGTTTATATGGCCTTGAGGAGATAAATTTAAAGACTGAGTTTGTAAGGTAAAGAATAGTTTCCAGATAGGCAGCCAGTAGTGTATGCTATGTAAACCTCTGCATTGCAAAATCCCAGCCTACTTTTTAAGCAGGCTATCAGGAGTAATAGGCCCTAACATTGTGCAATGTGGTGCCATTAAGATTGATTACTAGATGATATTACAAAAATAGGATTGGGAAATTCATAAAGTGAGACTCAGTTTTATTTCCATTTAACTGCAGAGCCAATTAAATGGGAATGAGATTAGTTTTAAGAATTCAAGTTACAGACATTTTAAGCATGGGTATATAAGGAACAAGAGGGAGAGTATAGAGAGTAATATATATTCATATTGAGAAAATAAATGAACAAAGGGAAATCAATAGGCTAAGATTTTCTAAAAGTCTATAGTTTCTCAAAAATATAGCATATACTGAATATATTAAAAATGAAAATCATAACAGTAAATTTCCATTTTAAAAAGTATTCCTAGAGAAAGAAAGTTTCAAAATAGGCAGCAATGAACAGGCAGTTAAAAGAGTGAGACTGATATGAACAACTGTCATCATTCCAAACAGATAAAGAAAAGGATTAGTGTTGTTTCCATGGAATAAATCCCTAGAAATTACCTGGTGAAAGGTGACATAACTTTTCTTCTCATTCAAAGCTCTTTGAAAATTTTATTTCTCAATTCATTTCTATTAACTGCAAATTTCAATTGCTGATTATTCTGACATCTCTAAGGGCTCTCAAATATTAAATATAATAATAAAAACAAAAACAATAACAATAAATCAAACAGAATGGTCTCATCTCATCAGGTGGCCCAAGGTTATTTTTGATCTCTTATATTTATCCTGTACCATATATTTGACTTCCAAGCTCTTGCCATCCAAAATTACCTAGATATATGCCAGAGTCTTTTGAAAGAAACTTTTATAAAAGATTTTTAAAAAATCTATTTAGCCCCTTTATCCACACTTGTTTTTATTCACTATATATTTTCACTGTATTCATCAATAACTATTTTATATGTTTTGTTGCAAAAGACAGTGAAAAGTATATTGGAAAGTTGGGTCATATAGCTTCTCCAGGTTCTGTTGTTAATAAGCTGGCTAATACTGAACAAGTAATTTTTCCTTTATAGATCATAGTTTCTTGCAATTGGAGGGGAAATAAAATGAAAACAGGGTTTGATATTAGATGGGCTTTATAGTTTCATTATTTCATGATGTGATGAAATAACTCAAGTGACCACATCAGGCTTTCAGTGTCATATACATCTGATTTTACTATTGCCACAGTGCAGTGCTGATAAAACACATCTATCACAATTTTCGGTCTCATCAGTTAAAGAATTTTAGAGCTCAAATGTATCTATCCCTTTGCCTAAATGCTAGCTGTATAGGTCTCACTTTAGTGTTGGAACAAGATGTATCATCTAGATTTCCTAACCTCCAGATCTAGTGTTCTTCCTTCTTTCCTATTTACCAAAAAAGGTAATAATTACAAACTATGCAAGCCTGACAAATATTCTGAATTATTCTTTCCTACTCACATGTAGAAGACACTATTAATGGAGGTCATTCAAGATAGTTTATCAAGTGTTTGTCATTCTACATCTCACTTGCATCCTGGTTAGGCACAGTATTCTCCAGCAATATGACAGTTTACAAAGATTGAGAAATTGTATATTTTCCTATAAGAAACAGTTCTAAGAACAGTATCTTTGTCAGAAAAAAAAAATTTTTTAAAACAATGCAAGTCTTTCGCTTACAGGACACCCAATATCTGCTCAGGTAAAGACTAATTTGAGTTTCAAAATACTGTGTAATTTGAAAACACATCACCTTCGCATTCTTTAAAAGTTAAATCCCTTTTAAATTAAAAAATACTTAAAAAAAAATTGACTGATTGGCATGCCCTGGTGGCCTAGCGGATAAGGCCACAGAACATAATCCATAGTCCATACACACCGAAGACCCAAGCTGCGGGGGGACAGCCAAGATGAAATAAATCAAGTAAATACATGTTTACAAAAATGAAATCTACTGACTAAAGGTGCTTTTTCTCCCAAACAAAAGCATGTTATTTTCACTAACTTTAGTGATAGCCATACAGTAGTGCAGAAAATAAAACATTACAAGAAAATTAAGTGATGATTGATGTTAGAATCTTCTTGATGTCTCTTTTGGAAAATGTGCTCAAGCACTGTCTTCTGTCATACTCCTCTCTGACCTGAAGCCCGTTCACGGGACTTCATACACTCAGAATCAGAACAGAGTTCATCCACTTCTCTCCGCCAAACAGGAAAGAGCTTGGGCTCTGCCTCTGAGCCTTGCAGCTGCTTTACCCCTCCATGTATAAGACAGGGGAGCTGCTCCTCAGAACTCCTGTCAGTGGATCCTCATAGGGAGCACTGTGTGGCAAAGGATCTCACCTTTCCTTCAGAGCCTCTCAACTGTGCTTCACATCCAGTCTAGCACTTTTGTAATAGAAGATAGTGGATAGGGTAGAAAGAGACACCAATATAATGTCGGTCACAAATTTCCACTTTTTCTTAGTAGTCCGGAAAATCCATTTGATAATAAAGACAATTCCAACAGGAAAATAAAAGGATTCCCTCCAAATGCCATCAGCAAATAGTTTTAAGACCAAAAAAAAAGAAAAAAAAATTAAACTGGCTCTCTAAACTTTATACAACAATTAATTTGTTCCTAAGATATGTATCCGCTGTCATGTGGATATAGCCTTGTATATTTTCAGTAAGCCTAAAAGGGTAGTGTTTATCAATAAAACATTCCCAACTACCAAAACTAATTATACTTTGTGCTGCTAAATCTGGAAGTTGCTTTATTTGAAAAATAAAAAAATCTGAGGTTTCTATCTTTACCAAATATGTGGCTTCCTTGCTGTCTGTATTTCATTTCCCTTGCTTATTTACCAAGAGAAAAACTAGTCACCCCGCCCCAGCTTTGCTTAGCTATAGTAATTTTTTTTTAACTCATATACAATTTTATTTTGGACTTTGATAAAGAGCGATCTGTCCTAAAGTTTACTATGTTTGTTCTAATTTAAAATTTTACTTAATTAAAAAATGCATTCACAAGAATTCAGCTGACAAACTCAAACTACAAAACTGAGTTGAAAAGGGCAGCAGAACTTGTTACCTACATGAGTAAATCAGGATTTTTTTTTTCAATCACAACCCCTTTTATTCTCTAAAAAAATGATTTGGCATCATTCCTCAGACCTTGAGTATTCAGACTGGGATCTTGTTTTCAGAATCCTCACCGGAGGAAGCTCCAGAGTCTTACTGGGAATGTCCTCAAGTAGCTTGAAAAGCTTTTTCCCCACTAATCACCCTAGAACCTCTGTGCAGACATCCATCATAGGTTTCTAAGCAAAGTAATCAAATTATTTTTCATCTTGGCACAAAACTAGCGCAGGAGTCAGGTCTCTGCCTCAAGGAAAAGCAGGAGAAGGGTAACTTGACAGAGAGCACAACCCCCAAGTTAGGGAAAAGGACTCTACTGCTACCATTGTCATCAATAATCAAGCAGAAGGGGAAGCTACCAGAAAAGTCTCTGCACTTAGAAAGAAAGAAGCAGAGAACATTTTTGTTTGAGTATGCATTCAGAACTTTCTGGAAGGACAAATACAATCAGGTATACCTGAAAGAGAAAAATAGAGACATCAATGCAGAATACTACTGTCCTTATCCCTTATATTCTCCCAACACAGGCACCTAAACTGCACAGACAGGCATTTCTGGGGTTGAAAGTATTCAGCCCGAGTATCCAGGGCTTTTCTCCTCACAGCACTGATTCAGAAGAGGAGAAAAACTCTGGTTACTTCACTCTCCTGGATCTTGGCATATAGATCTCAAGTCAATACTTTCTATTTCTTCCTCTATCTCGTTTATCAATGACAAGAAGTTCTCATGTCTATTCTTAGAGCACCTCAATTTTTTTGATAAATCAAACATTCACTGCTGTCTTCTAATTACAATGGACTACTTTCTCTGTTCTACCAAGCATTCTTTTCCTGGGTTCATTTCTGTCCTAAAAGGTGATTTCTGAAGCAGACAGACTCTAGATGCAATTCATATGAATAACATTAATCTGTTGTAGGTAAATATTGAATGAGTACAAAGTTGTTTGTATGTTTTAGGCTGTTTGTTTTCTTGTTTTGTTTTTCAAAATTATTTTTCAATAAATTCCAAGTGATCTGACAGACTTTTGCTTTCAAGAATACAGAACAAGAGTAGATGAATAAAAAGAGGTCCTTGAAGGAGTGTGTGTGTGTGTGTGTGTGTGTGTGTGTGTGTGTGTGTGTGCCCATGCAGGTGGTAGAGGGTATGTTTATTTTCTCTATGTGTCTATGGTATATGAGTGTGTATGCTGATGTGTGTGCTGAGTATGTATGAATGTAAAATGACAAGAATGAATATGGTGATTTCCCACACTGAAATTTCTAATTGCATAAAATGCAAGATTAGCATATATCTAATAGCTATTTCCCTAGTTTGCCTACAATAAATGTAGGAAAAACAGTAAAGACAATGCCAGAAGATAAATAAATCAGAAGATGTTGCTATCTAGTGCCATAAAGTAGGACAGATGTACCTTCATCTACCCACAAATGAAAATGACTTTAACTAAAGGCATAAAAACATTTTTTTCTTACAAATTAGACAAAGAAATATTTCTAAAATTTCCTTCTGCCTATAAAGTTTAAATACATCAAACTAAAATATCAAATCTCCACTGAAAAACAGGAATGTAAAAGTCAGAAGGGACATAAAGGAGTCATTATAGTTTCTAGACTGGAAATTAACAGCACAATAACATTCTCTCGAACTATGATCCTGGGAGATGTCTCTTTACCCTTAGCTAGGACTTAAGGGATTTACTGAGAAGTCCTAATTTAGGGGATGGCCCAGTATGTTCTCAGCTAGAGGCACAGAGTTTTCCAAAGGCACACATAGGAATAAAGCCTGAGAATTGTCCTTACTCTTACTGTATGCTCTGAAGAGTCTTTAAGTTTCCATTTCCTTATTGCACAGCTTCAGCAGAGGCCACTGCTATTCTTGCAAGAAAATGACATCATTTAAGCATGTCGAGGCACAAATCCTTGCCACTTGCTAATGTTGTGTATGCAGAGTAGCTCCCCACTGTTGGCTCTGTCATCCCAGGGAGATTGCTTCATCTCAGTCCTTTTTTATTTCCTCTTTCTTTTGTTTTTTTTTTAAACCTATAAAGTAAGGGCATCAGGACTATGAAAGTTAGTCTTCCCAGGTGTAAAGTTCAAAATCTCAATATGTTCTAACTGTTCAGAATGACAAGGTAAGAGAATAAAAGAGAAAGCCCTGATTTGGGCTTCATAAATCCTAGGCTATAATGATTTCTTACAGAAATCACTTGTCTGAGAAATTGGTAGAATTGTCTGTGTATGTCTTTATCTGCATATGTCTTTCAGCTTGGGATGTGGGTACTATACCAGATTTATGCCTACCTGTACAATTCAAGGATGTTTGCATCTCCATTTTTAAGTAATTGTCTTTAAATAAAAACAAAGTAGGCTAGAAAACAATGCTATTTATTTCTCTCCCATTTCTTACACTAAATTATAAGCGAAGGTCAATAGAACATATTTACTCATAAAATAAATCATTTTAAAATCATTAAAGACATAGTAGGAAACATTAAAAATTTTCAGAGTAAACTGAAAAAGAAATCTAATTTTAATATATAGCTTTCACTAGTTTTCTACAAATACATTCCAATTGTGAACATATTTCTACTTTACTGAATTTCTTTGTAAAACTTATTTATGAAATGAATTTTATTGAATATTTGTTAATCAAAGCTTTTATTTTAGACTACATAATCATTTGCCAAACAAATGAAAAAAAAAACCTCTGAAATAATCAATCAAAACTCAATACTAAATTATATATTCCATGAGGGCAAATGCCATGTATCATTGTCTTTTATACTGTCCACCGATGATAGCACATCATCAAGCAAGCAGTAGATACTCCACAAAGTGTTTTGTCTTCAGTTACACTACCCTGCTAGCTAGCTAGCATCTATATAAAACCCATATTATTAAGGACTGGATACTTACTGTGTATGTATCCTAGAGTTGGTGTCCTGATTAGGACGTAAAATTGACCCCAATTAATTCAGAGAAGAGCTTGCATGAAACTACCAGCTACAGAGGTGTAGGCAGGTAAAAGAAATAGAGGCAAGGATGGTGACAACTGACCAGCAATAGAGGAACTGTTACCAAACCTCATGCTTAAGGGGCAACAGGGAGGAAATACTATAGTGATAACTGGAGTCATGGAGGAGGGGGTCACCCAGCAGGAAGCATGGATCTGGAGAGACACAGCCACAGTCAGAAAAAGGGACATGAAACAAAGCAGAGGAAAAGAGGAAAAAATGCCCCGAGTTCTCTGTCCTTTTGTGCTCTGAGCTTCAGAAGATCCTATTCTCTAGTGACAAAACCAACTCAGGTTATCTGTCCAAATGACATTGGGGATGCACAGATGTCAGCACAGAGGTGAGTGGAGAAGGGCAGATAACAGATCTGAGGTCCTATCCCAGAAAACCCAGCACAGTAAACATGGTAACCCCACAATGCAATAACATTTCTGTTCATATTAATTCATAGAAAAGAGATCTTGCCAGAATCTACTGAACAGAGACAAATTTTGTCATATAGGGAGAATGGGTATTGGGTCAAACAGTATTTGATTTTGTGTGTGTTTTATTAGGAAACACACAGGACAGCAGATGGATTAGTAAACTCTTGTTGGGAAGTAATTAAAGCAATCAACTAGAAAATATAAAATATGCTTCTAAGAGTCTGAGAGTAGAAAGGAGAGCAAGCAGGTTGCATTGGCAGAAATAATAAACTGCCTAAAATCGTTCATTCATCCTTTTGACATGGTAAATGACTCTGTTATTTATTGGTAAGATCCTACTCTACGTACAATGCCTAGCTGGAAGATGAGTTTCAATAAACATTGGTTGAATAAAATCAAATACATGAATGAATGAAGACGTGAATGCACTGTGTTAAGAAACTGTTGCTGAAACTTTTAAGAATCATTATGACCTGCCAATTACTTGACAAACATGAATGACTGATATCAGAATGTTTAGGATATAGGAGTGAGAAGCCTGGAGGGCTGAAAGCAGAGGCAGCCCAGACCTACAAAGGGACAGCTGAGAACACAGACAACAAACAGAACTCTTCAGAGACTTCACAGCTTTGTCAAGGGAAGGTTCTGTTTACCATCAGCTAGGTGGAGACAAACAGCAGCTTTGTGGAAATATATTTGTTGTGTTTGGTGTCGAGATGCTGAGTGCAGTTTCTGGGAATTTTTGCTGATTTTTATATGATTTAAACATTTTTAGAATTTCTTTTCTGGTAACAAACTGTTTTCACCAATTTGATCATCTTTTCTTTCTAGTAATAGGTCATTAGGTCTGTTTGAAAGCTTAGGGATAGAAAATTTATCTTAGCTTTAAACTTTGGAAAAAAAAATTTGTTTAAGCAAATACTTAATGCTTTGAAATATAACACTGCTTTATGGAAATGTATACCTGAACACAGAAAGGAGACTTAAATTACAAATGTACTTTTTTTTTTTTTAGAAGATACCAAAATTTGCTGGAGGAGAATGCATATGTTCACAATGTATAGGGGAAAAAAAAGCGTTGAATAATCTGAAGATACTGTTATGTATTGCTTTCTAATTACATTCATTTCACAAGTTTAGATGAAATAGCCCTCTTTCCAAACAAAACTCAATAATTATTGAGTTAATCAGCTGCTAGTTAAAAATTCAGTACTAAACTACATTATTACATTTCTTTAGCTAAATCATTGTGGCAAAGATATGTCAATTTTTCTATAAGTAAAACCTTCCAACTTTCTTACCACCCCAGCCTCAGACATTAGAGTATTATGTGGTCAATAATAAGGAGAAGAGAGGCAGGGAGGAAAAAGAAAAAGAAAATAGGAAAGGTGTTACCCAAAATAGGACAACAGTCTGTAGTCTAGCCCCTGAGGTCCAAACTCAATCCAATACAGGGTAACCTGGGCATCCGTTCATTCAGCGATAAAATAAATGAGCTGGATTCAATTATTGCTAAGATGCCCACTGACTCTGAAGTATTGTACTACCACCTAGGGTAAGAGGAAGATCTCTTTTCCTTTCACTTAAACCATACATATATTGTCATTAACTATAAACATTATTTCTCCATGTCTTGGGGTGACCACAGCCCCAACAATGCCTTAAAACAGGCTTTCTCTGTATCCCAAAGGGAAAATGGGCTGGGACCCATCCTCAGAAGAATTGCAATACAGGATTAAAAAATGAGGCCTGCACATGTCTACACTGTAGAACAGCCTAGTTGACTTCTGACCTGACTTAGTATTATTTGAAGCAGCTTACTGACATAGCCAATAATGTCACACATAATAGAACACACAGCCTGTAACTGAAGCACAGATAGTGCTCAGCAACATAACACATCCAGGAAATGCGCACTTAAATGTAAACTGCTCCAACAGAACAGCTACTGAAGGAGCTGGAAGCGCATATGCAAACTAATTCTCTGAGGTTAAATAGCTACATTTTAGGATTCTTCATCTGGCTGCAGCCACAGTCTTGCTTTTAAAAAACTCAATAATTTCTCAAGACATTATGTTTTAACAAAAAACCAAAGTTAGTTTCCCCCAAATAAAGATTGAACCTAATATGACGACATATGTCTATTGCATGGAAATAAAGCAGGCCTTCCAGAAGTTGGGAAAAAAAGGAAAAACAGCCTTTTAGAGTAAGTAGGTACCAGTCTAATCTGAAGCTTGTACTGTCCCTTTCAATCGTTGCAGAGAAACAATTAATAAAGGAACCCATTAAGACCTGATTATTGCTGCTAAAAAAGGAAGGTAGAATTTCAGTCCTTTGAAGTAACTGAGAATGATTCAGGCCTCATTACAGAGATATAATCTACATTCATACATTTATGTTAGTGATTCAAATCTATTGGGAGATATTGAATTCCGTTAAATAGTGCATCTTTCCTGCGGAACTTTTCTCAGGCTTTCTCAGGCTAACCTAAAAGGTGACCTAACAATGCAAAGCAGCAGAGTATTTAGGGATTCGACTGTGCTGTAAAAGAAAGGCTTTACAGAAAAGAAGAAGAAGAATGAGATATAATCTAAAAAGCTATGTCAGCTTTCCTTTGGACTGTTTTGTAAATGCCCTTCCTGTCATCACACTATACAGAATAGCGAGGAAAGGGGTCTAGAATTTTTAAACACTGCACCTGCTATCGCCAGATTTTACTAAGGAAGTTTAGAAGACATATTTATCCCCATTTCAGAGAGAATAAAAACTTAAAGCTTGCAACTTCAAGATCTGACGAGCTTCTATTAGAGCAGAAAATTGGTAGGGGTGTGTGTGTGTGAGAGAGAGAGAGAGAGCAAGAAACTGACTTCAGGGGTGTGTGTCTATTGTGTTAAATTAAAAGGATCTTAAAATGGCATCAATAGTTTTGGTGCCCAGTGTAGAGAAACCTCAAAACAATAACTTCCTGTGCTTTGTAACTTTTCACAGCAGAATTTTTATTGTATGGTTTCATCAAACGTGAAAAAATGCAGTCTTAATTAGTTATAAATTCAAACATTTGGATTGTGCTGAACAATTAGACTGAAACCCAAGTCCCTTAGAAACACTATACTTTTTTTCAGGCATATGTCAACTCAGGTATAAAACTGTGAAGTAGAAAATTGAAATTAGCACTGAGTTCATTTATAAACATCTATGCTTTAATGAAAGAACAAGGCTTGTTTGACGTATGTTCTTTATTTGCTTAACCAATTAACAGCTACAGAAATCAGAGTTAATTATATTAAAATTTAAAATCTACTGTGGTATTCACATTGTCAACATTTTTTGAGTAAGTATTGCAATGGGTAACAAATAATACAATTAAAATGCTGATTCTAGTATTAAATGGTTCTCTTTCAAAGGCTCTGAATACACAGGAAAATATAAGACCAGGAATGGGAAGTTAGTTATTTCTCAGGTCACTAAACATCAAAAATTGGCAGACATTGCCCATCTCTAATGCCTGTCTCTAAAGCTAGATTTTAATTTTCTTGGTATTTTCTCCTATTCACGATGAAGACTGCAGCCAAATACTCACCTGGGGGATTCTTGCTTGCAAATACACAAGCTCTCTTGATTAGTTATTTCCAAATTAATTGTAGAGGTGAAACTTGGAGTTCACCTTGAAGTGATTCTCCCTCTTAACCATTCAAAATGGTCAGTGACTTTTGAAGACAGAAAACAATCAAATGCAATGTTAACGCTTCAACATCACATGAATGTCCACTACCTTACAGAACGTGCTTGCTACCAATTCATCTTTCCGCACTCCTTCCATCCACGCTTTCTTTCCTTCGCTTAGAGTCATTTTCAAGACGTGATGCTCTAGAGACTGTCTCACCAGGATTGAAACGGATTACGGCAGTATTTCCTTCTGTGTGCTGCTTAATTCTTAAAAGACTTCCTAGCCAGGGTCTGGGTTCTGTCTACACCTAGTTGTTTTGCTAGGAAGGAGGGAGCTGCAGGTGGTGAGTGCATGGACTGCAGAGGGATGGGTAGGGCAGTTATAAGGTAAAATAGAGTCCTTTAAACTTCAAACTGAAGATAGAAGAAAACTCCCCTTTCTGGTTAAGTGCAAAGGGAATTGAAGTGAAAAGATAACAGACACACAACGGAATATTTGACCAAACTGTCTGGTCAAATCTCCGGCAACCTCAGTAAGGCGCGTTCGCTTTGAAGTGCACGCGTGATTCAGTAAAGGACTCATGTTAGCAATTAGAAATCGGTCTTTTCGGTCCCCGATTTCATTTGTGCCAAGAGACAGGCGACTTTTAAGGGTGACAATAAATCTCCCTAAGCTTAAAAGGCAGAGAGGGCCAAAGTGTGAACTTTTTACTTCAGCAACGGAAGCGAGAAATCAGTGATTCATTAAAGCAGAGAGACCTCCTTGGAAGCTGGCAGCAGAGGAGGAAAGGAAGCTAATTATGTCTCCTTTTTCTGTGCTCGCTCCGACCTGTTTAAAATCTGCTGCCTTGGAGGGTTTATCCTCAGCATCTTCTGCCTTCTCTTCCAGCCCTCCCCTCCTTCTGGGAGCTAGAGGGGGTGGAAAAAGTCAGCCAAGCACCAGGCTCCAGGTGGTTCTCAAGTACCATCACTGCCAAAAGGAAAGAAAAGAGAAGAAAAGAAAGAAAGAAAAAAAATTCTGCACTGGAAAACAAGTGAGAAAGGGGCTCTCCAGAGGGTATTGGTTCAAGCAGGAAGACAGCAAAATTCAGAAAGCCCAAGGATACAGCTCACGCTGGTGCCCCGAAGAGAGAGCACAGGACGCTTTAGCAGCAATTAGCAGGGGCTGGAGGCGGCCGCAGAGGCTGCTGCGAAAAGGGGACCCGCAGCCCCGGAGCAGAGGCACCGGGCTCTGGTCTCCTTGCTCCCCTGCTCTGCCCGCTCTCCACCCCCTCCCTCCCCCCTCTCCCCGGCGTTCCCAGCAGCGCGGGTTTCAGATGTCCCACCGCCGTTTGACCCCCTCCCCCCGCCTCTCCACCCCTGCAAATGAGGTTTGACCAGCAGAGGCAGAGCCCACCTCTGGCTTAGAATCATTGACATTTAGACTCCAGGCTTCAACCTGTTTACAAGCGGGCTTTCCAAAGGAAGCGGGAGGGAGGGAAATAGGGCCAAACAAAACACCAACCGCCATCACCCCCCCCCCACCCCGCCCCCAGACAAGAAGTGACTTTCTGGAGACTTCAAATCAACAGGCACCACCAAAAAGAGAAAGCAAGAGGGGGAAGAAAACAACGGCGACCAGGCAGCTGCCTCCAGTTCTGACAACTCCAAAGAGAGGCACGTTGAGAATTGGCTAGCAGGCTGGGGCTCTGCAGAGAGGGACCAGAAGGTGCCAACCGCAGAGGGGCGCAGATACCTCCCCCAGCCTCCACCCCAAGCCCTCTGGGTTTTGTTCACCGTGCTGTCATCTGTTTTTCAGACCTTTTTTGCATCTAACATGGTGAAGAAGAGAACAAAGTAACTCCTGGGGGAGTGAACGTAGCTGGTGACCACCAGCACCACCACCGCCACCACCAGCTCCTGCGGCCACCCACATCCACCATTCACCCGGAGACTGGACCGGCGCAGGGCAGTGGGTCCCTGGAAGGAGCCAGGAGAGGCAGCCGGCCCTTCTGAAGAGTTATGGATGTTGGTGCATTCACTTTTGGACAGATCCACGCCCAGAGGGAGCTAACCAGCGGCCACCACCTCCAGCTGTCTCTTTGCCTCGTACCAGGTCTTACCCTTCCAGTATGTTCCTTCTGATGAGACAATTTCCAGTGCCGAGAGTTTCAGTACAATGTGGAAATGGATACTGACACATTGTGCCTCAGCCTTTCCCCACCTGCCCGGCTGCTGCTGCTGCTGCTTCTTATTGTTGTTCTTGGTATCTTCCGTCGTCCCTGTCACCTGCCAACCTTTTGGTCGGGACATGGTGTCACCAGAGGCCACCAACTCCTCTTCTTCTTCCTCCTCCTCTTCGTCCTCCTCCTCCTTTTCCTCTCCTTCCAGTGCAGGGAGGCATGTGCGGAGCTACAATCACCTCCAAGGAGATGTCCGCTGGAGAAAGTTATTCTCTTTTACCAAGTACTTTCTCAAGATTGAGAAGAACGGGAAGGTCAGCGGTACCAAGAAGGAGAACTGCCCATACAGTAAGTAACAAATGCGCGCTCCCCTCCTTCCAATTACCTCCCCCACCCCACACGGGGGAGGGGGGGGGAATCTGTTCCAGATGTAGCCAGCTAAATATTTACGTCCCCAACCCCTGTAAAATGATTAAGTGGGATACTTTCACACTAAATCACCCTACTTACACACACACACACACACACACACACACACACACACACACACACCCCGTATATATACACGTCGTGCTGCAGCCCGCACCCCTCCCCTCCGCGTGCTCCCTCCACATCCCCACACAGTCCTGCCACCACATCCACCCCCTTCTCTTGGGCTTGTCACTCGCCTGACCACGCAGGGCGCCCTAGAGTTGTAGCTATGCCCTTGATGCCCCTTTTCAGTCTCCTTGGCCCTTCCCAACTCATCCCAAAGGCTCCTTTCCCTCCCTTCTGGAAATGACTCAAGTAAACACATTTTGTTTCTTTTTGCTGGCAATCTTATTAGAGTTTTGGGACCGGCTTCTCAAGCTGAAAATAATTATCCACTGTCAATTGTAGGGGCTTTATGGGAACTTTATTTAAGAAAGAAAAGTAAATTCTTCCCGGCTCCCCACCCCCATCTCTATACCCCATCACCTCTCTGGATAGAGCAAAAGCTTTTTTTCTGGTTTTGATTTTTTTTTTTTTTTTTGGGTCCCTCATGTTGGTTTGAGTGATTGCAGTCCATGAAGTTAGCTTTTCAGGCACCACCGCTGCTGTTTGTCTTCTGCCTGCCTTCTCTGTTGGTAACACGATGCCCATGTCTGCATTGTCAATAGCGTGTGCGCTTTGTGGAGTCCTGTTGTAGGTTCTTCTGAAACCGCTCATGTTGCAGAGCCATACTACTACAGCCTGGTGAACATCTGGGACTGGGTTCACAGACCGCACACAAATTTCATTGTCATTCTTTTATTTTCAAAGTAAAAGTCATGAGCCTGTCTCCATGGTTATAGTTTATCCCAAAGGATGAGATTTTTCTCAATACAAATTAAGCCTCATCTCTAGATTTCTCTTCTTTTCCTCCTCCTCCTTTTTCTCTCTCCCTCTCTCCTTCTTTAGCTCTTTCTCTTCTTTCTTTCTTGCAAAGGCGTGGGTTGGGGAGGGGGAGGGAGAACCAGAGAGGGGTGGATATTGTGTCTCTTCCTGAATCTGGCCTGCAAAGGCAGATTACTCTGTTGGCTTCTTTTCCTAGTTACTTTCAAGAGGAGAGGCATATTCATCCTCTATTGATAGCTATTTGAATGGACCCTGAGGCTATTTAATGGCACACTGAAGACAGTAGACAATGACGATTAACCATTTTAATGACCATTTAGCCTTATCTCAATGGTACTTCCCAAGTCACCTTTTAAGGGGACTTTTTGGTGTCAGTTGTTTGGGAATTCCAAGTATATATTTGCCAGTTAATTTAACTACATATGTCATACATTTCGAGATTCCTTGGCCAGAAAGTACCCGGTACTCGTAAGAATGACAGTTAACTGATTTTAACATTTTTTTCTTTAAATAAAGATTTATAAGAATGAAGACATAATTTTCCTCTTGGATGACTCAGATACATTCAGCATTAACTTCTGATCCTCTTCAGGTGATGCTTTCATTTACAAAAATTAGCAATATGTTTACAAGTAATAGAGATATTTGTATTTTAAAGTGTTCCATTTTCTCTTCAGTAATATTACCAATTTATTTTCCATTCTAAGTCTTGGAAAGTGGTGAAAATAATGTCATTTAAGATGAAGACTGGTGGGTTGCTTTGTTAGCTCAAAAGGCATGTTACCTGAGTTCATTAGATCCTATGTATCGGTGTTATAGTTGCTAATTAAAAATTGAATAGTGTTGTTAATTCTAGTATAAAACAGTTGTGTTATCATCCAATTAGTAGAGTGGGGCAGAAGTGACCCAAATACTTAATGAAGAGTGAGCTGAGAGTTTTTTAAAAATAGTAATTGCCATGAACTGAAAATCTCCTTTATATTTTAGTTTATGGAGTCAAAGAAATACAAATTTCAGAGTGTTAACCTTGAGCAAATTTTTTCTTTGACACTAACTTGATTTTGCTATTACTACATTTTAAGTGTTTTTATGATACGATGCAAGAACCAATCTCCACTGGCTTATTTAACCAACTTAAATTACTATACTCTACAGTAATTATCACTATGTAATTAACTATTCAGAATTGATTTCCAGTATGCACATTGCTTTCTATTTGACAATAGGAATTATCTGTGTTGAGAATAGTTTATGATTTGTATTGCATAAAAAACAAGCGTGGACATTTTCCATCTTAACTGTCCAAAATCTACTGATATCTCTTCCATATGATAAAGTACACTAATTCTTGCTAAAATTACAATGCCTAATGTAGTAATGAATCTTAATTAATGGTTGTAAATGAAAGGGGGCAAGGCTAACTCTGTGAAATAATGTCAAACCACAAATAATTTAGGCTTTCCAAGAACATCTGTATCAAAACATAGCAAGTGAAAAGTGGAGGTTGAAAAAGCCTTAATTTCACATGTGGCTCGGTAATCAGAATGCTGCTACAATTTCCAGCTGGTCTGATTCAGCTAAACTATATGCTATCATTAAGATATTGTCTAAATATTGCATAATTACATGTGAACAAACTTTTGCCTACAGGGTGACCAGCCAGCCAGCCCACCAAATGGTAGCCTGTTAAATATTAGGGTATCTAACCTCTAAAGAGTGTCAGTTCCTTGTCCAAAAACCACATTTCAGTAACATTTTCCTAAACAAGTTATTAATTATTCTCAATACACAAAGCTGTTCTTTTGAGGTTTGCTTATTTGAAGCTTAATTTTCTTTGTTACTTTGGACCCTAGTATTATTGCTGCTAAAATTCAGTAACAGCTTATCGAAGAAGTTACATGTTTGTGATGTCCTGGGTAAATAAACAACTGTTTTACTGGCTTTTTGCCAGCAAAATGCTAACAAAAGGGAAATAATGAAATCACCCATAAGCATTGCAAAAATCATTTTAAACTTCTACCTTCAAAGCTGGTTCCCAGAAATTGGAGAGTTCTAAAAATATTACATGTGCTCAAGAAACTCTTCCTAATTGGGGGTGATTATTATAATTTCTTTTTTTTAAGGGGGGGGTTATTTTGTGTTTGCTTCTTTGCCATTTTATGACAGTAGACTAAAGGGAGCAGAGACGAATTATGTTTCTCCTGTTAGAAGTCTGAGAAAGCTTGAATAATTTAGAATAGCTGGGGTGTATTTGTCACTAGATATGTGCAGGCTCATTTGGGTTTTGTTTTATCATTCTTTACATCTAGAGCCATGCCCTTGAAACATTACCACTTCAGCTCCAGTTCTGGCCTCCTAGAAAGGCTGGATACAGCTGTTAGGTATCCTTGCAACTGGGACTGGTAGACTTATTTCTGGACATAAGTTAAACAGCTGTGGACTTCTCCCATAGTTGTCACTTGTAGGAAAAGGAGAATCTAGTTAAAGGAAACCGTATCCTTAAACTTGAGACTGCCAAGGATGAATATTCCCAAGAAGAAAAGTCAAAGTACTTATGAGTCTCTCCAGGAAAAAGGAGTAGGGAGACAACAAGAGAAATCAATAGGTACTGAGTTTATAATATGTGCTCTATTTCTTTAAATATATACTTCATTTAATACTCAGATGATTTAGATCTAACTATACACAATTTTTTTAATAATGAAAACTAACCCTGAAAAAGTAAATTTCCCAAGGTCATTCAACTAGAATTTGGCAGGGGCAGGATTCAAGCACAGGTTTATTTGGTTATATTACTCCTGTTTCTTCTACCTTTCTGCTTTGGCAACAAAGATATCAATATATTAGAATTAGACAGCCCCAAAGTCTTAAAAATTATGAAAACTTTAATTACGTCGTGTGAGCACCAACAGTTCTTCAGAATAAAATTGCAACAGTGGTTAAATGACCATGAAGCAGAAATGAAATTGGTTAAAGGTATCATGGCAGGTAAATATGGGGAATTAGATAATGTCAATGCATTAGCTCTATTTCTAGATGAAATATCTCTTTTGATATTATGTTTGGGATTTTAATTGCTTATGAATACATCAATCTCACTGATTTTAACAAAGGGCATTAGTAATACAGACCTGCTAAAGAAAAATCCATGAATATCATTGTATATAATAATTGTTTACAGCTGAGGGCCAAAATGTTTAATTGTTCCCATATGTAATAAAATAATTTGGCTGTTAATACCAGTGTGAAATTGGGTGGTTGCAGAAACTTTTGATATAGGACTAAAAGGGACAAAAAATAAGTAAGTAAAACAAACCCCATAGACCTCAAGGAACTCTCACACTCTCTCTCTCTCTCTCTCTCTCTCTCTCTCTTTCTCTAGGAATAAATGTTTGCATCATTTACTTTTTAATCAGGACTAGAGTGAATGGTAGGAAGTTCATTAAAGTGAGAAAAGTTATTGTTAAGGAAAACAGGAACTCAAATATTATCTCCTAATAAATATACAATAGTTTTCTGGTAAGAAAAATTATATACAACTTATGACTTCCACTGGTGTCTTATTTAAGCTGTGGTTATTTCTAGAGTTTGGTTGCATAATTTATCACTAGCAGCATTTAATCATGAGCATGGACGATTTATGATGGAGGAAGGCACTGCATTTAATGTTTACATGACACTGTCCTGTTACCTTTACTGCTTCCCTACCATATGGACCCTCCACTTTGATGGCTTTATCATAAATCCATTAAAAATGCACAATTGCAGAGAGTTTCCTCTTCATAAACCTGATTTATAACATCTCCTAGAAGAAACCCAAGAAAACAGTTGGCAGAAATCACATGCCAATATTAGTGTAAGAATTCAGAGACATCAACCCCCCTAGGTCTTGGTTATTTCAGTAATCTATTACCCAAAGTTATGGATCACTCTTTGAAAACAGGTGTTTTTGAAATTATGTTTAAGCACAGAATTTAAAAGAAGAATTGTGCATTATAGAGTAAAGGAAACCCACCATATATGTATTCTCGCCTACATTTTTACTGACCAGCTCAGAGTGAAAAACCTCTTGCAGTTCATTTCTCCAGTGTTTAATGAACTTATAGTAGAACATGAATGAGCACTTTAAATTCCTGTACAATTACCCTAATGTTCAGAGGCAAACCCCATTTATTATCCAAATGTCTGAGTTTCCACAAGCCAAAATGTTGGGGAAAAAAGGCTGACAGCTCACTTGAAATGGAGCTAATGTTCCTCACATTTATGAGCTGCCTATGAATATCTACATCTTTCCTAAGCCTTAAATGCCTGTATGCTTATCCAGAATTACAGTACAAATGATATTTCTTTATTATGCTTCAGAAGGAAGAGTAATTAATACATGTGTACTAGTTCAAAGTGATTTTAATCTATCTTAACGTTAATTCTGTGCACTTTGCAATGAAGACTAATTCAGATGGCATTTTTATTATTATGGTTCCAACATTTGTCAGCACTAATAGTTGATGTTTGCTTAATGTAAGTAAAATATGAACATTGCTCTCATAGAAATTTAAGTTCTCTTTTAATTTTCTAGTAAGATTGGGTATAAAATTCATGTTTATGTAATTTTAATACAGTCTAGAAAAGCAATGGATCTCATTTTGTCCCAAGTCCTGTATGCAGAAGTATCTTAATCTTTCATGGTTCATTGCAATGATTTAAAATAATTTACATTTTCCATCTGACCACTGACCCTTGCTACTATGTTTTGCAGATTAAAAAAATTGACTTTTCTTAAGTGGTACTCTTTTCTTCAATACCTGCTACTTTTATGTGAGCCAGTTTGTCCGTATAACAACTGATAATCTAGAAATATGCCCCCAAAACTAGTGAAGGAAGTATATCTGTATCTTGAGAAGGTACCAGTGACACTCTGGTACTTAACTAATGAATACAAAATGTTGGTGCTTTACAGAATCCACTTAGAACCCGAGTATTTCATTAGCACAGATTTTACATAAATAGAAAGGTTAAAGAGATATCTAAAAGGGAGCCAGTTCACCTAAAAAAGAATGGCCTTAAAGGCTCCCTTGCTTTTAAATCAGGTCACTTCTGTTCTTTCTTTGAACACTGTGTTCTAATTGGAACAATAAATCAAAGAAGACACTCAGAGTAAATTCCCATGTAAGGTAGACAACTGGACAATGAGTTTTTACTGCTGCTAACACGTGCATCCAATTATCATTTGATAGATTCATAGTGCTGGCAGTAAAGCATTGCCTTATTTTATAGTTCACCTAATAATTCTTCAACCTGAATCTGTCTACCTTTACCTATATCTAACCTGTCAGTGCGTGTGCTGTCATTAATGAGAATTTTCAAATGTTTGGCATGCTTCCTGCAATGAATGATGACATTGAGATATTAATGAATTGTAGAATTAGCCATACCAGAAGAGAGGAAGCACGATGTAAGCCCAACTTCAAGTAATTGTCAACTAAATATAACCAAATACTTTTATTACACCTATACCTTAATTATGAATAGTGTGTTTTAATGGCTACTGAACTCCTAACAGCAAGGGTAAACTGAAGATAAACTTTTTCAGTGGCATTTCTTCTCTAGTCATTATTGTTTTCTTTCAAGGACCTTGTGTTAACATGCTTTATGCTTATCAAGTTCATTCATCCTTATCCTTTCTTTCTTTTTTTTTTTTTTTGAGACATTGCCCCAGTTTGAGGATAACTTGACATCTTCACAGAGTCTTTACAATTCAAGGTCCCATCAGCTTCTTTCTACTAGTTTTGTCTTGAGGTAATTCTACCTCTGAAATGTCATCCATGACAACCCTGCTTTGAGGTGCTGTGAATCCCTGCCACTTTCTCACCCCTTCACCACTGTATTATTCTCCTTTTCTTGTTTTCTTTTCCCTGGTTTCTAAACCCCTTGCACACCACTGAGGCCAGAGCAAGTCATTCAGTAGTATTGCTCTGCAGTCCACGTTACACTCAGAGGCAGAAACCTAGACCTTTCAGGGTGTGTGGCATCAGTAACAAATAGTTCATGCCTAAAAGTTTCAACAGTGTAGAGTCAACATACTCCACCAGGAGCCTCTTATTTTGAATCTATGGAACCCCTCATTATCCCAGGTCTCAGGCCAATTTCTTATAGATTTGCCTAAGAGTGAAATGATAAAGCAAAGTACCTTTCTGAGAATGGATACTGACTGTGTGCTTACTAAGTGATCACTCTGCATTTTTCCACAAGGTTAAATAATCTCTTCCTACTAACTCTTCCAGCAGGTTCATTTTACCTTTCTTTTTCATTGTTTCAGTATATGCAACACTTACTCATACTTGTCAGTTTTGAATCTGTGGAACCCCTCCTTATCCCAGGTCTCAGGCCAATTTCTTATAGATTTGCCTAAGAGTGAAATGATAAAGCAAATTACCTTTCTGAGAATGGATACTGACTGTGTGCTTACTAAGTGATCACTCTGCATTTTTCCACAAGGTTAAATAATCTGTTCCTACTAACTCTTCCTGCAGGTTCATTTTACCTTTCTTTTTCATTTTTTCAGTATATGCCACACTTACTCGTACTTGTCAGTTTCCCTGCCTTTTTGCCTTAATTTCTATTCCTATAAGAGAAAAAACATGAAGATGATCTAAGATCCCAATAATACTTTCTCTCCTACTTTAGTCATCATTTAATACAAAGAACATGAATACTAATGTAGAGTTCTTTAATATTTCCAATTTCCAAAATTTCACTTAGATGTTTTTCTGTTTACCCCTGACAAATGCAGGTCTTTTCCAATGAAAACCCATATTCTCATTAATACTGGTTATCAGTGGGAGGGAAATGTAAAATATGCACATATGTATATACTCCAGGATGACCAAATATAGAAATGTGCATATCCTATTGGAAAGATATTGAGACATCTCCAGGAGTTGGAATCTTAATTATTAGTGTACATGTGTTCACACACTTCTTGCAAGGAAAAACCTTTTGGCAATGATTGCTGAATTGAATCTATTTTTATTATATGACTATTTAACTTATATTAAGTTGATCTATTACTATATTAATAAAGGCAAGCTTCTTTTACAACTGGTTTCAATAATATATATGAATCAAATAATAAATACATGCTATACGTATATATTTAGGGAGAGAGGAAATAACTGATTTAGTGATAAAATTATTAAAAGAAAAATTCATTCTTATTAATTAGGCTCCAACATGGGAAAAAGAGTAATATATGATACCATTTGTTTACTATTTATTATCTAAAGTGAGATAAATTTACAATATTATTAATAACAATAATGACCAATGTAGTAAACCAGATTTCTGGGACATCTGGGGGACTATCTATACAGAAGGGTTTCATTCCACAAATAGGAGCGGAAGTGCTATGGCTGTTAAATTAGATTATTGCATAAAAACTTGATAACAAAATGATAGAAGTTCTTTAAAGTTGAAGCAAGAGTGATGGTAAAGAAGATATAATTAGAATGTGAGAAGCCAGAGGAAAAGCAGAAGAGGCCGGGGAATGTTGAGACACACACTGTGAAAGGAGTGCTTTCTGGGGTGATGAAGACAAGCGTTTTGAACTCCTAGGAAAGACATCGAGCTAATGAGTAGCGCTGCAAAAGGGCTGACATGACAAGAAAGGTGTGAGGGAAATATAACCCAAACCCTGGCATTCAGCTGGATGTTAAATTAACTGAAATGAGAACCTATGATCTAAAAGGAGTCCCCTAGAAGTAATCACAGCCATGGTATCAAAGTAAGGAAGACCAAATCTGAGTTCCTGCTAGAGACACAGTAGAATAGAGGGATTAAAAGTGTGAATTTTGATAAGAAGTGATTAAAAGTGTGGACCTGGATTGAAAGTGAGTGTTGAAGCCACAGAGTACCTTATTTGAGACCCCAGATGCCAGACAATAGCACAGGACTTGGGCTAGTTGTCCTCAGTAAAACAAGGCTATTAGCTATACCTACCTTTTTCCTACAAGGTAAAGATTCAACAAGATCATTCGCTCAACACATATTGAGTGCTCACAGAGCTTCTTCACTCTACAGTGTCAAAACACAAACAAGTCAACAAAGAGATAATGGATGAAAAATTTATGGTAAATGCTATGTGGAAACGCTTACAGAAAGCAATTGAGAACTATTCTAACATCAGAGCTAGAGACTCCTTTCGAAGGTGGGAGGAAGGGAATTGTCTGGGGAGAGTTTTGGATCTCCTTCGGGGAACTCTTGGAGCCTGGGGTTTGGTGAAGAGTTTGGAGAAGTTGAAGTTAGTGTTTGCAGCAGCTTAATGGTGCTGGGCACAGAAGTCCTTATCAAATGGGTATTATATGAAGAAAAATAAATATGATGTTTCCCTTTGTCTCAAGGAAGAGTACCAGGAAAGCAACTAATAATTTTTTTTGAAGTAAGGATTAAAAATATTGGAATTAAAGAAAGAGACTAGAATGAGGAATACACTTGTCATATTTAAAGAAGGGAAACATTAGAACATCTGAAATTATTTAGGAGTTGGAATTGTAGTGTTCATAACATTCTCAAGTTTTGGGAAAAAGAGTAGAGATCTGGATCTTTCAAAGACTGAATAGATAGTACTTGAAACTTTAAGATAACAAGAAAAGAATGAAGAGCTGAAAATAAATAATAGAAGATAAATGTGCTCAAGGACACAAATGCTAAAGGAAGAAAACTACAGAAAAATAGAAACAAAATGGGTAACCATGAAGATTAGAAGAAGAAAGCTGATTGCAGAAAGGCAAAGGAGGGAAAAATGACTCAATTTTTAACTGTTTCCAAAAAAATCTTGTATTTCAAGTTATGCTATGGTTTTAAACTGACTGATTTATGGTGCATACCCTTAAATAGCTTGCAATCTAGTGATGAAACAGCAGATGGTTACCCAGGTTGGAAGATAACATAAAGAAGTTTATTCAAATGCCAAAGTAGCAACAGAATTTAAGTAAAGAGCTACCTCTAACTAAGGAGTGATGAATGACAAGCAGAGTCACACTGAGGATAAGGAACTCCAGTTGGGCTCAGACTTAGATAAAAAGTGAGGACTGAGAATATCCTAAAAGAAGGCATAGAATTGTAAATGAAGTGTTCAGGAAGCAACAGGCAGGTCAAAGGGGCGGAGCCGAGCATATGAACTGATGGGTATCTTATGAAATACAAAACAAAAACAGTGGACTATGCTATCATGTGACAGCGAGAAATGTTCTGCTAAAATACTACACTGATACAGTTTTTATTTAGAATTAGCTTTCTTATCCATATTATCTTTACTTTTAGAAATAAAGTGGAAAAAAAGCAGAAATATTTGAAAAAAGCATAAACTGTCCTATCAAGGATCTAACCTAAATCTACTAGAATTGTAAGCTTGATAAGAAAACAAAACCAAACAAAAAACTAAAACCACAACTAATTTTACAATAGGGGCATAAAAGAAGTAGTTCTTTTGATTTATGCCAAAAGATGCCATCTTTTACATTCTTGGTTTGCTAAATGACCATTGCTTAAACATTTAAAACAGTGCCTACTGCAGAGATTTTTCTCCATACCTATCACTGGGAAGGGGTTTGATAATTCTGCAGCAGATTTCCAAAGGGAAGCACACAGGCATCAGTATTACTTGCTCTAGTTGTACGTATTTTTTTCCTCGTCATTCCTATTCTAAATTATCTTAGATTGACTTGGTTTAGGTATTTAGGAAAAGAAACAAAATAGACTAAAGGTCTTTTTCTTACTAAAGTGTATACTTAAATATTTTAAAGCAGGAACAAGATATAGACACCATAGTACATCTGCACTCACTATTAAGACCATAAGTTTCAGAGACAGACTTCTTGGTCTGGAAGCTGAGTTCCAAAGCTGTATCAGTTGGGCAAATTACAACCTGAGTCTTTCTTGATCTCTGCAACTGTTAGGTGAGGATCATAATGTCATCAGCATGACCATTGGGAGGATGCATTTGTAAAGTTGCAAATGAGACTAAAAGTGTAAAGTTCTCAGTACAGGGTCTGGTACCTTTTAAGAACTTAAAAATGCTGACTGTTTGATGTTATTACTTGTTTCAAAGTATGCCATTTTCTGAAAAGATCCCTAAATCATCAGATAATAAAGAAAATTGCTATCATACCAGCTTACTTTGTATTTTGTAAAACATTTTAGTGTTTTCATCAATTTTCAGAAAAATTCTGTAAAATGGATCAAATAGTCATTGCTATCCCCACACTGTATTTAGAGGAGAAGTCTGGCTCTAAAGTTATGATGCCCAACTGAAGTTATACAGTAGATATTTATACTGAGTAAGTATTCAAACGTAAGCCAGTCTGAGCTAGGGTGACCTCTCTCTTGGTTTGCCTGAGACAGTCTCAGTATGCTTCTCTTATTCAGGCATATTTATTAATAGCACCCTATTCACTCCCAAATATCCCATCACAAAATCAGCCCAATTTTAAGCATTCTGGTTTATATAAGGCACAAATTTTATACACCCAGTTCCCTAATAGAGACTTTAATTTTTCCCCCAGTGTGTCAGAATAATATGTGCATGCCTTTGCATGTCATATAAGGCCCTCATGATTTGTTCCCTATTGAACACCAACTCTAACCCTATACTCCCTAGGAGAATCAAGGTGAGTTGTTTTGATTTTCAGAACATGCCTTGTCTCCTCATGTGCCACCGTTGCACGTGCTGTGAGGACTGGCTGGAATGATGTTCCTGCCCATGTCCCCAGCACGCCTTCATTTCACATTTCAGTTAGACATGTTCTCTAGGGAGATGCTCCCTGACCACTCTGTTGTCCTCACAAACCTATGTGCCCCAAACACCCTGCATCTCTCACTTGATTAATCTACGCGTGTGGTTTCTTCATGCACAGATACCTTGCTGAGGGTGAGGACTGTATTTATTCTATAGAACTTTGCATGTGAGCTCTTAATACACTCTTGCATTAAAAGAGCTTTATAAGATAAATTGCTCTTTTAACTGCATGTCCTTGTTCCAAGGCACTTAGAATCTCTTTAGTTCAGTCACTTGACCTAGAAAAAGTGATTACTATACTGTCTATCTAAAAAAGAAAAAAAAAAAGTGATAGATGTAAAATGATCTTTTAAAATTCTATTATCTTTGAAATTCTAAACTTATTTCTAAAGTTCTATTATTCCTAGAACTTAGAAAATAAGTTAGAATCATCACCACTTAACTGAATGTTAAGTACTAACATTTGTACACACCTCTGAATGGAAATATTGTGTAATCCTTGAAATGGATTGTTTCCCCTATTTCTATTTGCCTATGGTTACTACTGACTATGTTCAATGGAGACACATGGTGACTTTGCTTCCTTTTAAAATTAATGCTGGCTGTGAAACAGTGACTTTTGGTTTCAGAATTGTATTTAAGCTCTGGAGTAATTTGGTGAAAAGAAGTGAGCGTATCAGTAGATGAAAACTATATATGCTGCAGAACAGCCACCCATAAATATCAGATCCTAATCCCTGGAACCTGTGATGTTACTTTACGTGATAAATTTTTGCATATGTGACTAACTCAGAGATGAGATCACCCTGCATTATTCATGTGGGCCCTGGATACCATTACTTGCTCTTTTTATAAGAAATAGGGATTAGCTATACTGAAAGGTAGAAGGAGATTTGATGATGGAGCAGAGAAAGAGGGATTTAAGGATGCAATGGCTTTAGCTTTGAAGACAGATGAAGGAGCCATGGTCCATGATTCTCCCCTAGAACCTATGGAGGGAGCTTGATTACACCTTGATTTAGGCCCAGTGAAACTTACTTTGCACTTCTGACCTCCATAACCATGAGAGAATAGCTTTCTTTAAAGATAAAGGGTATAGACTGGCAGAATTTTAAGGTGCATAACATGAAAAGCCTAGATTAATTTAAACAGACTTCTGGTAGAAATATAGATATTAAAGGCCCTCTGGTGAGGACTCAGACAGAAGCACAGAGCACAGCAGAGAAAAGCTATGTTATCTTAGAGAACACAAAGATCCCTCTATACAGAATGGCAGAAAAATGAAAATCAAAGCATGTCTTGAGAGTTAAAGAAAATAGGGAGCATGTCAATGGAAACTGGAGAAAGACAATTCTTTTTTACATAGTGGCAGACGCTTAGTTGAACTGTGTCTATAGTTGTATGGAAAGTAGAATTTATGAGTAGTAAAGTTGGAAATTTAGCTGAGGAGGTTTTCAAGAAAAGTATTAAAGGTGTAGCCTGGTTTCTCTTGTTTCTTATATGAAATGTGAAAAAAAGATAGAATGAAGAAAGAACTGTTAGGCAATATATAACTAAAACTTGATTTGGACACTCAGCCTATCTACATTGCAAACAATATTAAGTTCAGAGATTCACTATTAGGAAAGCCTGCTCTGAAAAAGAATCCATGAGTATGGTAAGAGAATCTTAATCTAGTGCTGAAGATATTAAGTATATAACTGATGGGTTCCTTCAGCCATCTCAACAGAAGCAAGAAGAGAAATGAAATTATCTAAGAATTATCTGAAGAATACCCTCTTGAACAATACAATGAATTCTTGTGAGATATACAGAAGACTCACAAAAGTTTTGAGAAGCTAATATTAGCAGGAATACTGTCGTCTTAGATCACAAGAAACACTAAGGACAAAATGAAAGAAAACTATCAGACTTCCAAAATTCAACAGGTAGAAGATAGCTTGGTGAAACTATAAAATGCAAACACATGCTAACTTAAAAAACAATGGTGGGCAGCGGGGAGAATCACTTTGAAGGATGAACCTTGGGCACAGAGAGCAGAACCACAAATGCAAAGTCAGACACTCTAACCATGGGTCCAGAAGCAAAACCCTCAAACCACAGAGGATTATTCTCAGACCTTGAAACCTAATGGAATCTGCCCTCCTGGATTTTGAAATTGGTGTGAATTGTGACCCTTTCCTTCCGTTTTTTTTTTTCTTTTGTAATATGAATGTTTAAAATTATTGTACTATGTTTGCCCCACATATTACTTGAGAAACAGATAACTTGCTTTCTAGTTTTACAGATCCAGAAAGAGAGAGTAGTTTTGCCTTAAGAGTATACCTGGAATCTCACCCACATTTGATTTATGTATTTAGATGATGAGACAAGGGATTTTTAAGCTGGTGGTACTTAAATGAGATGTTGGACAGGAGTTTATGCAATAATGGGTAGAAACTTTGAGAGATAATCAGATAGGATGAATATGGTTTACATATGAGTGGAGTCTGAATTTTGGAGGGCAGGTCTGGAAGGTGCATTGCAGTATGCTTATTCGGCATATAGCCATTATTCATGGCTATCAGATATTAGTTCCTAATCCTAGGACCTTTGAATGTTATCCTATATAGTAAAATTTTGCAGATGTGATTTAGTGAGTGATCTTGAGATGGGAAGATTATTCTGGATTATCCAGTGGGTCCTAAATGCTAGCAGAAATGTCTTTACAAAATAGAGACAGAGAACTATTATACATACACACAGAAAGCAAAAGGTGATCTGATGATGAAAACACACAGGCCCACACACACACACACACACACACACACACAGAGAGAGAGAGAGAGAGAGAGAGAGAGAGAGAGAGAGAGAGAGAGAGAGATGAAGATGCTATACGGTTGGGTTTGAAGATAGAGGAAAGGCCATGTGTCAAGGAATGGAAGAGACAAGAAGTGATTTCTCCTTTAGGGTGTCTTCAGAGGAATCATGACCCTGCCAACAGCTATATGTTAACTCAGTGAAACTGATATTGAACTTCTGGCCACCAGATTTGTAAAACAATAAATTTCTGTTTTTAAGCCTTCAACTTGCAGGTAATTTGTTACAGCAGCCCTAAGAAATGAACACAGTAATATCTGATAGCTTTGTGAGCCCCAAATTAAGAATAACTTAACAAAAACAAAGCAGTACCTTATGGAAGAATGCACTGAATATCTAAACAAATAGGTGTAAATTCAGTTTATCCACTTCTTATTGTATGTCTGAAAGAAGTCTCTCACCTTCTCTTTCTTCATCTGTTCTATGAGTATTAAAATAATTTATGTAAAGCGTCTAGCAAAGTATAACATTCATAATGGAATCTCACATTTTAGTTGATGCTAAGTTGATGACAAGTTTAAATGACTATATACCTGCAAAACATTGTTTAAAAAGTATAACTTCTGTGTACACAGTGCCCTAACTGCTAGACTCTTTAAGCGCAAAGGAAGGACTTTGTTTGGTGCAGAACCAGGCTATAAAGGTGGTCTGTTTTTCCACTGGGTTATAAATTCAATCTGAATTAAAGGGTGTTTCTTTTCTTCCTCCTCTCTGGTTCAAGAACCACTCTTCTAAAGATTCATGTTAAGCTCATGGGCACCTTTCCAACTTAAAGAGGGCCTGTTCTGGTGAAGGCCCTATTTAATAAATGAAAATAGAATAGAAATGAAATAAATGAAAATAATAGAAAGCTCTATTTAATACATGAAGAATTAGTGTAATTAAAATGTAAGCAAGTGGCACTTTCTGCAGTATTTCATGTTTAAATATGTTGAAGTTACTGCACATTTGCTCTCTGAAACTGTACCCCCATCTATCCTTTTTCACTGTGAATAACATTCATATACCATCCTATGTTTAAGCCTATCATACATATCTCAAGATGTTTCCATATTAGAGAAATTCTCCTAAAATTTATTATCATGAATGTTTACAGCATTTGAATTGTTCAGGCCTGGAAAAATGTATGGTTTTAAACCTGGTATTTCCTCTGGCTGAAAATTAGCTTACCTCACAGTAATAGGGGTGATGAAATTGTAGCCAGTAGGTAAATGTTTTCTTGTCATGTCTTCTGGTAATGGGGCTTTGTCCAAGATGAGACTAATAGTGACATCTGCTAATTTAGAGTATTATGGAGCTCATGCCTCTTTCTCTTTAATATTCATGGTTAACGGGGTGCTGGGGCTACAGTAATTTGAGAAGAGAGATAAGATGGTGAAGGGTGAGTACAATTGGAAATAGGGCTGTGGTACCAGGGACCAAAGTGAAATATCTGACCCAGGATTACCTTGAACACAGTTAAGTATGCTAGAATTGAAATCAATTCTACTTGTCATGGTGACATTCAAAGATTGTTATTTCTAGACTCTGAGGTCAGGCAAAGAGCATAGATTTATCCAAACCAAGAGGATGTTCCTGAAACTTTCCTAGCAATAGAATAGCAACAGAATCACAACAGAAACAGTGTAAGTTCTGGTTTTAGATCCAGTCCCTAGTCCTTTACTCTTAATATAAATAAGATTCAGGCTAATAAGTACACAAAAGTTCAGAGCAAAAGGAGAAAGAAGCCAAACTATAAATCACTAATAGGCAACGCTAAATATTTTTCAACATTAGACCTATCACCACATAATCAGAATGAATTTGGGATGTTTGCTCAAAATGTAAATGATAGGAATCTATTCCAGACGTATTGCATAGGAGACAGGGGCCAGATAAAGAGTACATGCAGAGAAATCTGAACTTTAATAAATCTCTCTGGTGATTCTTCATGCCATCAAACTTATAAGAAATAATACAATTAATTACATTAAGTATGGAGGTGATGGAATGAAAGGCCAAAGGTGCTTTGAGCTTGGGATAATCTGAAAAATGTGGCAGAATGAATTTCACGCATGTATCCCATGTTTATGCATATTTGCACATTTTTCTATTTTTGCACATATTCTGGGAATGGGGAAAGTGCTAGTATATTCTGTAAGGAGGAAGTAATTTTTAAAGTAAGTTAAAACACATGCTAAAGTTTGAATACTGTTTGGTTGGTGGAAGACTTTCTGATACATGTGAGATTTGGTCAGCTTTCAGAGTTCAGTAATGTAAGTATCTGAGCTGTATGTACGTTCAATCTGGGGCACAGGAAACCAGATGCAATGCCATATAAATATGGCTGCCTTCTCACCTGTCAGCAGTGCTCTGCCACCCCTATTTACAAGAAGGAACTGGGGATGCTACACTCAAGGACAATTTGTAAACAAATTTAAGAGATTCAGGGCTCTTCCCTACTTCCTTTTTGTTTTGCTTTTTGCTTTTAAACCACAATAATTTACGCATATGCACCTCTAATCTCAAGAGTGTTGACAGGAATCTTGTCCTCACAGTGATCTGCAATGGTGAAAAGGGACTATGGATGAGATTTTATCACTTCCTTGGGAACAGTCTTTCAAACTCCAGTCACTCCTTAACATGGTAGGCATTTTAAGAGGAATTCCTCTATATTGGAAGGATTCTGTCTTTCATCTGTGGAAATGATTTACATTTCCTTTAGGGCCCTTCTTTTCAGAAAGGGACTGGCACTGCAGTGAAGACAGTCACTAGGTCACCTTGAGTGCTCCATAAGTATGCAAATTACAGCCTCCCTCCTGGTGTCAGTGACATTTCTTTGTAACTACAAGAGGCACCTCAGACTCAATGTAAAGCTGGTATAAATCATGAAATGTCTCCTACAAAGTCACATGTCACATGGAATGCGAATCTGGAAATGTTAATAAGGAACTGACAACACAGTAGACCCTCAGATGCATCTTTTTTTGCCTATTATATATATATATATTTTTTTTTTTTTGCCTATTATATATATATTTTTTGCCTATTATATATACACAACACACACAGACATACCTAAATATATATATGTATATATATATACACACATGTAAAAAACTTCAAAGATATCGTTCATTTAAGAAGATTAATCAGAATATGTTCAGCTGAGCTTAGCAGTATGTAATTACTGTCTATATTATTGGTCTGAGATGGCTATTATTCTGTAATGAATCTAAAGTAAAGTTATTGGGTATTTCCTCATCCCAAAAGATTTCATGGTGTTTGAAATCATTTGTTACATCCTACACTATATGACATCCTTGACCAAAGGTGTTTTTGCCCTCATATTTGTACTCCAAAGAAGACATCAAATTATTTCAACTATTAAAGAATATGAAATTGAACATTGCTGATTTTATTTACCAGAAAAAAGACCATCCATCAATTATCACAGTATTTTCCCTTTCGGTAATAATTCTTGAAGAATAGAAGCATGCTATTCTAGGTTACCATCCCATGTCCTTATGCAGTTACTTTAATTGAAATAATAGATTTGAAAAAGTGACATTTTGTAATGAGTACAACTGGATACTTAAAAGGAAATACTAGAGTTGTATTATTAAAGTCATCATTTTATAATAAAATTAAATGAAGTATTTAGTAGAATTCCTGCAATAGCTTAGATTCATTACATAGAAAATCCTTATTTTCCTATGTTGATTATGGAAAATGTTTTGAGGCAGGTCAGTTTGAATGAACATATGTGTTCTTCCTGTGCCAGTGACTGGTTGGTTGGTTGGTTGGTTAATCATTTTGAACATCAGCAGAACCCAGTGAATAGGCAGATAATGATTTTCTGAAATCAGTATAATAAAACTTTATTAGTCAACATTGAATATTTGATGTCAATTGGGTGAATAGGCTCAATTATTGATATCCAACTCCATAGCTTTAGACATTGTTTCAGCTCTGGTTTCAGAATGGGACAAAATGTGAATACTTGTTGATGGTACTGAAAGTTTATTTAGTCCTAAATACTTAACATGGGTACTCATTAATCTTCAAAATCACCCTAGGGTGTGGATACAAGTGCCATCTAATTTACAGATGGGAAAATACTTAGTCTTACGGTTAATAAGTGAAGGTGCTAGACTTTGAACCCATGTAGAATGACTTGGGCGCACATGAACTTAGTCACTATGATAGTGTACGCTCAATAAGATGCAACATGCAATTAGTCTAATTTGAAATCCTTTAGTCAAGCAGAGACTAACTGGGCACTATGGTATATCTGCAAATTAAACTTTATAGCTCAAGAAAACTTTACACTTTCTTGACTTGGCTTCACCTATGTAAAGAGCAAAGAAGATCTTGTCTTGTCATCTACAAATTTGTATTTGGAACTGCAAAACTCTGGTTTCTGTATACTTGTGTTGATACTCATGATGGCTACAAAGAAAGAGTGAAAAATATATGTGCTATTCCAGTAGCAACATTTTCAAAGGGTGGTACATTGGAAATGTTTTAACAATAACATTTTATCATAAAAATTCATTTTTCTAACAATTCTTTTAGTTTGAGATTCTTCATCATTGACTTAATGTCAAAGATGATTCTTTTGACCTAAGCATATATGAGAAGATGTTTTCTTGCAGTTTGAGAAATAATCATCTTGATGCCAAACTGCCTGAAGACAGTTTAAGAAAGCAGTTCTGAGAGAAGTTTACTTAGAATTGCTGATCTTTTCCCTTTTATTTAATGTTACTATAATTCTCAAGTTCAAGATTAGAAGAATTCTTTTTTTTAAAAGAAAAATGTTCACATTAAACTCCTACTTCTACATGTAATCATTTTTAAGTCTAAAGAAGAATATAAAAATGATCCAAGTATTGAGTCAAATAAAAGATTTATTTTCCCATCTTAGTCAATGTCTTTCCTAATGAATTTCAACCAAACTAACCTAGAATCATCTTTTGGTATATACCTCATGCTAATGGTAGATTTGCTCTCTGCTTTTGAAGGTGAATTGATATTCACAAATCATATGTCACAAGCCACTAAAAGTGTCAGAATCCTACAGCAGGCCCTTGGTGGCTTGTTAATCTCTCCTGTTTAAAGGAAACAGCCTAATTCACTTAAACATAATGAAAGCCATGCCTGCTCTAGCCTAGTCCCTCAAAGAGTGTCAGTCCATTCAAGTCCTGCCTTCTTTCTGCACCTCTTTTCCTGGCTCTGACAATTAAACATGAAACTAAGAAGCAGTGATTTCCTTAATGTTGCATGTCTGAGTTATTTCAGATGTCACATATGTACAAAATGCAGAATGCCTTTTTTTTTTCTGCATTGAAAATACATACAAGAAACTCTCCCTGCCCACCTTTCACCATTGTTCTCAACAAAGCATACAAGATAAATCAGGATGTTAAATGGATGGACCAGATGTATATATAACCTTTTGCCCTCATTATTCTAATTGATTTCCATTAGTGGAGGAAGGGAAAAATAAAATATTACAAAATAGGAAATAATTGATGCAGAGGTGTGAGAATGAACTTCTAGAGCATAGTGACAAAAATCTGGAAATATTATGATCTGAATGAAAGCAGTTTCAAAAAGAGAAAATAAAAATGATGAGTATCATATTAATAGAAGGAGGAAAAGAATTTCTCTTAAGTCTATGCACTCAGAAAATGTACAACTGTGGTCAATTGGGCCTAAGCTATTATTTTTAACATTTCTCTTACTATATTTATTTTTATATTTTGAAGGAAGAGCCAGATATTCTCCAACTCTTAATGCCCAGATAACCCAGAATCCACACACTTCTTGCTAACTATGTTTGCAGTTTTTTTCTTCTAACCTTGTATGTTTTTTTCATTTTAATAGCTTTAGCTATTTGTCACTCTTCATGCTGAAACTAAACTGCAACTTATAGGAAGGCTAGATCTTCCTGTTAAGTACCTAGTGACAAAGGAACCTGGGACTGGGGTGAACATTTCCTAGGATGAAGCAGACTTTTGCTTTTAACATATGTCTTAATCAAAGCTTAGAGTCAGTCATAAGAGTGAAAATCTAGAGTTAGGACATTTAGGGGGAAAAACAATTTTCATTGCAAGCATACTGTACATGTTAGTCATGGCTCAGTGGAGCAGGAATTTTATGGAGCAAGAAGGGGGATGGTGCAAGATGAAGGTTTAGAGTTTCTTTCCAAATGTATTTTTAAAATAGCATTACAGAATCAGGATTTATGAAGAAAAGAAGACAATAACAAAAGAAAGCTTTTGGGGGCAAATTATTGAGAACTTATTTGATCACCAGGTAAAGAGGCATGAAGAGACCAAAAGGAGGTGACTGACTGCAAAGCTCCTGGCTGTGACAATGTATGGAATCCTATAAGACAACCTGCCAGAAGCTGTTGACAGCTAATCTTGGGGCATAAAATCTGAATGGAGGTTGTAGGTATGGAAGGAGCTTTCAGAGGTCATTTAGGTCACTTTTACTCTCTCTCCAAAATCACACTCTTGGTCATAGTAGATATCTCTGTTGCCCACAGTGACACTTGGCATTAGTGTCATAACTACAGAGCCTCTAGTTCTCATGAATTGTGGTCAATTCTAGTGTTTATATATAATGCCTAGATATTCATTAAGAAATTTTAGCTTAAAACTCTGGTTCTCTAAGTTTAGCTCCTTTTGTGTTGGTTTTTCTTCAATGAACATGAAAAAGAAATTGAATATAAATAACCTACTTAACATGACTTATATGTCTCCTTCAATACTATTATTGGTGTCTTCACATTTCATTGTCATTTTCCTTAGCTAAGTTTATTCCTAAGTATTTTATTGTTTTTGATGCTACTCTTAATAGGATTGTTTCCTTTATTTTCCAGATAACTTGTTGTTCGTGCAGAGATATAAAAATGCTTTTAGCATGTTGACTTTGTTTTCTGCCACTTTATATTTGCCATGTTAAAACTATCCACCGATATTATATTCCAGCTTTTCTTGAATCAAAAGGATTCATATTATGGCTGAATTTATTTAGATGTTTAATTTGGGATACTCCAATACATATTATTGATTATTATCATTATTACTTTGGTTTTCATAAAGGTCTCTCAATTTCATAAAAGTCAGGGTTTCTTAGCCATAGTTCTAATGACATTTAGACTGGATAATCATTTGTTGTGGGAAGTAATTTTCTTTTTTCCTACAGAAAGATTCACAGTAAGCAATGTTATTTTTCTTTTTTCCTTAAGATTTTAAATTGCAAAAGAAACTAACTCAGATGAGTTTGGAAGTCTCTTAGATACCTAAGCCTTGGTGTAAAGTCAAGACTTTGAGCCCTGAAAGTTTTCTTTCCTTTTTTTCAGTACTCTCTGGTGCTGCAAACTTCTGACAAACATGATAAATTCTACAGTGTGGTTGAAATATAAGGATGTCATATTTATCACTATTTACAAATTTGTTGCCTCATTACCATGTGATTTAGGGTTATTTTATTTATGTAGCTAGGGATATATACAAGGGCTAGAAAGAAACTATGAAGGGACAACCAAGAAAATAATGAATGAAAGCAAAAAATTCTTTAATTTCCTATAGAGCAAAAGTTTATACAAAATTACAATTTCAAATGGTTATGCAATCAGTGACATCCTACCTTCTAAGATAATAATACATTTTCTAATAACACAGGACAAATTCCAGGTTGCTAAGAATGGCTACTGACTGAATCCTGCCAGTTCACTCTAAGTAATTATTTTATTTCCTTTTCAAAAGGTTAAATACCTATTTTATTATTTCTATTTATCTAAGTTTCCTGATGACATTCATAATTAGCTATTAAAAGAGAATTATGTTTAACTGAGATTCACCAGTTCTTTTAATGCTAGTTTTCACTGAAAGAGCCGCTTTGTTTTGCATTAAAGGTTGAAATTATATTAATAGCGCAGTAAATGATGGGTATTTAGAAATATGAGGCAACTGAAACAAAAACTTTATAGCATGTAATTTTTAGATAAATTATATTCATCTGTTGTTTTTTCCCAACGTGAACTCCAGGAAAATTGGTATTATTATGGAACATTAGAAAAATATTTTAACATATTTACTCAGGAGCACATTCGTATTCAACAGGCACTTATTAAGTACCTACTATATTACAGGCTCTATGAAATATCTGGGGGGGGGGGAATTTAGTCATGCTGTGCCCCATATGGAGCTCACAGTCCCAAACCAGATATAAATACATAAACATGGATAGTACAGTAAGCAAAAAGGACAGAGCAGTGAAGGCACAAAAAGATGAAAGAGATAACCTTGTCTCAGTCTGAGTGTGTTAGGCTGGAACACTTGCAATGAATGACATCAATTCAAGTTTCTGTAAGGAGAATCTCTTCAGCAGAGGTAAAAGTTACACAGAATATCTCTAGGAGATTAGAGATATTGTTAGTTCTGAGAGATTAGCACAATAATAGGATTAAGATAATTTGTCATATTTAGGAAGGCAGAAGGAACTTTACATAATATTTATTCTCTAGCACATAATATCCATTGAATCTCTACCCAACACAGGTATCTCTATATAGACTATCTCACTGTCGGAGTTAGATGTATTCGTAAGTACTTTACTGGTTTTGATACGGTTATTAATAAAACTGTTTACTTTCACATAGTTTGTTGTAAGATTTTAGAAATATCTCTATGTAGGAAAGAGAATATGATAAAAACATATGAAGCTGGCTACTGTGACTATTATTATTGCTGTAAAATAAGAGGAAATACAAGAATTATTATGCTATATGCTGGATTATAGGAACTTTACATATGACTTAATTAATTCCATCAAAAATAATGTGGAATAGGTGATATTCTTTCATTTTCCAGAAGAATTGACAAGGACAGTGAATGACAGAACCATGTCTCCAAGTTAGGGCTGCTTAAATCCAATCATTATGAAATATTGTCCCTCTTCTATGTGTATTGTCTGATTTTGTAAGACAGTTTAGGGAGTATAGTCTTCTCAAGGGACTATTAAAATGGAAGCAGAAGGCATAAAGGCGTGAGATTTGTTTGGACAAAATAAATACAGATTACCTTTCTGACCAAGAGAGTAGTAGGAGATACTCTGTGTGCATGTGTGTGTGTGTGTATGTGTATTTGAGAGAGAAACTTTTTACAAATGCAGATGAAAGAGCATGAAAAATAGTATCTAGGTGCTTAGGAAACGGAGACTAAAAAATTGCTTAGCTGACAAAATCAGTGAAAATTTTCAAGTAAACTTAGAGAAAATATCAAATGCAGATTTATTAAGTGCAACATAATGAGTTTGTAAGGCAAAAAGAATCTGTAGAAGCCCAACGTTTCTAAGCCTTGCCAGACTATGCAAGACAGACTTCTCTCTCCTCCCTGGCTCAGCTCCTAAACAGAGTTATTATCTGGAGAGATAATTCCAGATGCTCTGACCCCTTCCAAATTCTTATTTGATGATCAGTCATCTGGAGTGGAACTCTTAGTCTCCATTGGATTTTCAGAGTGATGCACCAAATTTTGCTCTCCTAATTAACATTATGGGTCACCTCTATGCACCCAGTAGTTCTTGGAGACTGTCAAATTCTCAAATCCATGATATTGCCCTTGGGGATAAGAGGGATGGCTGGACCCCTTGAGTGGCCTTCAAATGCCTCAGCATTAAAATAGAAGTCTCTTGTGAGTGTCTGAAAAATCTCAGCTGTTATTTCTCCAAGTTAAAATATTTTTGAGCTCAGAAAAGCAATAAACTACAAGCTAAGAAGGCCCAAAGAGCTTCTGTGGGACAGCAGAAGCCGTTTTTAGCTGAACTAGCAAACTCTCTGATTGTCATCATTCCAGTCAAGATTTCAACACTGGAAAATAATCTTGACAGAGAGGAAACATGTTCCATTTAAATTTCTTATAATCACTTGTAAGTATATAGAGTATACTTTAATATAGACATTTAAGAGAAATTTTGTTGGTGTTCTATATTGAGTCAGAGATAGCTAGGAGGACATTCATTCAGAAAAGGTTAGAAGTTTAAGAACATGAGGGAATTTGCCCATGTTTTCAAGAGCAGCAGGCCTCTTCAGAAGATCAAAACCTTGAAACACCATTAAAACAGATTATTTTCTAGATAAGGTCATGCTTTTAATATTCTTTGACAATCAATTGGTGATGGGGTTTCTCGAGGCGCCTTGCTTTTTTTAGTCATGGTGATAATAATAATATGCTACAAATACTCACTAATATGTACCACAAATATTTGTTAAGTACATGTAAGCGTAATATAAAGAGGCATAAGATTCCAGTCCCAAGTTTAAGAGTCTTGCTATCTAATTTAGGAGATATATTTGGCAGTATAATAGTAAGTACTTATAAAAATGACTCTTTGGAATGGTAGATAAAGGTAATATAGAGGCAGGTATGAAGAAGCTATGAAGGTGGACACAAGAGATGCTCTCAGAAGAAAGCATGCAACCCAGAGAAGTGGCTGAGATGTTAAGGACTTCTAAGTGGTAGCCATGGACTAAATTAGAAATAAGGCTAGTATGTTCAGGTATCAAGCACTGATGCTTGTGGCAAAATTAATGTTTGCCACAGGAAGGGAATGTGGAATATTAGCAGGAAAAACCATCGGAAAATCTTAAACGTCAGGCTAAGTAGAAAATTCAATTAACACATTAAATGCTTTATGAAATGTATTCTCACTGGAGTATAACTTAAACAATGAAATGAAACTAAATAAGAATATCACACACACAATACCAGTATCTATTATTTCCAATGAACAAAGATAAAAAATCCTCAGTGAAATACTAACAAATCAAATTCAACACGTAAGTATCATACACCAGAATCAAATGATATTTATTCCACGTATGCAAGGATGGTTCAACATACATATTAACAAAGGACAAAAAAGTATGATCATCTCAGATATAAAAAGAGTATTTAATAAGATTCAACATCCCTTTATGATAAAAGTCCTCATTAAAGTTTATATAAATGAAATATATTTAATGGAAAATGATTTTACGTGATTAATATCATAGTGGAAGCATGAATTATAATATTTGGATTTCAAAATTCTCTAAATATGTCTTCATAAATACCATCCCAGGAAGCCATGATATGCCATCATGGGACAAACATTGAATGAACACTGATTAATGCAATGCTGTTTTGTGATTTTTAGTACTGTGAGAATTGCGATGATTTTAAAGCCAACTCTTAAGAGTTCACAAAAGGATAAGGTATTCCAAGTTGATTCAGTTCAGGAAGAAGATATTTTTTAAATAACCACAGATGGAATTTGTTTTTCTAGTTCAGTCAAATTAGACCATCACTCTCTAACCAGTACAAGCTACCTTAAGAACTAAGGGGCAAAGAAACAAACATTAAAAATAATCTGCTATATACAAATGAGTTACATATGCTGCGTCATAAGCCCCTACTAAGAACTCCAATGAACAACACTCTCCTTTGATTGTCTGCAGGATTGTTCCAAAAGAGGTGTATTTAATCCAGACTTTCCCTCTCCCAGCTACTGTGGAATGTTCTGTGATTTCTCTGGAAAGCTTCAGAATGACTGATGTCAGAATGATTAAGAATCATTTTTCTGCCATTCCCTGGTGGCTCAGGCATTGGGGCTGGCAGCTGGGGCACAGACCATATAAAGCCCAAGGACCAGTTTACAACCTAAGGTAACAAGTAAATAAATAAGTTAAAGTGCTTCTTTCTCCTCTTTTGTCTTTAAAAAGAAAAGAAAGAAAATTATTTTCCGTAGAAGATCCAGTAGGTCAGTTGTCAATGTCTTTGAATATGCATCTGATTTTTGCAATAAAAACAGTCCCCAACTTGCAATGGCTTGACTTAGGAGTTTTTTTTCACATTTTATGAGAGCGTGAAATTCAGTAGGAACTGTACTTTGAATTTTGATCTTTTCCCAGCCTAGCAATATGTGGTATGATATTCTCTCATAACTTCATGATACCAGGTAGCTACACAGAGCTGCAGCTTCCAATCTCACAATCACAAGGGTCAATAACTGATACCTTACAAACTGTTCTTCATTTTCAGTATAGTACTCAATAACTACATGAGCTATCCAACACTTTATTATTAAATAGGCTTTGAGTTAGATGGTTTTGTCTAACTGTAGGCGAATGTTAGGAGTACTGAGCATGTTTAAAGAAGCCAAGGCTAAGTGATGATGTTTTGGTAGGGTAGTATATTAAATACATTTTTGACTTACAATATTTTCAATTTACAAGAGATTTATTGAGAAGTAATCCAGTCATAAGTCAAGGAAGATGATCCATACTATCTTCCCTTTGGATGCCAATATAATTTTTCCATACAACATTCCTTATGTAAAAATGTTCACAGCATACCTAATGGCAGGAAGAAAATCCTCAAGACGTCACTAGTACATAAACTAAATGCAAATACTGTGGAAGATATGGGGTATAGTTTTCAAAAGAAATGCAAGATAGTACCCTGACTTTACAATACTTCAAACATTGTGAGGCGGATCTCATTGGGGCCTAGAATGACGCATAATCAAGTGCTGAAACACTCGAATCTTTGTGTGTACACTGAGACCTTGAGGGTTGGGCCTGTGTGTATCACACCACAAAAGCAGAGAGGCTTTCTTGGAGAATATCATTCTGAAATCTTCTATTTTTGGAGTCTAATCCTATTAATTATATAATTTCTATTTTTTTCTTGGCTTTTAAAATAGATATATCAATGTAAGATACAATGTAGTAACGTTTAGTGTTGTCATGAGCAGAGCATGTGCCACTGAAACTGCTGTGTGGAGATAATATGCACCACATGGTTTCTTACTGTCTATATGTCTGGCTTTAATCACCGATTCTTCATGAAGTGTCGCAATCCGGGGTGAGTTAGCTGTGAGATTCTGCTGGGGTACAGACTGAACTGTGGATTATAGGTGAAACTGCATTATGAGGCTACTGAGGTTAATTACGTCTGAACGTTTCCAGTACAATCCACATCAATTGACACTCTGTGCACACTACATAAACAATCTGGAGGGAGTCCTTTATTAGCAGAGCAAGAAAGCAACTAGCTGTCTGTGTTCTATAATGTCCTTTTGTGTTTTGGAGTTTCTAACTCAAATACCCTTCTATTTGCTTAAAGTACATGTGTGCTTATTGAGTCAAGAGTATCGAAATCTTGAATACAAAAGCTCAATCTCATGGAATAGTTCTTAATTTAAGATTATATCCTGCAGGATTGCTGTTCCCTGCACCAGAGGTAAAGCATCCCAGTATTAACCTAGAACTTGAAAGCATATGATGTAGAACTGGGAGCCTTCTTAGCCTGTAGAAGTTTTATTAAAATGTCAGCCAATAAGTATAGGTTAAAGATCTTCTCCCTTGAATATGTTGTGTTTTATCTTTTGGACTTTCCATCATGTAGAGTCACAATCCTCTTATCTGCAACATTCTTTCATTTTTTTTTTTTTTTTTTTTTTTTTTAACAAAGGAAGGGTAGGAACATGCTGGACCCAATAGTTTCAGACGTCCTGGAAGTGTCTTGGGCATGTCATCGAGCCTCCTGATTCTGAAGTTAAAGCACAGCAGTTCTACTTTTCCTCATATGGGAACTGCTTCATCATTTTATAACCTGGTTTTAGTGGTAAGTTCTGGAAGACACTGAGGGAAATGCAGAATTCCTCCAGCACCTGCTAAGGCACCTCTAGGGCAGAAAAGATTACGTAGCCATAGGTTCTGATAACCTTGCAAGTAAAAAGTCAGTGAGTGTAAAGAGAAACCCATATTCACCAAGGAAGGTGTGGAGAAAATGGGAGAATTTTGTCCCAAATTATTGTCTTGGTCATTAAATGACCTTAACATCTTACAGAGAGAGGCAAGATAGTATAATTGTTAAGAGCAACGGACACCAGGTATCACAACTTAACGAGGTACATGACCTCAGGCAAGTTACTGAATCTCATGTGCCTGTCACCACTCAATAAAATAGGATACTAATAGTATCTTCTCACAGACAGTGCTGTTGGATTGTTAAATGACTTGATCCATGTCACCTGGTAAGTGTTCAACAAAACTTCAGCTGGAAATTCTCAATTTAATCCATTTCTTTGATACCAACTTCATTGCTGGTTATTTGCATGTGGGTCAATTTTTGTATTTGTAAACTCCTGACAAAAGAAATGTTTAAATTATAAGATATCTGTGTTTTTGCCAGCATCAGGGAGCCTGGCTGTGTAATTATTTGATCTTTTGGGGTTTTAGGTTTCCTTAGTTGTAAAATGATGAGGTTGAAGTAGTTTACTTGGATATCTCCTCTTAGGTCTAACATCTAGTTATTCCAACTCTAGAGTTTTATTGTTGCCTAATGAAATAATTCATGTTTCCAAATGAAACAGTTGTATTTTCATAATTCTTAGGAAATCTCAGGTAGCATTAGTGATCTAAATAGTATGCCTCACCTACACACATATATGTGTTTTCCTTTTAACAATCCCTTTTCTGAAAGTTTTGGCAGTTGGAACAGGAAGAATGAAACATTAGATTTTTGAAAGCTAAGTATATTGCAGGGAAGGGTTATAAGGTCACCCAGTTGGTCTGAAGTGTGTAATTCTTTTCTCTCTCACCTCATTCATGCTTCTTCAGAGTAGCAGTTGAGTAATATTGTATCAGTTTGATAAGGCTCTCTTGCCCTTTCTAACAACTAAAACCATCCTGGACACCTTTTCATGGGCACTCCCTCCATTAAAGCAACAGAGAACTTTAGAATTGCTTTTAAAAAAGCAGATAAATTGGTGATTTTCTTGAGAAACATTTTTTACTTACAAGAGTCTGATAGGGAAACAGTGAATAATACCATATAAAATCCTCAGACTGAATAAAGAGCGGGAGTATTTCTGTCTCTAGAAACATGCTCAGAAAATACCCCTGGGACATGGATATTAGAAACGGAACAGACACAAGCTCCAGTGCATTTGGCTGCCAGTAAAGAGCTCGTTTTGTTTACATTATTACTCTCCAAAGAAGACAAGATGAGAATGTCATCATCCAAATGTTGTCCAGTGTTTTCCAACTCAGTTTCTGAGCTAAAGAGATGGAGAGATTGAATAGATTGCCAAAAATTGTGTTTACAACATTGAATGCATTGTGTAATAAAGTGTTAGGTAGATAAGCTAATAAAATTACTGATTTTAGACTTAAATGTAAGTTGAATTTGGGTCTTAATGCTCTTCCCCAATGGGGAAAAACAGATTTTCTGATAAACTGAAACATACCCAAGTTTTTGTTGATAATAAGGGATGCACTCCCTAATGTAGATATTACCTCTGGGAACCAATCCTTTTCAGTGAAATTGGCCAATCTTGACTGAATTGTTAATGGCCGTCTATCTATTTAATTTTGATTCTCAAATTTGTTAAAATGAAGTTGGAAAAGAATAGTCTTTATTGTCCCTGTTGGCTGACCTATGTTCTCTGAGCCAGAATGGGTTTGGTGAAAGTTTAGGAATGGAGCTGAAATTAAATCCTTAGATTCCCATCACTGATTTCCTGGGGGAGATTCTAACAACTTCACTTCCCAGCCTTTCTGACATTGAGAGTTGTATGGTCAGCATGTCCTTGTTAAAACATTAGTGTATCAGGCCTTTGGGAGAAAAGCAGTGTGTACTTTGAATATTTGGCCCAAGTACCACTTAGAACAATTTATTTTATTTTTTTCTACTTATAAAATGCAGATTAGGAAAATTCAATCATGATATTTTAATTATAAGTGTATCATGCTCTCAGAAGCTTCATGCAGTCACACGTATGTGTGTATACATATATGTGTGTCATATTTATATATGAAATTCTTCTTTGCTATATTGTACTTGCTATTACATTTTACTGTTGCTAAAGTATTACAGAAAAAATATGGGCTTATTTGTTTCTCTTTGTTTTTATGATACTTTTGTATACTAACACCTAATTAGTCATTCCTAGTTTTGAGCTCAAGAATTTTAAATATTTGTTAAATATTTTTTAGTAAATACTATTATTTTGAAATAAATTGTAAATAATAGGATATAGACATACGTTTGATTCTAAGTCAGTCTCCTGCTCTATTTAAGTCTATTTATATCAGATCCTTATATGTTGTTTTCTCTTTCTATTCAACTTTTTGTCTCCAACAAAGACATTATCCCATGTCAAAAGGGAATACACTTTGATTTTCTATAAATACAGCTTTCAGGAGGTCACTATAATATTAGGTTGGGGTCATGTATATGAGAGTGTTTGGTAAGATGAGACTTTACATATACTGAAGAGTTTAAGAGACGATGGCTAAATGAACCAATTGTCATCCTCCTACCCTATTTTTCCAACCCCAAATACAAGTGAAATGAATATTCTTGTAAATCCTGCTTTTCTTTTCATGCCATTGAGACCATCATTATGAACTACAGGGGTACATAATTTAAAGATGAGGTCTATGCAAAAAGAAGATGAAGTCACTGATTGGTTAACATCTGAGTTTACATCCATGTTGCCTAGTGGGATAGGAATCCTCATGAGTGGAAAAGGGAACTGGTATTACAATGGTAGTGAATCATGAAAGCTAATAAAACCAAGATCTGACTGAAGCTGCATCTGGGAGTGAGGTTTTAAGGAGCAGGGCAGGAATGTGTACTAATTATCAGATTGTTAATATGTTACATGTGTTTTGGAGAGGAGTTAGTGTGACTCTAGGCAGGCAGTATCTGAACCAGTAACCCTGGATTCTATCCCTCACAGATTTAGTGTTGAAACATCAGCTGCATTATAACTTTTTAGTGGAACTAATTTCCATACATGACCTGGTGTTACAACGAAATGTGTAACCACTTTCGGAGATTTTAACATTTACTATCTGGACACCTGAACAGGATGGAAAGTTTAGACATAACTGTCAGGTGATGTTTACTGCTCTGCTATGATGATGAACAAAATTTGGGTATGTTTAAGGTCTTAAGATACATTTAGATTTAAGACTAAATTATTTGCATTAAAAACAAAGTAATTGCTCTTTAGTGTGAAGTAGCTGAATCAGGGAATATATATTAAGTATACTATAGTAGAGATTATATTAATTTATATTTAACAAGTACTTCTAACTGAAAATATACCTTACTTTCTCAGCCAATCTGAAAAATGTCATCAGACTATAACATTGCAGTAATATATACTCTAGACAAAAACATTTTAATAAGAACAGACAACACAGACATTGAGCATGCATGTTAACCCCTCTCTAATTTCAATTTGAGTTTTACTTAAGAGATTTAGTTATCATCACAGATGCAAATAAGTAATGTTTCATGTTCTTTATTAAGTGTTCTATTCCTTCTTCTAAAAAAAAAATGACCATTCTAACATTCAAAGGCAAGGTAGATCTAACATACTCTAACACCTAAACTTAGAAAAGAATCCCAGGAGGTCAGAGCTTGTTATTCAGCATCTTAATGCTTTGCTTTATTGGTGGTATTGCTATCTGTATGAGAGACAAAAATAGAACAACAATCCTAAAAAATTAGGAAATGAGTATTTGTTACGGTTTCATCTCATTTCAGAAATGCAAATAGGAACTAGCTCGATTAGCTAGCTGCCTTCACAAACTTAGAGCAGCACGCTAGCAGGAGAATAAGAGGCCTTTTCTTTGTGATAAATTAGTGAGCCCCTTTTACCCAGTGATGACAGTCCACCTCATCTTTAAACTAATACAAAGAGATTGTAGAGCCTCCACTAATTCCCATACTTTAGATGGAAAACAAAGTATGAAAAAAGTTTCTTTTGCTAAAAAATAAATTTCCCAATACATCCAATTTTACAAATAGAGTCTCCAAATTTAGCAGGTATCTGAGGAGCTCCCATTACATTTGGAAAGTACTCCTATGATTTCTTTTCTTCTTTATGTCTATCCAGCTGCCAAAGGATTTGAGGCAATTTGAAATAAAATGCAAATACAAAATGAAACCACTAAAATAAGAAAATAAATATAGAAATTGCATAACAGGGACTTAGTTGCAATAGTTTTATTAGAAGCTATGCTGGGATTGCTATTAAACTCTAAGCTTATTGAAATGTACATATATATGAGGAATAGGGAACGTATACACAGGAGTTTATTTTCATGTGTAGAATAACAAATAAAAAAATGAAAAAAAAACTTTAGTTTATCTAATGATACTATTAAGAGAATATTATGCCGAGTATAATAAATCAGAAGGAGAAAGGCAAATACCAGATGGTTTCACTCATATGTACAACACAAAGAAAGAAAGCAAACCAACACACAAGACAAAAACTAAATCTTGGACATTGATGATAGAACTGAGGTTACCAATGGGGAAGGTGGTAGGGAAGTGGTGGTGAGGTCCAATAACAACAAAAAAAAAAGCTCACAGAGGTGCACCCTGGTAGTGAAAGGTTAAGCTGACGTCTGCTGCACAGTCTACCCGCAGCCCAAGGACCTGCGTTCTCGGATTCTCAGCCCCAGACAGGGTTGGGTGGAGGAACAACTAAAATAAACTACTAACAAAATAAATAAATAAAAGTACGTTAAAAAAAAATGCAAAGCATATAGTTCTCAACAATAACAAAAAACAAAGCAAAACATTAGCAAAAATAGTAAAAACAGAGAAGTCATCTGGACAATAAAATATATCTTTGCATTGATTATTTTGTAAACACTGATAAGAAAGGAACAATTACAGATAAAGAAACTGATACTAAGAGTACTAACCAATTTTTGTATTTGTTCTAGGTACTTTATTTGCATATTCTAATTCATCATCATCACAAGATCTCTATGAAATGAGTAGCATTATTTCCAGAAAAAGCAATGAGAACACTAGGTTATGTGGTTTTATTCTAATGGTGCTATATCATTTGAAAGAAATGGTTTCTGAAAAAGCCTGTCATTTATTCTTGTGACACATCTAGGATATTATAGTGAGAAGCCTGAGTGTTTATTTTAAATAGTAACAAAACATTGCATTTATTGAGTATACACTAGACACTAGTTTATTTGTATCTCATAGTAAAAGCTTTTTAGGTACTAGTAACATCCCCATTGAACCAATGAGGAAATCAGGTCACAGGTTAACTTGCTCAGGTTCCCATAATTACAAAACCTAGAAATTTCCCCCAATGAAATCCAAATCATGTGCTGCTGGTGATCTGAACACCAGCATGGATCATCAAATACCCTCATACATATTCTGGAGCTTTAAACTGATCTGAAAAATTACTTTTCCCAAAATCTGACAAGAGGTAGGTAGGAGTCAGAGTTTCTGGAATGCACAGCTGATATTTTATTCCCAAAATCTAAGAATCTGGCTTATACCCTGGCCCAGGTAAGGGCTACACCATCTCTGAATTGGTGTTGTCTTTTGGAAGCAGGTAAGGTTATGCAAGAGTCCTCTGGGGCAGCTTTTGTATTGTGTACAAGGAATTTTTTATTTAACTAAACCCTTGTATTCTAATGTAGATTTCAGTACAGTCTGCATTTATGCATCACAAGTCCCTCAAAGTCAAAGCCCTCACCTGCTTAATGGGTCAATGGCCTGGCGTTATCTTTGTTCAGCAGCCTCAATATTGTGGCCCATGCTGTCACCCACCCACATGTCAGTGTATCCCCAAATATGCTCCTCTGTCATGGACTACAATTCTAATTAGTTTTTGGTCCTCTTTAGCTTGCAATGGACCCAATAATAGGAGAACAATGGACCATTCTACCCACTAGTTTCTAAATTTTACTTTTACACTAAAACACAGTTCCTAATCATTGGAACATTCCCACCTTAAGCTAAATAATAACATAAAGTCAGACATAAATTAGTAAAGCTATAACTCTAGGTTGTGTATCTGTGTGGGCATCTGTGTTTCCATTTGAAAAAAACGAATATCCCACTGAGCATCTTTTGGCATAAGGTATTGGGTTGAGTCATACACTATTGACTAATTCTTCCAAATTTATCTATAAAAATTAAAATTTACATGGTTCATTATGTAATCTCCAAATACCAAACTATTAATAGTAGCAAAGTATCAAGGGAAATGTTAGTATAGAAATTATTTAGTGATAATCTTCCTAAGAAGATAAGACTCCAAAAATGAGGCTGCCCTGGAAAAACTGTACTTCTGATTTTCAGAATGAAAAAAACAGTGTGACATGTTTCACTCTTTAATTAAATAGACACAGTATTTGTGATCATCTAAATCACATTTTACTTTTGTTCTCACATACTCTGAGATTTTTCTGGTTTTAAATATTTAGGAAGCCAATCAACTTTTAAAACAAGTTAGATACTATCAAGTGGAATAAATCAGAGAATATGACTTGTCTTTAATGAAGTATAGCTGCTAAGCATCACAAATATAAGAATCTGACTTTGTTACTGATTATCTATTGATATTTATTATTGGATGACAAGTCACTCTTAAGAAAATTGATAAACACAGTCATGTCTTTAAAATATGCCTTGTGCAGCTGGTTAGTGTATTTTGAATAAGATAAATATGGAACTCATATCCTGTATTATCTTTTCTCACCAGAGAGATAAAAAGGGTATTTAAAATTCAAGAGAATTCAAATTCGAATATGGGATAAACTGTAGCTTATTTTTATTAATAATGCCAGAGTAAGCAATCTAACATGAGATTAATTTCTTAAAGTTATTCTAAACTTAATTAAAAGTTTTTAAGTAATTTTAAAAGTCTTAGGTAGCATATAATACATATAATAATTTTCATTGTGCATTTTTTTTCTAAAGTACCTAAGGATAAAAATATAAACAAGTTTTCTTGTTTATATTTCCAGTTTTCTAGACACTACCAAAGTCAGCATTCTTTTAAAAAATAACTGCACTCCATTTAAATCATGACTCAAAACCAAGAATAATCATGATTTCATAAGCTCTTTGCTAAGCCCAGTTGTTTTGTCCTCCCCATGCAAAGAAATATTTTATTCTAAAAATATTCTCTCATTTAAAAGATTCTTATTAATCATTTAAAACTGAATAGATATCTCAGAACATCTATATATATTATTTACAATTTAAGAGCATATTTGTATATTATATATATACTTATTGTTACGTGTTATATATGCATGTAGTTAGTTACACATACAATTTTTCTTATTGCTAATAGTATTGCATGTACATTGTTAGAAATTTGAAAGATAATGAGGTATTAAAAATAATTATGGCACAACCTGGTGGAGTAGTGTTTAGGCCCACTGCCTCCAGCCAAGCGCAGTCCATAGGGATCCCAAGAACCTGTTATATGTCCAGGCCCCAGGGCAGAGCCACCAAGATGTGTAACTAAAATAAAAACAGACAAAAATTCTTCTTCTTCCTCCTCTCTCTTCCTGCCTGTTTGCTTACCTGCTTTCATTCCAGACTGTATCTTTCCTTCAAAAAAATAATAGTTACCCATAATCTCACTACCCGGAGCTATTCTATTTTGAAGAATTTATTTTTTTCCCTTTCTCTGTATCTATTATTATATAATTTTGTATTATGTGGATATTCCTAGTAAATATTATACTCTACATAATACATTTTATCCTAGTTATAGTTTGTTTTCCTGATGGACAGCATTTTATGTCATTGAAATATCTGTAAGTATTAGTATATGACTCCTGAGATTCTGCTTTACAGCTAGTATACTTTATTTAACTGTTTATATATATTTGTATGCTTGTCTAGAAAATATACATGAGTATATATACACATGTATACATATATTATATATAATTAAAATATTCACAACAGTCCTTTTAGGTTTAATATTCTTATTATCTCAGTTTTTCAGATAAACAAATGAGCCTTAGATTTTCCACAGCTAGTAGATGGCAAAACCAAAATTTGATCCAGGTGTGTATTACTCCAAACATTATGCTCTTTACTCCTGAACTTTACTGTCTTCAAATGATCTCCTAAGAAGCACAGTTTTTAGGTCAGTGAGGATTCTCATTTTTTAAAGTTATTGAATGGTATATCCAAACAGCTTTTCCGTTTTCTCTAAAGATATTTAAGCACAAAGTACAATGTCAAACTGTTTTCAAAATCAAGTATGAGTCAAACTACATGACAAATATAGTAAGCCAAGTCTAACTTTATTTCAGAATAGAGAGAAACTGTATTTCAGCAAGAGAAATCAAAGGACTTTGCCGAAAGTGGTGATATATATTAAATATATATATAAATACACATCACATATATTTCATATTTGATATACGGTATATATAATATATTACCTTGTACCTACATCTTTATCTATACATCTCTATATATACATCTCTATCTATCTAATATGGTTGTTATATATATTATTTTTCTTAGCAAGAATTTTTATAGATAAAAAACTAAGCCCATGAATACATGATATGCAAAAGCGATAGTGAAAACACGAGACAGCTATATTGCCTTGCTTGTAAATTCAATAGAACTGAAATTAATAGAAATCTGACTGCTGGAAAGTAGCAAGACAGGAAAGAAGGCTGAAGAAATGAAGAGGTGAAACAATGTAGGTGACAAAAGACGAGACAAAAGACTGGAGAGTAAGAAATTTATTCAGTAGGAGGAGGCAAGGAGTGTGATCTAAAGATGCTGGAAAATAAAAACATTATTTATTTATCTTAAATTATTTACATTACTAGAACCTGTATCCCCACCCTAATTACAAATGTTATAAGGGAGCTTACTGCATAAACAAATGCCTTACATGAATTTAGGTGGAAAACATTTCAAGACTAGAAACCCTTTATGCAATGCAACCAGTGTAATGGAAAGTAAGTCTGAAGTTTTCATGGGCACATAAGATTGAGAGCTTAGTGCAAAGAATTTAGAGCCAGAGGCAATGAAGAGATGCGTAAGAATCACCACTTCCCAGCATCCTCTTCAGGTAGAGCTGTCAAAGAAAACATGGGACTTGTGGTTGAATATACAGATTTCATATAAATAATGAATGACAAATTATTATATAAGACACACACACACACACACACACACACACATGCCATTCATTGTTTATCTGAAATTCAAGTTAGAGTCTGTGTTTTTATTTCCTAAATCTGGCAAACTACTAACTTACAGAGATAATGGGAAGGAGGACAGGTTCCACTTTATCTGATATGGGAGTGATAGAAATTTGTGATTTTTTTTTTTTTTTTTTTTTTACAATTCAGACAATAGGACAAAAACAAATATGCATAGTTAAGATCAGAGTAATTATAAAATCCAGAGCCCATGTTAAGTTCCTGCTATGGTCAGAATGTTTCTGTCCTCTTAAAGTTCAGGTCAAAATCTTAAGCCACAAAGGTAAAAGCATTAGTAGGCTAGATCTTTCGGGGAGTGATTAGGTCAAGATGGTGGAGCCCTCAGGAACCGGACTAGGGCTCTTTTGAAAGAGATCCCACAGAAGTCCCTAGCCTCTTCCTCAGTGTGAGGATACTGAAGTCTGTGTCCCAGAAGAGGACCCTCAGCAACCCAGCTGGCACCCTCACGTCAGACTCCAGCCTCCAAGCTATAAGCAATACCTTTCTGCTCTTCATAAGCTATTCTGCCTGTGGCATTTGTTAGCAGTCGACTGAACTGAAACAGTGCTCTTTTTTTCTGTCCTTCCTTCTGCCTTCATTATGGTAAGACTAGTCAAGTAATAAGTTTTCTTATTGCTAGCTTTGCTTAAGACTAGAATGGTTTCCTACTATTGCCAATAGTTTGATAAAAATTACATTTTAAATCATTCTAATGGGTAACTCTTCAGATGAAGACATTAACTTAAAAATGTTTCGTCTATCAATGCTTTATTAACTACTTTTCTTTAAGGAAAGGTACAGGCAGGAACGAATTTGAGTATGCAGGCAGGCAGGAAGAGAGAGGAGGAAGAAACATTTATTTAGTTATTCATCTTTGTTGTTCTTCTCAACCACGGATATCAAAAATGGGTCTTCGGGATGTGTGTGGACGACAGCCAGTGGCCTCATCCGTTAGGCCACAGAGCTGTGTCTTATTAACTACCTCTTCCATGATATGGTATAGCTAGAAGGTAGACAGAATCCTTTGAATTTTCTGTTAACTATTCTCATATTTGTAAAATACTTTTACTCAGATTCTATTTGCCTTTTATCCAAAATTATGACAATCCTAGGAAAAATGATTATACGAGAGACTCATATTTATCATCTAAATTCAGTAAAAATATAAGGTCACAATATAAAATTCTATTATGTAGACACTAACATAGTTATTCTATATAAGAAAGATGGAAGCAAATTTTTTTTTCCATAAGAACAATAAAAAATTTGGATCGGAGCCACTGGGTCCCCTCAGTCAGTACAATGGGACCCTACTACAAGGACATGAGCTGAGTCTAATGATCAATTATTGATGTAGCAGTTACTACGTGTTCCATCTAGATCTTTTACTTTGTAGTAGGGTTATAAAGGAAGTCAAAGTTCCTGAAATCAAGCACAATTTATTTAGATAGCCATCAATGTATGGGTAAAGTAAAAAAAAATTACCCAAAAAAAAGGGAGAGTGACCTATCAGCAAGAGAAGGAATATTTCTCAGGGAAAGATACAGCATTCCTATAGATTTCTGAAGGATGTGTAAGTATTTTCCAACCATAGAAAGGAAATATTGTTTACACCAGCCTAAGAGTGTGGAAACCACATGTACTTGTTTGAATTTGAGATATGAGGAGAGAAGGGCCCTCTAAACCGAAGTCGCCATATCATTAAGGGATATGCAGACTTCCTCATGGTGACGACGTAAACACTACAGTGCTTTAAGAAAGAGCATGTGACTTACTTACATACATAACTTAAAATGATCACATTGGTAACAGCATGAAGGAGACACGTGAGTGAGGCAAGAGTAGTTAAGGGGAGTCTGGGGAAGACACCATTATTGATGGTCTAAACAAAGAAAGCTCACAAGGTCTAACATCAGTCAGAAGCAGAGACAATGGATTCATCCATTCATTCACTTATTTTTTTTCTGCAAATATTTATTTAGTACCTACCTTTTTTAGGTACTAGTCACTAGAACCAAACAGACAAAAATGTCCCCACCCTATGAAGCTTATATCGTAGAGAAGAGAAAAAATTTTTCAAAAGTAGATAATGATTTTTCAAATATGAACTTAAATTCTATTTTTAAAAAGTAGAATCAAATGCTATGCTAGAACTAAACCATTAAATGTGGGAGCCACTAGTCGCATGGAGCTATTTAGATGAATTAATTTGATTAGTAAAAATTAGAATTATTCAGTTTTTCAAAATCATTAGTCACATTTCAGTACTCAACAATTACTTATTGGACAGCACAGCTTATTAAACATTTCTTATACTGCAGAAAAATCCAGATGGAGGTATTTTAAGACAGATTTTTTTTAACCTAAGGTGATTTACTTATGAAGAGGTTATATTTGTACTGAGAGCTGAATGATAGAATAGAATCAGCCATGCAAAAATCAGAGGAAATAAAAGTCAAGGAGGATACAAATACAAGAATCTTAAAGATAATAGTTCTCAAGAAAGAGAAAGAGCAGTGGAGCTGGAAATGATGTGTGGAGAGAGTGGTGGGAAAAGAAGCTTAAAAATTAGATTGTGATTCTTTAGGCCACACTAGGGAGTCTGGCATGTGTTCTAACCCACCATCATCATAGTGAGGAGAGCAAGGAGAGAATAAAGATAAATGACTTAGAATGTGTCCCAATGGGATAGAAGATCCCTAAGAGTGTGATATCTCAGAGACAAGTGAGAAAACTATGGAAGTATGAAAGAACAGTTATTTCGAATGTCACCAAAAGGAGGGACAAAAGAAGGGATCTTTTGAATTTATTAACAAGGGAATAGTTGGTTCCTGATGAAAGAGTCTAAGGGGAAGACCAATTTTATTGACCCAAAGAAGAGAACGGAATATGATAAAATGAGAACATATAGACACCTAGCTTTTTGTGTTGTTGAGGAGAGAAAAAAATGTAGAGAAACTTGGAGAAAACTTGATATCAAAGAAAGGTTATTTCTAATATGAGAAATACTCAAACATATTGCAGAGAATGATCCTGCAAACCGAGTGGTGATGGTGATACTCATTCATTTGAGCTAAAATGAGTGGAAGGTCAGTAACAATAAGAAATGTTTAAATATTGATATTCTTATAAATGGATGGCTAAAAAATCTTTCTGAAATCTTATATGTTCAAGAAATGCAATCTTAATTCAGTTTTACTTTTCTCCCAATAAATCTTCTAATCAAAGCATCCCATTTTCTCATTCTATTACTCATTATTTTTCAATAAAATCAACAACATGTTATTAGTAATTCTCAGCTTTTTGGCATTTGAAGACCGTATTTAAAATTAAGATATTTTACAGATTCCTACATGGAATCATTATGGTTACATAATAATAAAAAGCTATTATGAGCAGTTTAAAATAAATGAGCCATGTCATCACTATAAATTATTCACATGTATTTAAAAATAGTATATAACCATGAGATTTCATGCTCATTCAGGTTACAGATAATGTGCACTATGTCCACTGATTACTATAATAAAAATATTTTAGGTCCCCAAGATCACAGGTTGGAAGTCCATGTATAACATGAAAAAAAAAAAAAGAGCTAAAAAATAATTGTATAGGCTACTGTGCTGAATCAGGGAAGTTACTAGGACTATATGAGTGCTTTTATCCAAATTCAAAAAGTTATTTTTCAAATGAAATCCTTTGAAAGTCCAAAAACTTCCTTTCCTTTACTGACCCCTAGAAATCACTGACCCAGTACATACCATCAAATCAGAACAATGCTGAAATTTACTGTTATTATTAGCAAATGTTTTAAAGAAATCATCCTGAAAGAAAACTTGTACTCTCTCAATCCTAAGCATAGGAAATACAAAATATGTCCCCAGAAGCATAAGTAGGTCAGGGAATAGGTTTAAAAAAATCAATGAAACCCTATTTTTGGTAAAAGTAGAAACTAAACTCTTATTCAAATTGTAACTCAGTTTAAATCTGAAAACTTTACTTTTTTTTTTTAATTTAGAAACAAACAAAAAAAACCCATTCATTTAATCTTTTTAAATTTTTCACATGATGTATCCTGGGGTTTTAGAGAAATCTAGTAAAAGGTACAATTGCTCTGAAGACTGTTTTCCTAAAAGTTTGGCTTTCATTAAACATGGCACTACCATCTGCCTGAATTTATTCTCATGTGGAGAGAAGTATGCTTCAGCCTCAAAACTGGACTATGCTCATGGAATTCAGTCAATACTTGGTCTGGAAGGGAGCTTGCCTCAGCAATGGGCCTGATACATGTTCTGTGTTGCCAAGCTTCACTGTCTCGCTGTTCTCTAAAGAGGTCCCTCTGTTTGTTCTCTGCCTAGATTTCTTATCACCCAACCTGACCTCTCCTCTTGGGCCCTGACTGGATTCATATCTGTTCACCTCTCTAGGTACTTAAGCTTAGCCTTGCCCTCATCTGTCTGCATGCAGCAGGAATTTTTACTCTTCGAGTGTAAAAAATGACAGCCTAAGTTTGCAGACAACACTGAATTCCTCCAAGGAGAAGCATTTCCCAGTCTATATTACTGAAATATCTTGAAGTGTGTGCCTGATTTTCCTTTAAATGTAGATGAACTTTTATGTGGGCAAAAGTCAGAAAGAACTCCAATATTTTCATTTCCTTTCCTGGAAAGATCTCTTGGCAACCTCTTTTTGCCCATGTTTTACTGGGGTGTTTGAACCTATATAGCTGGCAGTCAGTCAGTTCTTTGAATCCTGAATTAGATTTTCTTTTCATAAAATCTTCCATTATTTTCCAATGTAAATTCCTTTTCCCTTGAACTCCCATTGAAGTTATCATTTATACTATATATTTGGCAACACATATATCATGGATGAGTGTGTGACATATATATATCTAACATTTGTTGATTTTTCACGAGTTATGTTGTCCCTTGACAGAATGTACCTAAACTGTGTTTAGTGAATTTCAGTGGCTACATTAAGAATAAAATCTAGATACTGGGGTGTGACTTCAACTTCCTTGTATCCTACAATAAATAATATATGAGTGGTACTTGGTAAATAGTCGTTGATTTGTCTGTGATACTTATGATCACATTTAAAATTATAATAATATAATTTGTAAAGGAGATTACTAATTAAGGAATGAATAGTGAGTAGTATATAGACTGAAAATAAAAATTCACTAACTTCATAAAAGATTTAAATTCACAAATATTAAAAGAATCATGGGGTTATTAAGGGATACATATCTAGTTTTTATTATGTTAGAAAAGGCAATACTGTCTTCTCAGTCCTAACATCATCGCCAGTGGTATTTCTACAAAGCCTATTGGATTAATCAGGATAGAGAAACAAGAATACTCATTTTTAGCGAACAGTTCGCATGCATTCAATAGCTTATTTCTTATATGAACTCTATGAAGTAGAATTGTTCAATATCACTCCAAGTAATAAAAGACAGCCCTGTCTAATTCTAGATTCAGAGCTATCTGATCTTAAATTCTATGGTCAATGTAGTGTCTCACTAATCACTTCAGGTTGTATTAGGAATGTTTTTGTTCTTAAATTTAAGTCCAAATAATAGAAGTACTCAGTAACCCTTAATACGTCTCTTCAAAATGATTCTCTTAAAATAGGGGTGGGCTATTATATTGACCTCATAAGAGAGTTTATTGTTTTGCCCAATGTCCTGAGTTTTAAAGCAACTCACCTACCTATAAACTTGGTGAATTTTATGTCCCTGTCTTTCTATTAATGGGGGGAAGATCGATTGTTGGTAGAACTCGGATTACCTATTTTCTCTCTTTTATCTATCATCTATCAGTTGGAATGTATACAAATATCATTATTGTTATTCCTTCACTGTATTCAGTAAGTCAGTTCCATGATCTAATCAAGTGGAACTGTGGTGTAGTTTTCAGTTTTTTTTAATTTTGCTCCTAAGAATTCCTTAAAAATTAATTCTAACCAATTTTTATCTAGCCCAGTATCTAATACATTTATCAAATTTCCAAGAATACATGTTCAGTGAATCTGCACATTTAAATAGGAAAGAAGCAAATTTCTTTATAAAATATTACACTACAATAGCTATTAATAACATTGTCATTTATTTTATCTAGAACCTATATGTATTATTCTGGAACTTAGTGATCAACTCCAGAGATGCTAGAAAATAAGAACAAGGGAATAATTTATTATAAACAATTTTTCTCTATATACAACAGATGAACAGCATATTTCAAATAATCATACAAATCTACCATTAATGTGGAGTGCGTCTCATATGAATGTCTAGGATTTGTATAAGAAAGTGGATGTTTTTCTTCATGAGGTGATGAGTCTACCTTTGATTTAGAAGTCTTTTTTTTTTTTTTGTCCCCTTTTGAATAAAGGAGAGTGCATAAACCCCAATTCTTTTTTCCCTCTGTATTTTTAAAATTTGCCCAAGGTAGATTCTAAATCTAAAAAAAAAAAAAAAGGGTTAGGTGTGTATCAGAAACAGCTATTCCATTAGCGCCTAAATGAATTTTGAGTCTGGCAGCACTCAAGTCACACAGTGAGCGCTACGGGCTCGAAATCGTGTGTTGACACTGGCAGCAGAACGAGAAGTGCAGCCGTCACGCTGACAGCACAGTCCCTACAACCATCATGACAAAGAAACATTCAACGATGCCCTGGAACAGAGCTCTTGGCCATAAGGTCTGCGTCTGCCATATTCTTAAACTTTCCAAACACTGATATTAAAGCGTTTTTAAAGAGTTGAAAAGGAGCATCAAAAAACTAAAAAAGATGAACTCATGATGGATACAGGGTAGATTTTAAATGTGTCTGACTATTGCTCAAGTTTTTAACTCAGACATATTTTTTTAAATAATTGGGAAAGAAGCAAACCCACAGAATGTCTTTCCTGGTTTTTGGACTGCTTTCATTTCGCCTACCCAACTCTCTGTGGATGCTTGCGTCTTGCTTTGCCCCTCCATCTGTGAGTCACATCTACTGCTGTAGTTTCTTTCTTTTTTTTTTTTTTTTAATCTCTCTTGTTTTTGCTGCCACTCCATCCTATCTAACGCAATAGAAAAATGAAGTGGAAAAATGCACAGTCAATTTGGCAAGAGTGCCAATTGGTGAGTGGGGTGAAGATGTGATTTTTACCTTCCAAAACTGCTGATTCCCTTAACATCTAATTTCTGACCATTTTCTTTCCTGTTAACAAAGCCGCAGAGAGAGCAATGTAAAGTTAAGGGAAATTAACCTTATTTTACAAGGTGTATGAGAACGGAGACAGAAGACTTCAGAGGCAAGAGATGGGTATTGATGGAGAATACAAAGAAGGGGGAGGATGGCCTGAAGTGGTAGTCATCGTTGGAGATAATAAGGAGCCTACAAGAGAGAGATTTCAGTCAAAAGTAAGGTTAGGAATTGAAGAGCAAAGAGCAGAAAGCAAAATGTTAAAGATCAGGGTCACTGGGTTAGAGGAGACCTTTAAGATAAAAAGACACCATGCAAAGAATCTCAAGAGGACATTTCTCAGCTGGACCTAGTAGGTTACTGTTTCACAAATTGGATATTGATAAAAGGTTATCACTGAATTTCAGATAATTTGCAACTATGCAATATGGAAACTTCTCGTTAGCAAAGAATGTGACTTGTATTAAATTTTTGTTTTTATTTTGTGTTTTGTTATTCTCTATTCCTCAACTTCAAATTTCTTTAGTATATTCTACAGACAGTGTCATCATTTACACCACTTAAAACATTTACGTTATTTAAAAATTAAACACCAATCAAATTATGATCTGTGTTAAACTTTTTAGAAGGGGAAGTTAATCTACACTTCCTTGTACTAACTGAATTCTAAAGTGCTTTAACTATTCTGATCATCTCTTTTTAATATTTAGAACCTAAGATATACAGGCTTCAAATACAAATAATGAAAACAATTAAAAATGTTCTTTGGGCTTGAATTTTAATTTGTTTTGAGACAGATTAGATATTGTGGAAAATTTCAAAAAAATAACCTCTTTAAATCACATTCATTGTTCCCTTTGCTCAGTTTTAGAAAGGAAAATAATAAAAGGGGCATTTTTAAAATAAATATACTGGATCCTAAATGAACAGGAAATTAGATTCATTGATTTGGCTTGACATGAACATTTATCCACATTCTAACTGACATTCTTAACATGCTTTAAATTCATTATTAAGTAGTTGGTTAAATCATCTGAACCTAAATATAACTTGATTTTCTACATTAATTCTCTAAGTTATTTTCTTAAATTCCTTGATGAATAACAATAAAATGTCTATTATTTGTCTCTGATACTTCAATCAGACCATATAAAACACAAATGGCTAATGAAAATTAATAGAGTACTTTAACCTCAGCTGTTGGGCATTTCTGATAAAGTTATAGATAAACTTTACATTCTAATTCAAAGCTGGGGCAAGGTTTTTGTTATAATTTAGCCTCTTCCTAGAAAATGCTTTTTTGAATTCGTGCTTCAATTAGGGAAAGCAAAAGGAAAGCTTTGCTGATCTTTTAAACACATCAAAGCCTTAGGAAGCTAAGCATGCTGGACAGATGCTTTTGTCAGTCTGAATTTTATCTGTGGCCCATCTTCCTCTAGAGTTCTGGCATTGTTTACTCTACACGGTGGACAGGAGTTCCTGTCTCTGTAGGAACTCTAGGAGGCCTACATAGAGCTTCATGATTTCTGTTTCTTTCAGTATCCTTCACCTTTGATTATCAAGTCATCTTTTGTGAAAATCAAGTCTGTACTTGAAAAAAATGTTGGAAATACTGGTTGTAGAAAATACGGCAGATTACAAAGAAAAAGAAAAATCACCACTAAAGCCATACTCAGAAATAATCAGCTTTTTTTTATATTAACCTCCTCCTTTCTGATGTATCACTTTAAGTGATGATGTTGAATTGCAGCTTTTATAGAATTGTAATCATACAGTATCTTATTTAAACCTTACTTTATTAGCAATTCTTCAAAGCTTAAAATAATATTGCTAATATTTATATAATACATTTTTATGATTGTAGTGGAATTATAGCAATTATGTATTAGAATAGTGATTTATTTAACCATAGACTTTTAGTTGGGCATTTAGATTTTTTTCAGTTTCAAATCCATTTTTACACATAATTTCAGTATATTTTTTAATACATAAATCTGGGGCATCCCTGATCATTTCTTCAGCATAGATTTCTGATAATAAAATTATTTGGTTAAAGGGTATAATGGTTTGAAGATTATTCTAGCAAGTTACTAAATGGCTTTAAAAATGTTCTAATTCATAAGGCTATCTGCTATTTATTAAACTCATACCAACATTATTATTATCAGTTGTTTTCATCTTAGCACAGTTGAACAAAATATTTTATTGTTTTTGAAATTTGGATCTCTTTCACTAAGAGGCTAAATATTTGAATGTCAAAACCCGGTATTTTTGTGTCCTTTGTCTAGATTTCTGTTGAGTTTTAGCTTTTTTTTTTTTTTTTTTATTGATTTAATGTGTGAGCACTTAATGGATTGGGGTTAATTCTCTAGTCAAATTTGTGATACAAAATATTCTCGTTTTTAATCTTTTCTTTTTTGTCTATAATATTTTTTACATACAGAATAATTAATCTTTATCTTGAAATATATCATTTTCACTTTGAGAGTATGCCTTGTGTTTTATGCTTTCTCATAATGGGAGAATAGACTAAATCCCATATTTTCACTTCTGGTTACATTACAGCATTGTTTTCCAAAGAAATGCTTTCATTAACTTGGAGATTATTGAGTTACAAAAAGAATCCAATTACTCTCTTTTTTTCCCCCAAATAGTTAATTTTCCAATACCTTGTAATGAATATTTCCGATTTCTCATAGTAACCTAACCATAAACTATATCTGACACTGAATATTTCTTGTTTATTTATTTTGTGCCTCTCTCCAAATTATTTCAGAAAGCATATAATAAAGGATAAAATAAGAGCAGAATACATAAAATGAAACAAAAAAAATAATTGAAATTGTAGACAAAGTCAAGAATGAGTTAACACATATTTTCTACCTTCAAATGTTATGTATATACAAAGAACGGACCATAAAGAGTGATCTGAGAGACACTAATGAGAAGAAACCAGTTGGTGTGTAAAGGGATTCAGGATTCACAGGTATAAAAAACAAATGTTCTTAAAAAATTACAAATTATTTTCAATGACACCAATAAGAAAAATGCTACATAATAGGATGAAATATATTCTTTTCTACATTTTTATGAGAGCAACACTGAAACAGAAATCTATTTTCTGCTAACATACTATAATCAGTTGCCACCTTGACATTTTGCTGAGTTTAACTCAAGAATGATTTTTTTCAAAAGATACAGATAAGAAAGTCTTCTATATCACTCATAATTTTTGACATACATATAACTTTTAAAAGATATACTGAGTAGCCATAAATTCAAGAAGAGTCAACCTAAAAATTCTTGGAGTACCACTAATGTATACAGATATATGTGTATGTATATATACACATACACATATGAGTATGTATGCATCTATACATCTATTATGTACATCATATACTTATATATAATGTCAGCTAAGGGCAGAACAAAGATAGAAATTTGAAGAATTAGGGTAGAACTGACAACTTTCAAGCAAACTGAGCACTGTCACAAGGTCATGTGTTGTTTGTGATTAGACGTTTCTCCTCTGCTTCAAACAAACTTTCTATTTGTAGGGTATTGTGTTTCATTCATGAATCTCTTTGTAGCCTTATCAGATTTTTACATTTTTCTCTCTATATATTATTCAAGATAAAAATGTTTTCCTCAAAATGACATTTTTAAAAGTGGAATTTAGCTATTCTTTGCTATTTATTTTTACAAATGAAATATAACAACACTTTAACAAATTAAACGTTAAAATTATGATTGAAATTTCATTGAGCACGTAAGTGAAAAACCGAAATGTTTATAATGTTCCTATCTCTTTATACTCCTGTTTTCTCTTTCAAAATTGTTTGCTTATTGCTATAAATCCTGCATATATTGCTTATAATTTTTTCTTGTTTTTTATTTCTTATGATTTCTAAAGGAACTATTTTCATTTTGTTTTCTAACAGTGGTTATCATGTAGAAAAACTCTTAATTTCAAATATCTATATTAAACCAACTTAAAGAATGTTTAATGTTTCACTAGAGTATTTTGATGTTTTAGTTAGGAAAGTCTATCAGTCATAGGTATTGATAGTATTGTTTTCTCTTCACAATACTAATCCTTCTGACTTCTGTTTAATGTTATATTGCATTGACCTGAACTTTTTGGTTAATGCAAATATTAGTTGCGTCAGTGTGTGCAGTTTACCTAATAGTAGATTGTATTTGAATTGCTACATAAATCACTTACTCATAATGGCATTGTCCTATACTCTGCCTAGGATCATTTTTACATTGTAATTTACATATTGGTGCCTGAAGTCATAACTCTTTAGAACTGGTGATTACAAAAAGATAAGGATTTTTAACTTGTTCTCTTGCTGTTATTCCTCACTCTTTATGTTGCAGCTAAATTCTGAGTCTGGCACTCTGTGAAAGAAATGAAATTAAACCAAATATGAGAGTTTATCTTGTATTAAGAACTCTGGTGGAGGGTGTGGTGTGAAATACAGACTGAGCTATAATGTCAATACTCAAAACTGAATGTAGCATTGTGAAAAATATTTAATAAATGTCAATAATAAAAAAAAGGGTAGGATAATTTTTTTTAATGAGTAAATCTTAACAACATTGAGAGGCATGTTTCAGAGAACGATTAAGAGATTAAGAAATTCTTCTGCACTGTAGGGATTTTTCTCATACTCAGTCATGATTCTCCCATTTGGGAGCATAAATTGCGCATTGATGATCAACTGAGCCTTTCTGGGATTTGTCCAGATGACAAAATAATATAATACGCAAGCATCAGCTGTCTTATTCTCATCATTCCTATCTCAGCTGGTAGCTATTTTGCATGGCATCATTTTTTTTTTTCTAGAGTTAGTGGATAGTGAAAAAAAAAAAAAAGCTAGGTCATTCATGTAACCATTGTGAAGATCCACACTGTCCAACTCAAATTATTGATACTCTTGAATATGACTTGTAAAGGCATTCTCTTGATAAGCATCTCAAGAGTTTTCTGAATTCAGTTTTACTCATGTAATGTAATCATTTACACCTTCAGACTCAGGATGAGAAGGTAACAGGCACTGCTTTTTAGTGAATTGGGAAAAAATTTACATTGGTGTTAGGCTTCAAGAATTTTCTATAGAACACTTCTAGGAATGTCCCAATCACACTGAGGAAGGGCTAATACTAGAATGAGGCCCAGAAGTTAGTGTAAGAGAAGGATAGTTCAGATGAAGGAGTGGGGTAAAAAACCAGATCTAAAATTCAGATTGGAGAATTAGGCTCTGTCATCCCTCCTCCTACCAGCTCCTCCCTCTTCCTACAGTCACACTCCCTACACATACACTACAAATGCAGAGATAGTGGAATCCAGGCACACATCATTTATTATTCAAACTGGCAGCCTCAGCATCAACTTCCTCCTTTGCACTAAAGAGGTGGCTGTTGATAATATGAAATACAGAGAAAAGGACTCCCTTCATCTGTTAGTCAACTGAAGTTCACATTTGAAAATTAATTAAATATAACATAAGTGAGTGGTTAAGAGCCTACACATTTATGTATATTATGTGTATAAGAGTTTAGGTCCGACTCCGAGCTCTTTCAGCTTCGACTTATTTATGTTTATAATGAGGTACATAATGGGATCATCAAGGCAATGTCCACACTGTGCTTAGCACATGGTCAAGTTCATAGGGATAACTCATTAATTCAACTCTTGGATGTTTTGTTACACCATGTCATAACTATATGTTAATTTTCTCTCTTCTCCTTTGTGAAATGAACTTATGATAAAACATCACTATTGTCTGACTGGTTCAGGTCTACATCCTTAGCACTTAGCATAGCTCATTGAACATAGATATAGTTCTTTTCGCTACTAAATTTAGATCATTCTGCTATCTTGAAAGAAATCCCACTATTTAAGAGTTCACCACATCTGCAATACTTATTCACTGTTCCATCTACACAACTCAGTTTATAGCTCAGTAATAAATTACACAAAGAGGATGAATATTTTCTGTCTAGACTGATTTTAATGTGTGTTTTTACATAATTATAGAATTGCAAAATCCTGCCTTAGTTTCAACCAGTTAAAAATTTTGTAGGCCTATTTGTGAACAAAAATTTACTAATATATTAAAGGGACATTATGTAAGTCCAAATGGACATACTGTCATGTTAATCTTAGACTTAAAAAACTTTCTTAGATTTAGAAATTTTCTAGATGGTCAGTGATCAAGAGCAATGTGGCTTTGTCACATGAGCCCTTTCAATCTAGTGGCATTATTTCTCCCCTCTTCCTCCTTCATCTTTTTTCTTCTTTTCCTCCTATCCTTCTCACTCCTGCTTCTCCTCCATCTTCCTGTTCCTCTTCTACTAACTGGAAAGTTATCTCTCAGCACATGCAGAATGTTTCCTTCTTTACTTGAACCAAATATGTACTAAAGAACACTAGTCACATAAACCCTGGCTATTCAAAGTCTAGGTAGAAATGAAGTCACCAGGAAATTTGTAACAAAAGCTGAGATTCCTCCTCAGATGATTTGTATATCAAGTTTGAGAAGTGCCATCTTAACCAATCCTGGGGCTGATTTCAGGAAGATTTGGTTTCACCCACTAGAGGGCAGTAAGACATGTGCACCACTCAGCCATGCATTTATTTCCCAAGGAGGATTAAAAGTTCTTTTAAGAACTACCCACAGTTGCCAAAAAGGGTAGTATGCTTAGTTCCTTTAAAGGAAAAACAACAAAGTCAAACCAGGTTACATAGAGAAATTCAACATGCAAGATTAATGAAATAAGCAGTTCCATGGCACTAGCCTAGTATAAAATCGGGTGCCAAATCCTAAATTGTAATGTTGGCTCTTGTTCACAGATCATAGAATTGTAAAACTGGAAAAGGCTCTGATAAGCACCTATGTAGCAACCTCTTTATTTTACAGATGAGGAAAGAGACTTCAAGAGGTTAACTGGCTCTTCCAAACTCATGCAGCATACAACTTGTCAAGCCAAAGCTGGAACTGCTGTCAACAGACTACCTACCAAGAGTACAAAGATTTTCACAAGAGACTAAACATATCTCAGTAGTCTTCCATGGGAAAATGGAGTTCTTACATGTGCTTTACACATATGGTGGGTTTAATCCTGTTAGCTGTTATTTTTCAGAGGGGAAAGATAGAAAGGGAGGCACATAATAGTCACCCCCACCCCCGCCCAATGCAGTTATTTACATTCGGCTGCTTAGATGTGTCTAAATGTAAATATCAACCAATCACTCCATATTGACTCACCATAATACCCATGGCACTGTTTCACATTCCTTTTCGCATGATGTTAGCTTGATTTTTGCTCTTGGTGGTCTTTGGTTGTGTGTGTTGAATAGCTTGACTGGTAACTGCTTTTAATTCTCCATCCCATATGTTTTTTTGCATGCAAAATGGGATCAACAATATTATGTCAGACCCAAAGATACAGTGGTGATGAAAACTGAGCTATGGATGATCATTCATCTGGGAAGCTGGCAGGGCTTTACAGAGAAAGAAACCTAATTGCACATACAGTGCCCTTGATACAACCAGCGCACATGTTTTCAAAATGACCTTTTAAAGAACATGTTAAATGTCAAAGCTCTTTCAGAAAACATTGCACCAAACATGGAAATCACATGAGAAACATTTCTGCACCTCCCATTAAAGGCCACAACAAGTCACATTTTCAATTTCCTCTGTCTTTCCTCTTTCTCCTATTTATCAATGCAATTATTTAATAAAACTAAAATTGCATAAAGCGAGTGGTCATGAGCATTTAGACAATGGGAGGATAAGCAGTTTCTTAGAGAGAGGGTCCAGTATTGAGCAAAGATCCAAGATGAAAAATGGTATGATTCAGTGTCCCAGTGGGGTGACCTCTGTATCAAAGAGGCTCCTAAAAATTAGTGCCTACTTTTATAAAGAAATACTTAATCTTGCTTACTGTCTGCTTTTACAGATAATCTTACTCCCAAGTAAGTGCTCAGAGTCACTTTCTATTTACCCAGCCCTCCTTTCACCTTTAGTTACAGAGTATAAATGATGTCATAATCAACTGTCAAAATTTTACCAGTCATAACGGTTTTATAATAAGTGCCACTCACAAGTTCACTTCGAATGATCAAGAGTATGAATGCAAAATACAATTAATAGGATTGAATCGGAGCCTGAAGTATAAGATCCAAGTAGGCCCTTTTCCTATTTCAAACTAAAAAGGCTAAAATCAAAGCATAAAATGTTGATGTCTGATCAATTGAGTTAGTAATACATAATCTATTTTAAATTGTAATATTGATGTTTTCCTTAGGAATCGACCAGGTAATATACCATTTATATAGGCATATGTTTTCTCTATCATAAACACTACAACAACCATAAAGAAAAAGAATAGAAATTAATAAACTTTATTTTAGGAGAGTAATGTTATCATTTGAACTTATTGTACCTATTTTATCTGAGATTATCCCTTCTTTTTTTCTCCATTATGATAAAAGTTCACCATGAGTGCCAATAATATCAGTGGCATACTCGTATTTATATCTCAAATATGCTTTTAATTTTCTGAAGTAGACACAAATTGCTGGTGATATCTTAATGTTTTGAGGTAGTTAATGCCAAAAGGCTTGGACCTGATCTAAACTGAATATTTCCCAGATGTGTGGTAGGGTGAAAGGTAGAATAACTAACAGAAACCAACTTCCTATCCTTGTTAGGCTTACTTCAGTGAATTTTAAGTAAGGATTAATTAGACAATGAGCCCTTGTAAGTGGTCAACTTCACGGTTCCCAGAGATAAAAGCGGGGGCCGGCTCAGCTGTAACATAAGCCATATGTTGAAAAAAAGAGCATCAGCTATCTGTGTCTCCTTGCACCTTGTATATAATGTCCTTTTAGCAAAATTTCTTTTAAAAACCCAATACTTTGGAAAATGTGGATAAGCTATTTTACTTTGGGATAAAGAACTTTGTTTCTGAATAAGTATCAGATAGCTATTAAGGTAGCAAAATATGTGCAAAACATTTAACTCACGTAGATAACCTCATAAATATAAAAGGACGGCTTAAGAATGACAAGAGGAAATTGCTATTAATGTGTGGCTGATCTGAGACCAACTTTGTACTGGCAAATACCCTGGAGGGCACTAAGGCGCTGAAACTCTATGTCTCTGTGGGAAGCCAGGCTGCCTATTTTAGGAAGAGGAATTTGGCACAAAATCACAGTTGTTTGTCCAGATTCAGTAGAGACTAAAGAAAGATTGGAACAAGATCTTGCCAATTATCCATTCTTAAGAGTGGGATGCTTTAGTTTGACAAGATTTTGCCACCTAAAACAGCTGTTTTGTGTTGGAGACTAGATGGTAATTTTGCCAGAACTACTTAGAATGTCTGAGCTATAAATGTCAGAGCAAATGTTTCTACTTTTGGGTGTAGGTTCATTCTTGTGATATTTTGCACTTAAATTATTTTGTGGATATGGGTGCTGGCTTAGCTGTAGGTGTTGATGAAGTAAAAAGTAGTGATGTTAAGTTTAAAGACTATGGCCAAAAACTATCAGTCCACTAGGAAGACATCAGCTTCAAAAACATAATGACTTGGTAAAGTCAACAGATATCAGTGAGATGAGCCTATCAGCTAAAGTAAGAGTAAAACCTTCTTCAGTAAAATCAATTTTTCCAATATGTCAAAAGTTATTCTAGATAGCAATCTACTTAAATTTCTTTATGTGGTTTTTCTCCTTCCAAGATTTTTAAAAATTCTTAACATAGGTCAGGTTGTCAGGTTATAGTAAAGATTACAGAAAATGTACAGAATTTGCCTGAGAATTATCTTGCCAATTATTTATTTTCTGCCTCTAATAAATTTTCCAGACAATTTAGTCCAGCAAAAGAGTTAATGCATAAATATTTGACTTCAACTGAAAAGTGAAAAATATTCCTGACTTTCTATGTGGCTCCCTTCCATAGTTGTTAGCTGCAAGGGCAATTGAAAAAAAGGCAAACTATCAGATTCCAATGAGCAAATGCACTCCTCACTCTACTGGGAGGCCACTATTTTTGGAGGGGTGGAATGAAGGTGAAAGAAAAATTTTCAATTACAGCCCTTTAGCCGTGCAGTGTGCCTATCCCTTAATGTTGGTGAGTGGGAAGACAGCTAAGAAAACATCTCTGGAGTTCTCTTTTTGGAAATCGGTTTGTGTAACTGGGCAAGACATGTGGCACAAGTCTGGACAATTAGATCACATAGCTGAGTACCACAAACATAATTATTAGCGGCTGTTTGTGTCGACTGGCAGGTTAGAGAAACAATAAAAACAGGCGCTGATGATGATGAAAGAGGAAGAGTGTGAAATGGTTGTCCTCTTCCCAGTAGCTTTCAAGTCTTAACATAAAGAAAAGACTTTGTCATCCTCTCAGGACTCAGAGTGTTGACTGAGAAGGCAAAGAGGGATGAGAAGGCTGTTTGTGGTGAGAGGAAGAAAGATAGGATCTCCCACCAGTCAGAAAGCTGTTAAGCACTCAAGATGGAAACACCCATCAGGGTTTCAGAGCCTTCAAGCGATTGTTTATATTTGGACTTGCACAGCATCCCTCATTACCTTAACATCCCTGACCAAGCTTCTGAAGCAAAAAGTGTCCAGGATCTGAACTGAGGTGCTGGGCTTTGTGATTAGGGGTCTTGTTGCTGGTATGTTTGTTTTTCAATCTTTTTAAACAGGTCTGTATGACAACACACTTTATGTAAGGAAAGGAAATAAAGTGCCTCTTGGCTTTTGTTGTGGTTGAAGCAAGTGGAATTTAGTAGCAAAAGACTAAGCAGAGTAATTCTGGACCTAGGCTGGAACTCAATGCTATTCTTTCTTTTTTCCAGTAACATTCAAGTCACAGAGGCTCTTTATATGCTCTGTAAATACTTTTATATACTGTCAGCATTAAATATCTGTCAATGTGATTTTCATCTCTGTATTTCTGTCTATCCTGGAAAGTGAAGATGAGTTGGCTTCTGATTTTACTACTCACTCTGGGAGAGTTGTTACCCTCAAATAAAGTGGGAATACCTGCTAATGGAGCCTGGCTTTCCTTCCCTCTTTCCAGAGGAAAACAAGTTTACTGAGGCTGGAACAGGTACTCTGCACATGAATTTCTTCAGACAAATTAATCAACTTGTTTTATTTATATATTTGTTCAAATGTATATTGGGTACCTGCAATGTGTTAGGTGCTGATAGTTTAGATACGTCTCATAAGCAAAAGTAGAAGAGTCATGCTTTCAGTAAATTAAGGGCAAGTTAAATCTCTATCTCCAGTCAAATTCATGCTCCCCTTTCTTCACTATAGTTCTATGTCTGCCAAGTTTTCAAAGAGTTTTGAAAGAATCTGAAATATGCATAGTGAACAATTCTCCTTGATAAGAAAATTTGCCTGTTTCTTGTATCAAAAGCATTAAGAAAAATAAGTTCAGGTACACATTAGCTACAACCTTTGCATAAGTAAAAGTCATTTAACAGCATTTGATTATAGAGTTCTGTTTCCATGGTCTGCAACAATTTAATCTAGCTTTTAAAGCATTTAAAGAGTTTGTCTATTTTTATGTCTATTAGGTTTTTTTTTTTTTCATTTTTAAAATTCCTTATCTAACTAGTGTGTATGTACAAGGTTCTACTTATCTATTTAATAATAACTATGAAATATCTACTGTATTATGGGTACTATATTTCTGAGTCTGTTTTCACCAAAACAGATTTTTAACCAAAGATAAAAGGACTCAGAAATACAGTTTGGTAAAAACTTCAAATATATCTCCTTCTAAAATGAAATTATGACATGAAATTTGACATCATTTGCAAAGACTTTTATATGAAAACAAACAGGGTTTACTTTGACTTTTACCCAAGAATACACTGAACTATTTCAGTTTTCATACTAAATTAAATTACACTACAATCACATTTTTTCCTGACTTTGTAGAATAGAAGAGGTAGAAACATTTGAAACAGAAATTAACTAGCAGAGTGCCCCCCTGAAGCCTAGGTGGCTAAGTCACAGGCTATAAAATCATGGACCCAGGTTCAAGACTGGAAAGGGGGGAAAAAAAAAAAGAAAGAATTGAGAATAAGAATTCTTCTTGGAAGATAAAATGAAAATATAATTTTAAAAAGAAATGAAATAGTATGGAACTGTTGAATTTTGTCCATTCTTCTTTATTAACATTTCCATTTCTTTTTTAAACTGATTTGCTTTTAAAAAAGCCTTTTCCAACAACTGTGTTTTGTCATTTTGATGGCAATTTGACGAATTATTTTTAAATTTGTATGCTCCTTTTATATTCTGCTATTTCCTGTCAATAGCCATATCTAGGCAGCAAGATGTTAATAGACATAAGTTGCTTTTTTATTTCTGCTGAAATTATTTCACAGTACAAGCCAGTGACAAGTGAGCAAATCAATCAAAGCCACTTCTTTCAACCGACTGTATGAATTAAATAATTTTGAGTCTTTGGGGGGAAATACATTCATACTTTGACAAAAAATAGAAATGAAAACATTTCTTCAAAATATGGAGATTTATATAGTTGTTCTGAGTTATATTACAAAGATGTTTAAGCCAGACTTTCTTTGATTATTGTTCTTTTTTCCCTCAAATTTGTAAAGGTTTTAGCAATTTTGGACAAAATGTAATTGAGTAAAATGAGACATTTGCACTTAACATTGCTTGGATATGTAATTTAATGAAAAATATATAAACATCATAAAATCCAATAATTTCACCTATCTCAATATTTTTTCTCTGTCAACTTTTAATTTTGATTCCCCTTGGACTCTTTTTTTCTGTATTCCGAATGCCAGGAATAATATCTTATTGCATGAGAACTCATGTACCTTGTAGTTGAAATCTTAAATGCTAAAATTTTCAGCATATTTCATTCATAACACTCTACTAAGACTCGTGTCAAGAAAAGTATGAATATTTATGTTGATATATAGATATAGATAGATGGATATCTATATATCAGCACTTTTTAAAGCTCTCCTTAGTGTTCCTGGTTATTTTTTAGGTTCATTACCAAGATAATGTTCTCTTATCCATCAGTTTTCATTTCAAATTTTGATCAGATAGATTATATTTTCTCTTAAAGGGTATATGTACTACTTTCTCAAGAACATAATATTTAAACCAATTGTAGCACTTTTAAAAAATAAGGTATAATATTGAGATAATTGCTGCTCTTTTCCACTGTTGTAAAACAGGTATAATGTCAGGTCAAACTCATCCTATCTAATAATTTCTTTATAGATAACTCAAGACTTGGTAAAACAACAAAAATAGCCAGTGAGAGTTAAAAAGATATACATAATATTCCATTTCAATATTTATTTACAAAGAATAATAAAGAATATGTGTTGGGTCTAATATCAAACCTTCATTGCATCTCACTAAACAAGGAGTAATACTCTCCTACAAACACATATTGATAATAGTATCTGTTCATCTGTTCCTAGTCAAAGGTTGCTTTTCTCATATTGTCTATGCTTTTCCCATACTGTCCAACTCTTACACTGAGTTATAATCTTTGTATATTTCAACTCAATCCTTTTTAAGTACAAGTGAAACTATTGACACTCATTTCTGTGAAATTGTTCCCTTCAATTACTCTGAAAACTCTGAAGTATGCTTTTCTAGTGATCAGACATTAAAGTATGATGTTACCTTCCTCAGTTTCCAATCAACGAGATGTTTTCTTTGCTTACTGTGTTTTGTGGCAATGACAGGGTACTGTCCTGGACTTGGGATAAAGAGCCACTTCTCCTTTGGTATATGGCTAAGAAAGAGCAATCTTCCTTCAGAGGGCCATGATGATCTAAGTATCTTGATTAAACTTCCCATTTTTAGCAGAAGTCAGAATTCCTTTTTGCAATATCATAAGTTACAAAATATCTGGCTTTATATATGTCAAATATGTTAATGCTTTGATTTGAAAATATATATTTGAACTACATATATATATATATAAATTATCTTTTCACACTATCAAATAAAAATGTACAGGCCAGTAAAAGTATTTATAGTTCTTAGTATTATAGTTACCCACTATCTCTGTAACTACAGAAATAATGTTTGAAAGAGTTAAGAGGGTGATTATATATTACTTCATACTCTTCTAAAAACTTGACAGTTTACAACGTACATGTTCAAAGTGAGCCTTGAGTTGGAACTCTAAAACTTGCTCTACAAGTGCTTTAAACTACTTAGATTTGTTCATGCTTACCTAATTGTGAATACTTCAATGCAAAGTAAGATTTTGACTTACCAGAATCTCAACATCAAGACTGGCTCTATTGACCCATTTCATTCTTTTTATTAAATTGAGGAGAAAAGATATTCAATATACTATTTGGTTGTATTAAAGAAATTCACAAAAACTTCAATGTGGTAGACATTTTATAGGAATATCTTTAAATAAATAGGATACATAGGATTTAGTGCAATTTCATTTAGTGCAAAATGCTATATGCTACAAAGTAATCTTCTACCCCTTCATGTTGGTTTTTAAACTTTTTTTCCATTATACATAAAATGCACTGATTGAGCTCAATCAGAATGATTTGTTTCTGTGTAATGAACAAGATAAATTAGCCCATAAAACATTTAAGTAGATATAAAATCTTTGCCTGGCTGCCAACAGATTTGTAAATGTTTATATGAGCCTCATAGTGTGATAGAAGGAATATGTACTACTTCTGACTCAAAGTAATCTTCCAGAGGTACTTAGATAAGTCCTTTGATATCCCTGGGTTTCACAGTATCATCTATTACAGAACAGTTTCAAAGATGAAGCCACAACCTCTAGATTTTGTCAAATTCTCCTCTGACTCTACAATTTGCTAATTTACTAAATGCCTAGCTTTTTCTAAGTCTTAAATTAGAATAACTTTTCTCATTAAATTTTCTTATTATTTAGTTTGAAATTTAGTAAATTTGGGGGCTTTTAAATCTGTGCTCTATATTAAACTGACCAGATTGAACAGAGATTGAGCATACAATATTTCTCAAAATAAGCTATAATGACAAGGGAGTTTTCCAACTTCTAATATGTATAACTTATTTCTAGTGTTACTTTGCATTTTGTGAACATTTTTTTCTAGCAGCAATAGTAATGAAGTGATCGCCCCTCTTTTTCACATGAGTGGTAATGAGACTAACCTTCCCATGGAGGATGGCAGACTTTTCTGCCCACCAAGTCTCAGGGAGAAAAGACACAAGTCACATAAGGATTTCCTCAGGCTTTCTCCCCAAATGTGAAATGCAAATGATATAAAAATAAGACCAAGATGGGGCATAACCAGTTTGCTCTGATGAAAAAATTAAAAGGATTTTTACTTTCTAGAACTTTTTAAGAATCAGTTTATTGAAAAAAATGTGGGGGGGGGGGGCTTGCAGGAAAACTAATAAATATAAACGTAAAAATTTATATTGATTAAAATAAATATAATTCAAAATAAACTTTACAAATTTGTATTACTTAATGAAATTTGTTAAACAGTTGCTTTTTTTCTAATGAATTCTTTAAAGGACAGGAGAACTCTGTGGTGGGTGTGGTATGAAATACAGACCAAGATGCAATTCATTAGCCTAAAATGAGTATAGCTTTGTGAACTAAAGAAATAATGAATATTGGGAAAAAGAGATAGTATTAATCAAGAGTGCAAACTTAAAATTATGAGTCATCATTCTATCATTTGTCTTCTTAAATTTTATATATAAAAATATTACATTCTCATGTCCATTTTTATTGCTTTTTTTTCTGAACATTTTGATTTGTGGTTTAAATGCTAGTGTTTTCCTAGTAGTTAAAGTAGAAGAAAATTTCTAGACATCTGAAAACAAGAACTTTTAAAGTGAATATTAGCACTGATTTCTTTATCCCTGAAATGTGCATTCACTGTCCACATGCTTCCAACTGTTTACTAAAAGACAACAATCATGACACAAGTTAAGTTATACCAGAAAAAATCACTTTATGAAAGGAAATGGGGGTGAGAGGGGTTTGCAGGAAAACTAATACGTGACTTTATAAAACTATCTACAAAAATATTTTGATACAGAAATGTTTACCTCCAGAAAGAAATATTTTCAGTAATTACTGTTGGCCTGGTGTAGCCTTCCTACCATCCCAAAGAAATGTGCTGGGTTTTTTCAAGGTTTTCTTCAGTTTCCCTTTCTAAGCTCTTCTGTTTAATGCTATTTCCCACCATTTATCTCATTGCAAAATGAGGTCAATGTCTGTTATGTGAGATCACAGTAAATGAGTCAAATGTGAGTATTTCAGTATCTTTTTCCTGGATTGCTGGTAGTTATGAGAATAGAGGTAGAGTGAGTATCTCAGGGGCATGCGAGCTTTTCTAGGTCTTTATTTCTTGCAAAATTAGCCATATAATCTTTTCTTCCTTTCTAAGTTACTTCAGTTTATGATCAGTACTCACTAGGAACAATTCTCAGGAATCCCAAATAAATTCTTACCCCTAAAAACTTATAATTTGTGACTTACTGTGAATCTATGCAAAGAACACAGAAGGTAATATATTCAAAATTTGACTCTGTTACAATGTTGATTTTTTTTTCTTATTTCATGGGTTAATTAAATAAAGTTTAGCATAAAATATCTCTATTGGTAAGGAAAAATTAAAAAGGAAATTCAAAATTTCTAACTTTATTAATCTAGTATGGAGTCATGAAGAGACACATTAGATGGTCATCTGGAAAATATCGGTTGACTAATGATCATTATGGAAGATCCCAGAGTCACATTTTAATTTGTAATAAAAAATGCAGTGATAAATCAATCTTTACACACTTGATTAATTTTAATTAACAAATGTCTCTATATTGTATTGTTTCTGTTATTTTCAATGCTAGTTCAGTGACAAATGACATTACTATCCTGGTCATTAAATATAGCCTTAAATTACAAGTATTTTCGAATTTGTCATTGTACTCATCAATTAGGCCAAGCTAGTCACTACATTTATCCTATTACTTGAAAGCACATATGAAAACATCAAAGGTCATTTTGGTCTAACAAGTTGGGAAGGATATATATTTTCATGTAGACATGGTAAGACTTTTCTGCTAATGCAGGTCCAGTTTCTGTCTGCAATTCTAAATGACTCTCAAGGGTATCTGAAAGAGCTGTGGCCGACAGAGAAACTAAATAGCGCTATTGCTTTATGCTAAAAAGGCAATGAGAGTCTATAATAGCATTAAGTAGAGCAGACCTAGATGAATGATTAGCCCATTCTGGTAGCCTCCTTTTAAATGTGGTGAGATCATCCTATATAGCAGATATCTGCTTTTAACTGTGGATCACGTGAATCCATTCTGATGTGTAGCAATTTCTTGGCCATTATATACCTTTAAGGAGGCCACAGAATTCTTTAATTTTTAGCATGTCAATATAATTAGCCCTGTGTGAATGCATATAACATAATGTAGTTGAAGATGTTTTAGTTGCCATCAACATGTCTACATTCTTATTAAGGAGAAGAAAATAATGATTGAGAATAATCAAATTGCAAATCTTCAAAATTATGTATAAACATATTTATTATATTTTATATAAATTACAAATGTACAGTATCACAGTTATGCAGATATTGAGTCCTGCACCTATCCAAAATAAGCAAAAAAAACCCTCTGTCCTTCTTTCCAGCCTTTATAAGTTTTTCTTTGAAGTTAAGCCGCCGCTATTATTTTGTATTTGTTCTTGTTTGTGGTTCTGCTTCTCTGCACATGTTTCTGTCAGTGCTTTTTTATATCAAAGGCTTCTCTGCCTGTGAATCGTAGTGTATAGAACAGTGTGTGGTCCCTAGACCAGCAGAATGAGCACTGCCTGGGAAATTGCTAGAAATTAAAATTCTCTGTATGCATCCTAGGTCTGTTAAATAAAAAAAAATCCCAGTGATTTGCATTTAAACAAGCCTCTGAATGAATCTGATGCATGCTCAAGTTTGAGAACCTTTCGTACAGCAGATTGGTATGTGGCATCGTTCTGATTCAGTTGACAGTAAATACCGATTCAACATCTACTGTCTGTGACTCCACGCAAGTCTGTTAGCTGTAGGCAATTGCCCCCAATTTGCAAGGGAGAAAATCAGAACTCAGAGAGCATATAGTCATGCATTGCTAATGTTTGATTTATCTCTAGGTGATTTTGCTGACCTATCATAGAGTTAACATTACATAAACCTATGTAGTACAGTCTACTACACACTTCAGCTCTATGGTATAGGCTGTTGGAACACCTGTCTTATATATGGCCCACTGTTGACCAAAAAATGTTAAGTGGATTCATGACTGTAATTGACTTATCCAAGATCACATGGCTAAACAGCAGAGCTGAGATGTTAAGACCAGTTCTGCTCTTCTAGAGCTACCACTTATTTGTCTCTCATCTCTCATTGACCCCTAAGATCCTCCATTAATTTCATCACATAAAATGTGACTATGCTGTTCTCTTTAAAAAATGTGTATGTATGTGGTTGTTAACTGCTTCATTGAGTGAGAGTGTGTGAGAGTGTGTGTGTGTGTGTGTGTGTGTGTGTGTGTGTGAGAGAGAGAGAGAGAGAGAGTAAGCGAAAGGAGGAAAGGGGAGAGGGGGGCGAGGAAGCAGAGAAATGAAATGGAAAAGCAAGCAGACAATACAAAAATTAAACTGCTGTCACAAATATTGCTGTCGTTCCAATTATTCTCAACATAAAGCAATGATATGTGTACATTTTAACATTCTTTCAAGACAGATAAGTTGGCATCTAGACAACACTTTTTGAAACTGTTAAATCAAGCAAATATGCAATTCCAAAGAACTCTGAAGCATGGAGGCCTTGAAATTTAGACATTCTAACATACTCTGTTACTCCTCAGCTAAGTTCTTTCCTCTTCCAATCTTCAAAAACTCATTTTCTTCTTCCTTTTTTGCACTTACCACTTGTAGACTATGTTGACAGGTACCTGCTATGTATGAATTTTGTAAATTTTCAACTCCTTATCTCTGAGATTTACTTTTTATCTCATGAGATTGTCAAGCAAACAAAGAATTAGCACCTGGAATGTGTTAAAAGGCCACAGACAGATGTTTGTTCAGACTATTGCAGTAAGGGAGACTTCAGGATTAACTCAATTCCAATTAATAAAGACAACCAATGTTTTAAGGGAGAACAGATAGAGAACAAAGAGGAGTTGTGGGGAGGTAAAGAGGACTGGACAAAAAGGAGAATAGATGCTACAGGGATTTGTAAGTTTGTAGAAGTGGGTAAGCAGGGGATTATTGAAAATGCTTTGGTACAGAGGGTTGGAACAACATACAATGTGCAGTTCAACAGCATGGAGTTTTCTCAAGCAAAGACTCAGCACAGGGTTAGGGTCGTCATTAGGGTCACAGACCACTTCAGGTGGAAGCCAGGCTAAAATGTGTTCAAATCTCTGAGCACAGTGTTCAAAAAGTTCTTTGTGCTGTACAGGAGCTCAACAGTTAACATAAGGTGTTGAGGCTTTACTTAGTTTAGCACTGGTTCACATTAATAAGAGGTAAAAAAACATTATTTGTGACATTTCTAGTTATTCTGATGAGAATTATTTAGATATTAAAAGTGATACTTTTTTTTCTGGACAATAATATAGACATAGAATCTATTAAACTTCTCAGATGCAAAGTAGCATTTTACTGTTAAGAATCTTGAGTGCAATCATGTTTTTAACGAAGTCCATGAATAAATGAATATCGGCTGAAATAACAATCCCTGTATAATGTTTTTCAAACCAGAATTTATGAAGCAAAACCATACCTCACTAGATTACTTGAAAAATTGTCAATTATAATTTCTACAGCATAGAAAAAAATACATTTGCTTTATCATATACATACATAATAAATAATTTTATGTGGTGGTAAACCAAGGGAGTTTATTCTAAACATAAAGCTAGATATCTTTGTTTCACCCAGAATTCTACCATCACATTTGTGTAGATGTCCACTCTCTGTCATGTAATAGAGAACCTATCAACAAGAGAAAATAGTTTCTGCACAAAATTTCATGTCCTTCACTCTGAAAAAAAACATCACTGAACCGTGCTTATATTTTTGGCTCACTTTTAACAAGTTTACACATTAATTTTCAGCTTGTTTGAATTTAGATACTCAGAAAATCCTAAGACCATTCCACTCTCACAGCAGAGAAAGTCATCAGAGCTAATGTTGATGGTCCCAAGTCATCAACAAAAGCATTAATTTTGATGATTCATCTCCATTTATGAACAATGAAGTAGGTAAATTTGACGATTAGGTGCTAACTTTATAGAGACTGAGTTATCTAAAATTTTAGCTACGCAGAAAATTAATCTGTATGGGAGTTAATCCCTTTTGTATTGACTAGATGAGAGAGTTCTCTAAAACGCTTTTAAAAAATATAACAATCAAGTTTTTGCTAGAGATGGAGAAAAATATTTAAAATAGGTAAATCTACATCATTGCCTTTGTTAACTTGTGAGTTCCAGTTTATTCATCCAAGCCTGAGATAGTGGGAAGAGAAAAGGCTTTGGAGCCAAATACCAAACCTACCATACTCTATTGAAGATATGTTTGCCAATTTACTTCATTTCCCTAAGACTCAGTTTTAACATTTAAAGAACAAAATGCTTACCTAATATATTTTGTGAAGGTTAATTGAGATCTGAATGAGATCTGAAAGCAAGTGAGACATCCATATCAGTTCTTCATTTTGTGTTACTGTGGTCTTCACATTTAATTTCTCTCAAATAATGCTTTCCTAAATTAAGAATGTTGACTTGACTAGAGAATTCACACCCTAGTCTTTCTGCTCCATGTTCAAGACTCCTTTTATCACAGTTTTAATCATGAATTGTTGCAGGACCAGGCATGAGAAAGTGTAAAGATTCATGATGTAATTTACCTGCAAGTAAGAAATATTTATATTTTGTAAATCAGTGACATTTTCTTTGAAGGATACAACATTTTAACATTCCTTTTTACTTTTATTTTCATGTTATTTAGATTTGAAATTATTATCATTTACCTCAATGTTTTACAAATATGACTATTATCAAAAGAAAAATTTCCATATATTGTTGATATTGTTTTCCTTTACTAAGTCAGTGGACAGACCATTCATTGATCCATTTGCTCACCATATATATGGAGAGAGAGAGAGAGAGAGCATACACATTATGAACTGAGCACTATTCTAATAAAAATGAAGGAATTTCACTTCTATTGCTATGGTTCTTTGCAAACAACCCTAAAGAACTTTTGAGCTCTCTATTATTAGGATATATTACATCTATCTGGGACATTGACACGATTCATAAGAAAGAGAGAGAGAAGCTAGTACCATGTATTACACTATACTAATCATGATATATTTCAACACACTGACTAAAACTATCAAATGATATAACATTATAATCTATTTTGCATTAAAGTGTTTAGAGAAAAATAATAGACATGACTGATTCTGAATTCATTAGCCTTTGACATTTACTGAGCTGCTTCCAAGTTTTCACAGTAATGTTTTTTGGAAAGTACATTCCTCACCTGGTGAAGAACCAGTTACTCTGCTGCTCTAGACAATGAAGCAGAATGCTTATTTTCACCACAGAGTGAAAATGATGGGGCAAACTAATTGTAGCTCAATCAAACACTCAACTCTCTGCCCTGCTCATGCTTTTTTTTCACTCATTCATTTTTCTCTGTGTAGCATATTCCCCTCAACTTTCCCAATTTCCACCTACCTCATTTCTACCTGACTATGGAACAGTTCTCAGTATGCATGCCTATGAGATGGTTATTTACTTAAGCAATCCTCTATTGTTGGGCATTTCAAATGTTTTCATTTATTACTATAATAAATAATTCTATACAATAAACATATATGCACATAAAACCAAATAAAATCCTACCCCCAAAAGATTCAACTCACACAACCATATTCTTCAGATTGACTTCTCTACTGAAGCTTTGACAATACATTTGGTAGCTCATATAGCACTTACTGTATTTTGCTTGTATTATACGTATTTTAATTATTTTATCCTTATCTTACTCAGTCTTTAAAACTCCTTTAAGTTTTGTGCGTTGATTTTCTTTGCATCCTCCACAGTGAGAGATAGTACAAATCCTGTATGTTGGTACTTCATACATTAAATTACTCAGATAATCTCCAAGATTTTTATGTATGCATGTTTATCTAGAAGAAGATAATAGGATAGGATGCTTAATTTTTTTTTTTTACATCTAACATTCTCCTGTCTATACCAATCCTATTAAACTTTCATTTGACTTTTACTTTCTCCTGTGTTTATGCAAAAATATTTAAAGAGAAATGTAACATTCCAGCTAATAGCTTGCTTATTCTAATAGCCCAAAGAGTCATCTTGTTCTAAGGTCAGATGCTTCTTTTCTGAAGAATAAGAAGCATAAATTGAGAAAGATACTTGTAAGTGACTGTCTCCTCAGGTTAATTGTCCTTGTTTCATTGAAACAATAACTCATGCCATGCAAGTTAAAAGAAAAGATGGTTTATCTAACTTCTGGTTATCTCCATTTAGAATTCATCAGTTTTCAAAATCTTCCCTATTGGTTTGGTGATGATTCATCATTAAGTAGAATTTTTATCAATTTTAATTGATAGGAGTTGACTTTTATCCTAATAACTTATGAAAGTGATTATAAAATTTTATTATTTAATATTTTAAATATAATTCAAAATAAAGTTTACAGATTTGTATTATTTAAAGAAATGTGCTAGACAGTGGCTTTTCTAATGAATTATTTAAAAAGTTCTATATTTTTAGATAAAATCTTTATATTTGTCAAAATTCTTAGTATTCATAAAAGATGGCTGATAATTTGGATCTGACTCAACTTTACAATTTCACTTAGCACAACATCCTACCTTCTTCCTTATACTCTACTTGGTAAACTAAACTTCTTAGATTTCTTAAAAGCATCATACTGTTTTCACATTAGTGTTTTTGCTCATATTCTCTCATCTTTCACTGAATGGTTCATATTCAACCTTCAAAACTCATCTTATCTCCAAAACTACCTTATCTTTGCCTCCCTTGTCTTCCATCTTAGTACATGCTATCGCTTACTTATTGTACTGTAAAAGCCCATGTATTTGTCTTTCATTCCTAATAGAACATAGACTCTGCATTTGACTTGATATTTCCATTTCCTAAAAGTGATCATCTTCTTAAAGGTCTTTCTATGTGTTTGAATTAAATTTTCTAAAGGCCCTTTAGGATTCACAATGGTACCTGGGATATTAATCTTTTAAGAGACTGATGTAATCAATTTCTGAGTATTCACCTGAAGAATACAAAAATACTAATTCAAAACTGATATTCATTCTCATTTTATCACAGCATTATTCACAATTGCTAACTAACCCAAGTATCCATTGACATGTATCATGGAATACTATTCAGGATTCGGCTATTAGAAAGATGAAGTCCTGCCATTTGCAGCAAACTAGATGGGCCTAGAGGGTGTTATGCTTAGTAAAATAAGTCAGACAGAGACAAACACCATATTATTTCACTCACATGTGGTTTATAGAGAAATCAAACAGGTGAACTAAATAAAACAAAAATAAACTTTATGACTGTAACACCAAATTAGTAGTTGCCAGAAGGAATGGAAAAAGTGGGTGGGGTGGGTAAATCAGGTAAAAGGGGTCAGTTGTATGGTGAAAGATGGAATTAGACTTTCAGTGGTGAATATATTGTAGTGTTATGCAGATATCGATTTATAATGATGTATACCTGAAATCTACATAATGTTATAAACCAATGTTAAAAAAAAAAAAAAAAACCTGATGTGGTTACAACTTACACACACAATAGAATTTCACTAAAATATGTCTTTAAATTTACAATATAGCTTATTTTTATGAATAGGAAATATAATTTATGATTCCTTTCATTGATGACATAATTTTAAGGTGTTAGCTATAGTGAGAAAACAAATCTCTTACATAATTTTCAACTTTCAGATAATTATAGATTTATAGAAGTTATAAGATATACAGAGATTCCATAAGCCTTTTACTTACTTTCCCCCAGGAATCTGTCCTTCAGGTGGCAGTTACTTATTTACTTGTTTGTTCATTAATGTACTTCTTTTAAATTATCTTTAAATAATTTTAGTGAAGCAATGTTATGACATATGTTCCAGGTGTACATTCTTGTCAATAAACATCTGTATACACTATAATAAGATCACCACTAAGTGTCCATTTCTATCCTTCCCCATATAATTGTCCCCTTTTAAACAATTTTCCCATCTGCCTTTCCTTCTGGTAGCCACTATTTTGTTCTTACCATCTAAAAGTTATTTTTGTTTTATTTAAATAATTTGTTTGTTTTCTCTATATACCACATATGAGTGAAATTATATGGTGTCTGTCTTTGTCTGTCTGACTTATTTCACTAAGCAGAAATATACCCTAGGCCCAACCATGCTGCTTCAAATGGAGGGATTTCATCGTTTTTTTCTTTTTCTTTTTCATAGCTGAGGAGTATTCCACCTGTGTCTATACCACATCTTCTTTATCTAGTCATCTGTCAGTGGGCACTTAGGTTTTCTTACAGATCTTGACTGTAGTAAATAATATTGCAATAAACATGGGGTGCATGTAACTCTTTAAGTTAGTGGGGTTTGGGGGACTTTTGAGGGGAGGGGTAAATACCTAGAAATGGGAAAAGTGGATTCTATGTAGTTTCTATTTTTAATATTTTGAGCAATCGTCACCTTGCTTCCCATAATGGTGGCACCATTGTACCCTCCCACCAACAGAGTACAAGGGCCCAAGCATGGCACTTCTTTCCAGAAATACTTTCAAATCAGATCATTATTATCAAAGAACAGAAAAAGCTAGAAAGATTTTTTTAATAAAAAATAAAGACATCCTCTAGACCTGACTCCCTTAGGAAATCTCTCTTATATTCACAAATGTTTCTAATAAAGGTAATTATTACCCATTACCCACAAGATATGAAATTATATCTTACTGATACATGTAATATGTCTATACCTTGAGGATAACCAGCAGCATAAGGAAATGGGATATTAAAAATACAGATACTGTCTCCCTCACTTTTATAATCTTCCCTTGGGTTAAGCTTGCCAGCTGAGACTATCTCACTCTATTAATAAGGAGATGTCTTGTTAGGCCAGAGACTTTCACAGGGTAAGGACAGAATCTTTCAAGGCATGTAGTTCTGGTATTGACTCTGATGATGTCAATTTTGCAATAGGGGAGCTCAGGTATTTCTATTGACCACCCATGGCTCACAAACTTGTGAAGAAAGGAGAGAAAAGGTGGTGTTATGCCTTAAGAACTCTTTCCCTATGAGGAGAGTATAAACAGGCAATTTTTCAACTATATTTTGGATGGTGCTTCTTATGATAGGTAATACATGAGAAATGATAAAATATTATCAACTTTCCAATTTTAAAGGATAAGCCAATGAGAATTTGTATTTTCTGTTCAGAATTTACACAGTATTTTGAAGAAGTTCCAAAATCTAGGCCTGTTAGAGGAACACCTCCCTCTAAATAATAATTAAGCAGGCACTCAACTCTAGGCAAGTTCTAATTATTTTATATGTAGTATCCCATTTAATCCTCACAGTGAGACTCTAAGGGAATTATTATGTTGTGCATTTTAGAAATGAAACTGAGACACAGACTTTTATGCTCAGCTACCAATAAATGCAAAGCTGGGATTCAGACACAGATTCAGAGGCCTTTGCTATCACTACACTGCTTCTCTATCCTGAGAAAGCTCTCCCAAGAGTTATAGCATAAATAATTTTAGCACCTAAGATCTTAGCCTAAAATAGATGAGTATTTTAAATACCATATCATTAACTATAAGTTTTCAGAGAAAAATGATCACTAGATCACCAATGAGATTTGTATATTAGGGGTAAAGTTCTGTTACCCATCAGTTACTATTTCCTGTAGTCTCCACTTTCTTTAAAAAAATAAATAAATAAAAAATACTGCTGAATTTTCTCCCACTAGAGTAGTGACTCTGCTATTTTAAAGACAACATGGTTGTTAGTTTTAGACTCTCTGAGAACGCAAAGCAGTTGCCAAAAATGAATATATCAGTTAAATGCAGCCAAGAAATTTCATTTATCTGAGTGTCCTACAAAGAAGAAATAGTTTACCCTTGTTTTTTCAGATTGAGGTAAATCTGACATATAACTGACATATGCTATAGATTTAATTTAATACCGAAGTATAGATGTGTGCACTGATAAGTTTTTGCGAAATCTGGGCTGAGATGAGTAGAGTTGTTTCAATATTTATGGGGTTGAAAATGCAGAGTTAGCAAAGGAAGCATTTTAATTAAAACAGTATTCCCCCCTATAGGCTCAGAGTAAAATGCAGGGGAGTTCTTTTAAAGACTTATAACTTGTTTCCACAGAGTTGCTGGGATTTTAGGCACATTGGAAAGTAGTTATTTTTTCCAATATGTTTAATACTTTGATTTTAGAATAAAAAGTAAGCTCAATTGTTTCTTCCGGTTTTTCTTTTTCACTAAATGCATGTGACTCTTTAAGTTTAGCTTTTTAAAAATTCTGTGTTTTAGGTATCCTGGAGATAACTTCAGTGGAAATCGGAGTTGTTGCCGTCAAAGCCATTAACAGCAACTATTATTTAGCCATGAACAAAAGGGGGAAACTCTATGGCTCAGTAAGTATTCTGCTTTTATTTTCGAAACCCACTGCAGTAAATCATTACCACAGTTTTGGAATGTTTCCCCCAGACACTGAATAGCTTTGTGATCGTTCCATTGCTAGTAAAATAGAGCCATAGTGGGCTGGTCACCAGAGTCTCAAGAGCTGGCAAAGTGACTCTTCCAACTCTGTAATCTCCTCTGCTGTTCACCCATTAGTCTACCACACAGGCTGTCGCTGGCATTCGTCAGTGTTCTGAACTGCTGACTGCTCAGACTCTCACGGAAGCATCTGGTCCAATTGGCATGGTCACTGCAGACAACTTGGAGAAGAACTATGGAAAACAAAGGTCCTTGAATTGAGTAGAAAACTGGAGACTGTGTGTAGCAGCTAAAGATAAAACAGGCTCTGGAGTTTTGTAGTCTGTTAAAATCAGAAATTGGAGACATATCAAGAGAGTTATCACTATGTATGCCACTCAATTAACTCTCTAGAATTTTTTTTAACCTAGAAAAGTCATTAAATCAGTTACAGAGCCAATATCCAGCCAACATTTGAGTTATATCCATCTCTGTGTTCAACAGCAAGTGTGAAGACATGCCACTTTAAAATGTTCAAATGAACTTACTTTGTTAATTAGCATAATTGCAATGCTGCCTACAGTCAGCAGCTCAGAAACTTGAGCATGTATCACAATCACTGGGAGGAGGATTAAAATACACTCCCAGATTTTCGGATTTAGTAAGTCTGTGGTTAAGATCAAGAATTTATATTTCTATCAAGTTTCCAGGTGTTCCTGACATTATTGGTTTAGTACCCATGTCTGAGAACCACTGGTCTGAGTATAGAATTGCCTTGTATTTCACTCATCTCAGCTCTACTTATACTTGGAAATCAGGCATACTCTGGGTTGGTCTCTTTGGAGGGGTAAATGCTTTTTGAGTAAGGAGTCAGAGGAATTTCCCCACTATACGTTGCTCTGTTAATGAGTGTAGAAGAATAATGGACCATTTTAAGTATAGATTCCATTTAGGGATTCAGGCATAGTTATTATTTTTTTTCCTAAAGAGGCAGGAAGTAGGCAGAAATGAGAGCAAGTAGGTCGGCAGGCAGGCAGGCGGAAAGAACAGAAAGAAGCATTTATTTATTGAATTAGCTGTCTTGGGGATACTTGGGTTTTACATGGACCCTAGTGCCAACCTGACCTACCAAAGCACACTGCATAATCATTTTTGAGACTTTCTTTTTTCAGTGAACATGCCCAGTTCACACCTTAATCTACGATAACAGATTTACAGGTTAAGAGGACCGGGTGTATATTCTCTGAAAAGATACTGATACACAAACTTTGTCAAAACCAAACCTTTAAAATCAAGAGCTAAAACATGTTTATAATGAGAGAGAAACATCTAAAAAAAAATTTAATTGTTTAATTCCAAATAAAGAGTGAACTGATTTTTAATAAAGTATACTTTTAAAAGCTGACATCAGGAAGAAATGGATAACTTGCCAATAAACTATCTCGTAAAAATATTTAATCTTTCTCCTCCAATTTCCACACTTTTCTTCTATCCCAACACAACTCATGGACAGTTTGTGTGCTTCTTGCTGAGTTCTTTTTTGCTCAAGAAGCATTCACTCTTCTTGAGTAAATTATTTGATTCTATCTTTACAGCTACAATAGATGCCCAGTTACTTTTTCACATCACACCATTTAAATGATCTCAATGAGATATACTGACACTTCTCCCACTGATGCGCTTAACTGCTGTTTCCTCCTCGTGCACTGTGAGCTTCAAGAAGTCAGGTTCTGCCTGCTCTCCTACTAGGGTCTCAGCACTTAGAAACACCCATAGTTGTGCAAGGCATACATCTGACCACCTCTCCTAGCACTTCAGCCAGTCACATCTCTCCACCTCTGGCCTGTCTCAGGAAGAAATCCATTCATCAGCTATGGTGCACTATTTTTATGATTTTGCTTTATCACAAAAGAAGAATGGAAAAATATAGTTTGTTCAAATTAAATAAAAAAAAAAAAATCTATTCAAATTGAATGTCCAGACAAGGGTAGAGTAGATCTAGGAACTTTATATCTAAAGAATATAGCATTAAAATTCATGAATATAGACCTAATCAAATTATGTATATCTGGTGACACTTTTGTAATGCCTCATGGCAATTAGGCAAACAATCAGGGTGATTGATCAAACCAGCTCTATATTCTATTGTCTCTGGAGTATTCTCCTCTGCTCTCTTTAGGGAAATGCATATCTCTCTTTTATTCTCTGAACAATATATCTGTTGCCTCCTGAGCTTTCTCCTAATTGATTTAAGTAAATAAATAATGACTTGGAATTTAAATAGGGCATGATTTTATAGAATGTGATTTCAGGATCCTCCCTAAAAAAGTCCCATGTATCCTGAGGAAATCCAAAACCTTTTTCTGAATGATCTACTTTTGTGACCTTGCTCTGTATTTTTAGGAAAAAAATTTTAATTTAAACTTAGATCAATTCCTAGGCCCTTCCTCTAGAGATGTGGATAAATTTGAGCCATGGTCTAAATATTAAAACACCAGAGCTAAGATACAGGTGTACTTCACTTTAAAAAACATTGCTCTATAAATTTGGGGGGTAGGAAGAATAATTAAGCATCCACACCTACTTTTCTATACACAGATCTGTTTCAAAATCATCTAAAATAACCTTAATCCTCCCCTAGTCTCTAAACTTCTCCTTTATTAAAATAAATATATTTATGCATGCAAAACCATTTCTGTGGAGAAAAGTATATAGTTTTAGACTAAGGTGAATAAATAAAAAATAAATAAACCCATACTAAGGATTTCGCTTCTTTTCAAATGAGGATTTTTGTTATATTAGAATCCTTCCATAGAACTGAGTGATGGTGGTGATAATTTAATTGGTTATATACAGATGTAAATTTGCTACAATGCACACCTTAGACCTACATAATGTTATGATGCAATGTTACTTGAATAAAATTAATTTTTTAAAAGTCCTTTCATTAAATAATTGATCTCTTTTCTTACTTTCGACCAAATAAATCATTTTTGGAATCTTAGATTTAAATATTACTTAATGGAAGAGAAGCATATAGAATGAAATAACTTCCAGGAAACAAAGCTTAAACTGTTAACGTTAACATAAAATATACCTGCATATGATGATTCTGATAATGTTAAAATTATTATCTCATCCATTAAAAACATAGATTTTTAAATATATACACATCCAGCTTAGAATTTAGTAGAAATTTCAAAGTGAGAGTGAGAGAGTATTTGAACTGCCCAGTTGTGACCAACTGAAAGATGCCTATAATGTTCTTGGTTTGAATGGAGAAGGTAGAACAAAAAAAGCAAAGGACCCATGTTCTTATCTTCTTAACTGCTTTAGTTTAGGAAAAAAGGAAAAGGGACATTTCTTAGCCAGAGTCTTGAGAACAGTGAGTTACCTCCTCGTCATTATAATAATAGCAGAGTGATATCTTGGATTTATACAATGAATAAGACATGAATTCTTCCACCAAAGATCCCCTTAAAAAAATGCCAAAGCCTATGACATAGAACGGAATTTCCCAAGATCAAAAGTTTTTGGGCTTATACAATTTAAGTTTTGCTAGTTATCATGTTTATATTTATTTGATATGGTAATTCACATAACACAATTCCATGTCCTTCTTTTCAATCAGTCCTAGAGCTCCGAGTAAAATCTATCAGAATTATAAGTTACGGTAATACAAACTTTAATAACCTGGCATTTGGAAAATACATTTCCCTACCCTCGCCCCCTACCTCCAGGGTCTATTTCTCTAGAATTAGTTATCATGTTGCTGTAAGATCTACTTTCTTATCAATGTGTGTATATTTGTTATGAATTTTAAAATACATAAAGTTTATAAACTTAATATGCCCACCTTTAGTTATAGTTCTCTATTTTTCTTATGGAACCCCTGGTCATAAAGCTGATACAAAGGGCTATAACATTTATTTATCATTGACTCATCACAAACATCAGTGGATTATTTGCTTTTTGACAATCATCCTAAGCACGTTAACCAAACCAGTTCAAAGTGCTTACTAAAAAGACTCCAGTGTGTGCCTATGATAACCAATTAAGATGAAGCATATACCTTCAAAGGAATGTAGACTCTGTTTTGTGGTTAAGAGCTTTATTCTTCTGTGGTTGACATTGTGTATTAAGTGACCACCTTCTGCACAAATGGCAACAGCCAACCAAAGTTCCGCGAATGTTTTCAGATGGAGTCAAGTAGCATTATCACAGAAATAAAAGATTGTGTTTTCCCTTGCAGAAAGAATTTAACAATGACTGTAAGCTGAAGGAAAGAATAGAGGAAAATGGATACAATACCTACGCATCTTTTAACTGGCAGCACAATGGGAGGCAAATGTATGTGGCCTTGAATGGAAAAGGAGCTCCCAGGAGAGGACAGAAAACTCGAAGGAAAAACACCTCAGCTCATTTTCTTCCAATGGTGGTACACTCCTAGAGGAAGGCAATGTTCTTGGATGCAATAGAACCAAAGGCTCTTTTGCTAGAAATAGCTGGTATTCTTCACGAAGACAGTAACTCAAAAGGCAAAGACACATTGCAGATGTGTCCTTGCTTAAAAGAAAGGACGCCTTTGAAGGTTTTTGTACTCACTGCTGACATATGATGTTCTTTTAATTAGTTCTGTGTCATGCCTTATAATCAAAATATAGGCAGATCAAATGGGATGGAAGTTATTTCTAAGCGAATGACACTGTGGCTGGGTTTTTTGGTAAAGTTTTTGTTTTTGTTTTTGTTTTTTAACCTCTGAGATGGAATTTAAAGGACACAGAACAATCTGTTGAATGATCTTCGGGAAAGTTATTTATGGAATACGAACTCATACAAAGACTTTCATTGCTCATTCAAGCCTAATTATTCAATGAGCAGGAAACACACAAGCATTTACTGGAAAGCACTTGGGTCATAGCACATGCACAACCAAAGGAGCTTTGGGCGTGGCATCATGGAAGAATTGGATAGGATTAAAAATTGTCAACCTGTTAGTGTAAACTTATAACAAAACCAATAGTATGGTATGCTTGTGCATTCTGCCTTCATTCCTTTCTATTTCTTTCTAAGTTATTTATTTAATAGGATGTTAAATATCTTTTGGGGTTTTAAAGAGTATCCTCAGTGGCTGCCCTCTGAATTACTTGTTTCTTTTTCTTTAACACACCACATGCATGTTGATAACAAAGTGTTTTTAAACTTGGCAAACACTTCAAGAATAGGGATGAGAATGGGAGAGCAGTGTAAGTGCCTCATGTGCTGTTGACTTCATTTGCACTTCTGTGTTAAGAACCATCACCAATAAATAGAAGGCTGCCATCATTTAAAGACATGATTTCTAAGGCTTCTTTTCCTAAGACATAGACCAGAAGGCCAAATGTTTCTCTTTCATACAGCAGTGAGTCTCTAAGAATATACTAAATGAAGGAAAAATGATCACTTTCTACATTGTGGTTGCCTAGCCTCATTACGTACTAACATTTTTTTTTACAAGATGTCTCTGATAATGAAGAAGAGGCTGTCTGCATAGAGAACCCTTTCTAAGTCCCTCTCGTGCCTCTCCCCTCTGCAAAGGAATTATCAAGGAATTTGGTATGAAGTGCAACTCTCCCAGGGGCTTAAACTGAGCAAATGTATCCTGGTATATGTGTAACCATATACTGAAACCTGTTCAAGCTGTATGATCTAGTCTTTACAAAAACAAATAAAACTTATTTTCTGTAAATTAAAAGAGCTTTGGAAGGCTCCATCATGTAGCCATATCAAATTCATTTTGTTAGAGCAGGTATAGAAAACAGTACATAAGAGTGTACCCATCATCATCACCTTGTATTCCACTAAATAAATACATAAACCTTATTTGCAGTGTCTGTAGTGATTTAAAAAAAATGTAGAAAAATACTATTTGTTCTCAATACTTTTAAGTGATTACTATAAGATTATATTGATGCTGCAGTTTTATCTTCATATTTCTTGTTTTAAAAAGGTCTTTATTTTTCTCATTTGGACACAGTATTTTGGTACAAGGAATAGAATCACCAAATGTGTCTTTTTTTCACTAAAGTTTAACCTCTTCAACAGCTGGTGTTCTGTGATCCTCTCTTACAGATTAACTGTGTCAATGCTTAACCAGAACTTCCAGTTAATTCGTTATTTAAAAATTACCTTTATTAAGAAACTTTCCCATAAAGCAATCCCATGAAAGGCTATATTTTTCTCCTTCCTTCAAAAAGTTGGGATTTCAAAAGAAATGCATTTAAGGCTGAGTGTTTTTGGCTTTTGCCTAAAGTTGCATTTCATAGTACTTGACTGCCAACTTGCTTATTGACAAATGGGATTCTAAAAATGTTTTCATTTTTGTGGTTACAATCTATACGTTAAAATTTAATTGCTAAGTCGGAAAGCTGATAATGTAATGCATTCCTATCTGAACTAGATTATCTTTGTTCTTTTATTTTAAAGTAATAATTGCACCTGACACATGAATATGGACCACCCACAACCAAAATTAAATGTTTGATGAGGCAAATATAGTATTAGATGACCATGGTAACAGCGAATAGGGCACACACTGGATTCGTATTTCACACAGCCATTTAGATTACCAAAGAAACCATGTGTAAACAGTCATCATTACAGCGCTTGAAACACTAAAACAGCTTCTAGCAAAATGTATCAAAGCTTGCAGAAGCCCGAAATAGAAAACATATCCCTGCCTCTCCCCTCCACCTTCAAACACAAATACTCACATGAAAACTGAGATAAAGGCAGAAACAGTTTGGGAAGGAGAAGTGAGATTCTCCTGCACTTAAAAACGGCCTCTGCTCGATACGGATATAGCGGTCCCCTTTGCAGCTGGACTGTGCTACTGAAGGAAAAGCGGTTCTAGTCCCGAATGTTGTACGTGTTTAAAAAAAAAAAAATTAGCAAGATTTTGGGAGCTCTGCCCCTGTGGGAAGTGTTGGCCTGAGACACAATGTCAAGGTATGCGCAGAAATGCACGTCCTTCTTAGTGTGGGTGCTGGGGAGACTCCGCATAAAGATAAAGAATCCCTCCCTCCTCCTACCTCCCAAAAGGCTGAACAGTGTATAGTATGTTACATTTAAATAAATCAATAAAAATGCTGGGAAAAGAAAATAAAAATTTAGTGTCCTTGTTTGTTTTATTAGCCTAACAATACCTGGGAATAAAGGGAGAAGCTCGAGTGCTGGATGCAAGGCAGGATGTGGTTTTAAATGCCCCACAGCCCCAAACAACAACAACAGAAAAAAAAAAAAAATCACTCAAACATTTGTAAGGTTTCTTTAATGTTTTACATGTGTGAGTCAGCTATCCTGACTCTAATAACAACCAAATGCGTTCGAGTTTTCCTAAGTTTTCAGGTCCACCTAGTTTACACAGTGGATAAAGAAGGATGAATCAAAACCAAGGATGGCTTGCGAAACAATGAAAGCCATTTGGAGGAAAGCCAGGAGGCTGCAGAAACCTGATTTCAAGGGGATAGAATAGGTCAATGAATTTGACTTGAAAAATGGAGATAAAAAAGTAAATAATAATTTGAGTTGAGTCCAGGACTCAACAAGATTGTAAACACCATTGAAAGAAATTGGCATGCATGCCACACAATTCTGATCTTTGGATGTTGTCAATTCAGAATTTACAATTATTCAGCGAAAGTAAAATTTTCCTTTCCCTTATTGGTGAAGGGGTAAGCTTGTCCCAACACTGTCTAAATAAAGATATCTGTAGGAAACCATGAAATGTTTTATAGAAGCTATCTGCTGCATTCAAAGTAGATTTGCATACTGCTTGAAAATCCTGTGGTATATTTTGCTAGACAGGCTTTTTGCAATTTAAACTAAGCAGCAAGGAGCAGGGGGAAGAGAAGCATGAATGAGATTTTAGAAAGACACTGAAAAGATAAGGGAAACTTGATTCCACTAGAACTGGGACATGAAGCAACTAAGATCTCCTAATGAGTCCCTTCCTCTTCACCATTTATGCCATCTCATCTCTGATTGGCTATATTTGCCTGACTACTTGCCTTCCACTCGGTTCTTTCCAACTCCAAAATCCAAAACCCAAAACCCTTTTTTCTGAAGATCCTTACACAGAAACATTCTAGGTAGGACTCTTTATTAGCCAGTCTGGATACCATACCAGCCTCTTCAGCAAGTGCTATGACAAGGCCTATGGGCATGGTGATTAGCTAAGTTTCTGTCATATGACCACAGAAGGACAAGGTGAAGACTTTGGCAGATGACACAATTGGGACTATCAAAGAACAGTGTACCAGGGAAAGGGTAGTACTGGGAAGGCTGCAAGAGCAAAATGGTTCTTAGGTATATTTACTTAGATAAGACTACCAATTTAAATATCTTTTAATCTTGCATTTTTCACTAAGTCTAACTCAATTTTCACCTAACTGTTCAAAGCAGAGAGTTCTCAAGATCTCTTTTATACAGTTTTTAAAGGGGAAAGAATGTATTTATTTTATTCTAAAGTCAGAGTAAGACTAAATACAACTAGGCTCATTTTAACTCTGCAAACTCTATAGAATGATAATTGAGCTGAATGAAAGTTTTTACTGAATGAGAGACTGATCTTCCTACTAAAAATCAATCTGTATCATAGGATGACATTATAACTACTTCTTTAAGTGTATCCCAGGAGTGTGTGCTATTTCCTTCAAGTATATCAACATGTCAGGGGGAAAAATCTGAACACGAATGTCATTTGCTTTTTTCTTTCAATTGTAAAAGAAAAAAACCTTTATTCTTGAGCTCATTAAATATGAGACAAAAAACATTATAATCTGCATTTCTCTTTTCTTTTGCTGATTAGAAAGTATAACACAAAATGTCCTTGCAAGTGAATAATCTCCAGAGAACACCTTTACACATACCGTGTATTAGTTAAAAGGGAATAATCATGATCAAACTAATGAGATCAAAGGAAAGAGTCTCATTCCTAAGTGGCTAATAATGAACATTTCCATGTGGCTGCTGCATGACAGCAGCTAAGAGCAACAATTCCATACTCAAAGAGAAAAGCCATATGCCAACCATAAATGCATGTGGCATGTATTATCTTACACATTTTTATTATCCTCCACAAAAGAGCCTATGTTCATTTTTTAATATAGGCAATTGTATCCTCTAGAGATGAGCACAGCAAATGAAGAATCAAAACATCCCATGTTCCTCATTACAACTGTAAATTGAACATATGCCTTCATACAGCTTAGGCAGTGACCCCAGCTGTAGAATAACCAGCTACAGTAAGGCCTTCGCCCTCTGAAAGTTTGGTTTTAATTATCTTATACACATCTTAAATGCCTAAATAATCTTACAATTTTCTAAATTATTTAGTTATCATTTCTGCGGTCAATTTAAGATGCTGACAATGCAAATATTCTCAGAGAGGTCTTTCAAGGAGAAGCAAATTAAAAGCAGTGTTTCATGAGGTATTATAAATCAAAAAAGACTGCCTTTATGGGCCAGGAAGCACTCAGGTTAGAGGTCACTTATCAATTCAATTCAACATTAAATATATTTTTTAACAGCTGGTATTTAAATCAGATTTTTAAATAGTCATTTTTTATAGTGACATCAATATGTTCAGACATCAATGGTATTTAATGCAATATCCATCTATCAAAATTATATCAGGAAAATATTTGGTTTTAGAGAGCTTTCCAAATGAGAAAAAAGAACACTAAAAATAGAATTTCATGTACATAAAGATACAGAGTATCTTATGTTTTCCAGATAAATTATAAAATACATTTCTAATGAAAATTTACTCTTATTCAGGAAACATATAAAACTAAAAAGCATTTTCAGATAACATTTTATATCAGTATCAGCAATCATTCTACCTCATCTTACCCTAGTAAAGTGTTACATTCCATCCTCTGTGATTTCCTAAGAAATAGTGAAATCAGCCTATTTCAATGGCAACAGTTTCTTTCTGCTCATTTTTAACTCCAGATGATAGTAACTATGTGAAATATATTTCCTTACTTCATTCACAAGTAAAAGACAGACTTTGTTTAGACCAATACTTAACTCTAGCTGTTTCAAATGAATTGATTCCACAGTTAGAAATGAAGGTAATTAATATTTGATACCTGGAATTATTATTACATTCACCTCCCTATTTTTTTTTTTACTTATGTTTGTCTATGCATATAAACTGTCCCTAGCGATAAAATTAATCTTTCTTAATCATTTAGATTATTCATTCCTACTATTGAAAAAAAGTAACATGTGGCTTGTCATAGGTTCAAGTCCTAACCCGATATCTCAGAATGTGGCCTTGTTTTGAAATAGGGCCCTTGTAGAAGCAATTAGTTAAGATGAGGTCAGCCTAGGGTAGAGTGAACCTCTAAGCCATTACGGCTTGTGTCCTGATAAAAACAGGAAATTGGAAGACAGACATACTTACAGCCATATGAACTTGAAGGTAGAGATTGGAATGATGAGTCTACAAACCAAGAAATGCCAACCAGAGGGTATTCTCCTTTCCAGCCCTCAGAAGGTTCCAGCCCCACTGACACCTAGATTTCAGACTTTCTAGTATTCAGTATAGTAGACAAGAAATTCTGTTATTTAATACTTAATAGTTCTGATATTTTGTTATGGTAGTATCAAAAACTAATACAAGTCTTTACTTGTAACTTAATACCCACAGAAATCATGGTTAAGAAGTTGTCTGGCGTATCCGAATACATAAGACTTTCATGTCAAATAATAGAAGTTTGATACCAACTTTCATATTGAGCAAACTTAACAAATTCCTAAGACATGCCCCTGCAAAGTCCAGTGTAGTTTTGCTCGATAAATCTTTAATAAGTCCACAGATTTTTATAATCATTTTATACTTTCTCCCAAAATATGCTGTAGCGTTTTCACAATGACCCCAAGCATGATAGATTCAAATAATTATTTTTAACATAAACCTCAAGTTAGATGAATTTGATGTAGATCAGAGAATTTAGTGAAGAATAGACTTCCTATGAGGAGCCTGATGTTTTTTAAGAATACTAACTATCCCTGTTTACTAGAGGAACAATAAAAAAGCTAGTATATTCTAACATAAATCTACTTGTGACAGCCTCCATTAATTCCTGAGAAGGAATTTTTTTACAAAACTATTTAGAATTAGTCTATAAAGGAGACATGAAGAGAAATAATGGAGTCAGCTAATATATCAAAATTTAAGTATTTCAATGAATATTGCCAAGTCTGAATAGAATACTTGGAGACTATATTAAGGACATTCTACATTGCAGAAATCAGATGTCCTCTTAACTAGCTTCTACTTCTTTCCAGTGTATGCAAGTGAATTTCCATTCCATCCACGACAGGTCACAACCAAGAGAGATATCTCGAGTCCAAATGATTTTAAATTTACAGTCCTAGCATCTCCTTTTCAGTATTAATTTTCCCATAGAATTGTAGAATTGACTTTTGAATCCAAATACATGATCAAATTGGTTCTTCTGGTCCTACTGGGGTCAACTATAACATAGGGGAGTAACCAGAGTTCCCATCTCCAAAAACTTTAGCAAATCCACCCAGAGACAACAATGTATGAAAGAGTGGAGTTCTTGGGTTATGTGCCCCAAATTACAAGCATCTTTTTCAAATGCAGTCACATTTGCCAAACCTTCTCCACTAATCTGTTCTTCGAAGTGTTACTGAATCATTAACACCCACATAGTTTCGAACACCACAATTCATTAATCACCATGTAATGTCTCACAGGCTTTTCAATTCATAGCCCCCATTGATAAAAACAAAAATTTCAAAACCTTTAATGCTGCAGAAAATAAAAAATAACTTCAATATCTTTACTAAAAAAATAAATATTTGGCCAAGTACTACTTTGTTTTCAAACAACACTTGATCCAGAGGAGATTCTATACAAGTGATTTCCTCCATTGAGAGTATTATGCAAGGCATTTTAGACTGAATCATCTGCTACGGTAAAGAATATTTAACAGCATCCTTGGCCTCTGCTTATTGGATAGATGGCAATAGTTTCCCAACAGTGGTGACAGTCAAAATGCTGTTAATTTGGAGGAAAAGAAATATATTATGTGTTTTCTCCAAGTACATAGCATATCCTTTGACTTACTCAAGTCTTACTATGTCCACAGATTTCTCATTAAGTTTGTTAAAAAATACATTTTTATTTCTCTTTTGTTTGTGATCTTTCATTACATATTCAGCTCTACTATGAGTTTATGTTACTCTAAGCTCACATGTGAAGATATATTGTGGGGTGGATATTCTTAGCAAAAAAAAATCCTCCTCTCATTTACTGATGAAGCCAATAATATTCAGGATTCCTACAGTGCTCAGTATTTCATCCTTTTTTCTTCAATAACTGAGCCTCCATCTTCGTTTTACAATTAATCAGACTTTAGCAAAATGGATCTCTAATACAGAAATAAAATTACTCTGGGATAACGCATTGTTGCCTCAATCCTACTTCTAACAGGAACATTCAACATTCAAAGTATCAAAGATTCTGAAACATGATGTAGTCCCATCACTAAAAAACATGTTCAAGGTTTGTCTCCTATATAAAATACAATGAATTAGTTGAACTGTTAATCTCCATCATTCTAATTTTATATCCTTATTTTATAAATGAGAAAACTGAGGTTCATTTTCTTTACTAAAGCTCACTGCTAGGTAATAAACACAGGTCTCCTCACCAAAATCACTTCTCTCTCTTTTATTTGGGCAGTCAGTATAAGAAAATAATCAGAACCATACCATTTATAGGCCCCCTCCCTTTTATTTCAACTTTCAAAAATCTAAGGAAGGCATTTAATTTTAATGATGCTACTCTCTTTTGAATTTTTTTTTTGTGGGGAGAGGAGGAATACCATATATATACTTATGAATAAGAAAGATATTTTTAATTCTGGCTGTGCTACTTTGTAGCAGTATAAACTTAAAAAGTTACCACACTTAAGATACAAATGAATGAACAAAAACATCAGATGATTCATAGCAAAAGAGGTGTAGAAGTGAATGCTACCATATTTGCTAACTGTTTTGCATAATAATTGACATGTAACGTGTGCTCAATTCGTGTTTGATTCTCTGTTCTCTTTTTGGCCAGTTGTAAACATTTACAAAAAAATTTCCTAGTATTCTAAAATAATCACTTCCAAAATCTCCACATCTACTTAAGAAATTATTTTACAGATTTCAGATTTAATTTGTATTTTTTTCTCCACTTTAGAAACCCTTTTTCTGACCATCAACTAAAATGTCTTTGTATATTAAAATCATTTTTCTCTCAACACTGTGCATTACTGAGCTCTAGACTCGCTCATGAGAAGGTTCTTTGTTTCTGAACCATAATGGCCCGGATGCAGAGATAATATAAAAAGAACCTAAACATAGTCATAGTTTTCTTACTTCAGTTATTGACATTGTGGAAAGCTTGGTTTAAGAATCAAGAGAAATTGATGCTTTAAAATATTTCTTTGAAAGGGAAGGCATATTCCATTAGCATGAGGGTTTCTAGAAAAGATTTTATGTCTTGGTAAAGCCATGGTTTAGCAATAACTTAGATCTTTCCCCAACATAAATCCCTACTTTCATAGAAAGTGAAAGTGGTAACTATCATCTCACAAGGAATAGGAGACACAAAAATCTGACAAATATATCTTGCATATTCTGTGTTGTGACATTATGTACCTTCTGTTAAATTCTTAACCCTTTGGTAAATAAATTGGGAAATGAGGAAAAATAGATCTTTGTTTCGAGGAAAACAATTCACATTTTAGAATCCCAAAGAGTAAATGGAGTGACGTGCTGCCCAGATTCCCTTTTCAAGACCTAGGAACTCATTCCTCAGTTGCTGAAAGTTAAGTTGCATGGCCCAGCTGTGGCAGCCACATCCAACGCAAGGTATAGAGGCCTTGTTCCCTTGTTAAAAGGTGAGTAATTCAACGGGGCCAACCCCTGTGTGATCAGCTGAGACACTGGTTGTGACTTCATCTCAGATCAAATTTTCCTTCAGCCAGTTCTCTCAGGTGTCCCAAGAGCACTCCTTACTCAACTTCTTATATGCAAATCCCAATCTCAGAGTGTTTCCTCTGAAACTAGATCTAAGACATCCTGTTAGTGGAGTATGTTTTCAAAATGGAGACTATTCGACAAAATTGTAGCAGATCAGTCTACTATTGTCAATAATTGTGGTCTCAGCTCTAACTCAAATAGCATGTGAGTTTAATAAGCCCACTGGAGATACCTGAGAGCACATAACACTTCCTAGGAACAAACTGATGACAGAAGCAGCCATTTTTAGGATAGCTCAAAAACAGTCAACTGCATTGGAGAATAGGAATGGATTTATCAGTATAGTTCCAGGATATGTAAAAGCGTGTAGACACAAATTAAGTGCCAAGATTTTGCAAAAGAACCAACAGAGAGAAAGTGCAAGAGATACAGTTCATGGAAAATGTAAAGGTTAGAAAAGTATCGTCATACACTTCAAAAGGAACATTCCTAAATGTTATCTTATAGGAAAGAAATTCAATATAAAGGAAAAAATGAGATAAGTATAGGACACGAAAGTCACTGTTTTAAGAGAGTTAATTTCAACTTATCAAAGGCAAAGGATAATAGTCTCAAAACTAAGTTCAGTGTAGCAACCTCAAGCAGTTTCTAGGACCTAAGTATGTACATTTTCATAAAGAAAATCACCAATAACTATTTGTTATTATTTTCCCCCAAAGTGCTATATTGAAATTCCATTACTGGGAGCCTCAAACATCATGATCCAGGACAATTCCCTATTATTATGTTGGAAATGGAACTTAATTTTAGGTTTCCAATTCCAAGTCCCAAATGGGAACTAAATGTCACAGAACAAAATGTCACGCAATGAGATCGGATATGAAAATATGTGAGAGTAACCAGATGTTTCCCTAACAATTACCACATAGCAAAAGCCAGTCAAAGAAATGTGATACAGTGTTTCTCACAAGTCAAAGGGCACTCCACATTGTTATTTAGATATTGGCATTTGCCACTTAGATATTGGCATTGCCAAGCACACCCTGCATGCCTCTGAAGAAATACAGAATAAAATACAGAGTGTAATTATTTCTATGAAAGGTATTTTCAAGACATTAATCAATCTTAAATAGGATAATGCATATTAGCAATAATATGACCCTGTTTCTTCTAAGGAAATTATGAAGTAGAGGGAAAGTGGTCATTAATTGTGCTACTGAAACTCTCATCACCATTATGCCTGTCCCCACAAGCTCCCATTAAAAACTCTGCCATGGCAAAGCATGAGAAGAGGTGAAAAGAAGAGAAATGGGAATTCCAAGATGAGACAAAGAAGCAAAATTAGAGCTCACCAAAGAATGAGAGCATCCCTTCACCTTGAACACTATTTCTCACCAGATCCTTGAGTCTTATTTCTTGGGGTGGTTCCTCAATGTCAACATCAAATTGCTGAATGAATGATTTGTTTTAGCCTCTGCCTTTGTATATCCAATTTTAACAATATGGTGAAGTGGTGACCAGTAATAAAAAGATGAATAACACTCTTCAAATCAATGGAGATGCTCAAAACTCCATGAGATGAAGATAGGTAGTAGTTTAATGAGTTAGAGAAAAGATTTCCATAGTCAAAATAGATAGAAATAGATAAAAGGATTAGAAAGCCCTTGAAGCAAAAAACAAAAAAAAACTTAGATCAAAAGCTGTCTTGGAGGTAGTCACACAGTGTAAATGTTGTCCAAATAAATTTTATTTTTAATTCACCTTATATTTATGCTTCTTTTCTGAATCTCTAAAATATTATGACCTAGTAAATTTTTATACTAATAAGAATGAGTTACACATAGGATAGGACGACTATTTTGGAAGTTATCTAAGTTCTAAAATGTATCCTTGAATTTTTTCTAAGATCTCACCCTTCATTATATCTGCTTATCACTGGGTAACTTAAATACTATTTTTAATTCTAAGTTTTCTAATAAAATCTCACCATCTTAAAGTATATACGGTCCCTGTTTTTCTACTTTCACAAAAATAATCTCTAAGGAATTCTGCATGTATCTTCAGCATCTCAGTATACAGAATACAGTAGACAGGTGTCTCCGTCAATTTGGAGAGAAAAAGGCCAAGATCTGCCTCTGTAATTGTGGGCAAATTTTTATTTGGCACCTTTGTTTTGTTGCTAAAAACACTATAAATATTGGGTGCCCCCTGGTGGCCTAATGGTCTAGCAGACCTGGGAGTAGTCCCCTTGGCATTCCCACATGCCAAGGTCCAGTGTTCAAGACCCAGGGCTGGGGGGAACAACCAATGTGAACAACTAAATAAAAATAAATAAAGTGCTTCTTCTTCCTTTCTCCCTGCCTGGCTTCCTATTGTCCTTCATTCCTGCCTGAACCTTTCCTTTAAAAACAAAAACACTATAATTATTTATCAGTCTTCAAACTAAGGAACAGATAGATTTTTACCACTGATTCATTGAACATCTTATACAAGTTCCTTCATGTGCAATGTCAAAAGACCTCTTCTGTAAGTAACCAGAGATGCACTGCAAAGTTTCAGTATCTTTGAACTTTTCCATGTATTATCAAGTTGTTTTCTGAAGTGTCTCTAAAAAAATTAAATTTTAACATGGTTTGTATTTTCATGTCATTTTAAAGAAAAAATTACCCATCCTCACGTAGTTAAGATACTATAATTATTTCTAAAGGTTTAGATGATCTATTTCATACATAGATTTTCAATTTATGCTTAATTTATTTGTCTTATGGTGTAGGAGCTCGATAAAATTATATTCGTTTCAAAACAGGTAAGTAATGGCATCTCTAGTAATCTCTGGGTCTGTCTTGTTATCTGTCTATCTAGCTAGCTATATATGTAGGATGAACATAAACATTTTAAAATCTAAACCAAAAATCTTTTAACACTGAAAATGAACATTATTAATAATTATGCTCAGACAGGGGCATAAGAAGGAACTGTCTCAGGCAAACTGGGACGTCTAGTCATTTCACTCATTAAAAAAAATCAGATACGTGTGGAGATCTATTTTTTGACTATATAACCTATTCTGTTAAAACTTTTGTCTGTTTATACAGCTATAATACAAAATTTAATGATTCAAGGTTACAATGCACAATTTCAGAAAAATTTTAACAATATTTTAAGAAAATATTATAGTGTATAAAACATTTCATATACATTTCAGATTATTTTCAGCCCATGATTGATAAAACTTAGTATGCATAATATATCAAGAACATTTCTAAGGTAAAACAATAAGAAAGCACTTCAGACCTACAAAATTAGGAAAATTTAGAAATTCTGATAACACTGAGTGCTGAAGAAGCTTTGGTTGACTAGAAAATCCCATATGGTACTCATATTTTGGAAGACCAGGGGAAAGAGAATAATCTTCTTCTTTACCAAATATATTTCAAAATGCTTTGCGGCCCTTTTTTATTCTATATAAGTTTTCGGGCCAGCTCATCTTGTTCTTCTAAAAGTTATTTAGGTTGACTTGAGTGGTTTTTCTGCTCTCAGCTGGCTACATCACTGCTTCTTGACTACAAGAGTAATAATTTAAATGCTTGACAATGTTGCTTTACTGTACCCAGTGATGTATGTGCTTTTTAACATGCCTTAGAATAATGTGTGCCCAAACAACTTCATGAAAAGATACTTGTGCTGTGAGGGAGGAAATTCAGTCTCTTCACATTATCTTCTAGCATGATGATGCTAATAATTTCACACTTTAAAATTCAACTTTAATTTTAAGATACTTCAAAATCACATGCAATTGTAAAAAAAAATTTTCAGTGTGCTTAAGTATAAAACACTATCACAAGAATGAGATTTAGCAAGTGAACTATGGAGTATTCTCACTGCCACAAGCATCCCTCATGTTTTCCTTTTATTAGCCATACCTACTTCCTTTCCATATCACCCTCCTTAACACTAGAAACCACTCATCTGTTCCCTATTTATTTAAGTTTGTCATTTCAAGAATGCTCTATAATGAAATCATAGAGCATGCAACCTTTGGGAAGCATGGCAAAGTAAGAGGAAGGAGTCAGAAGAAGGGGAATAAAAAGTAGTATTTGGGGATTTTGGTCGGATTATTCAAATGCATAGCTTAATTAAGGGACAATTAATTTTTTCCAACTGTCTACTCTTGTTTAAACAAGCTTTCTATTTCTTCTGGTGTATTTAGATTTCCTTGTTTTGCATTACAGCCTGCCAGAGGTCCTGTCAAATTTGGTGGCACGTGGAAGACTCTGAAACTCTAAATTCTGGTAGCAGAGTGCTTTCAGCTGTACTTCCATATCATAATAGAAATTATTTTAATGACTATGCGGTTTGCTACTTCTTTCATATATAAGCATGTGCTATAGTCTTAGGAATTGAGTATCTCTTTCCTGTGAATGCTCTAAACACATCTTTTTCATTTCTCCTCCATGCTCCTCAGCATACTATTCTCACTGCTTCCAAATCTGCAGGCAGAAGGGCACAGCGGGGCTTCTGTACTTTCTTGCCTCAATTTGTGCAACACTTCCTCCAGGGTATCTGTATGCCTTGCTCACTTATTTCCATCAGGTCTCTGCTTAGATGTCATTTTTCAGAAAGGTCTTTCCTAACCGTTTTATATTCATATTTTCATACATGGGTTCATTTTTCTGCATGGTACTTTAAAATCTGACAGATGATATATTTCTGTAATCACAACTGGAATTTAAGGTCCATATGGGCAAGCCATTTTGCTCACACTGTTATGTCCTTGGATTTATACCAGTTCTTGTTATCATGCTGACAAGAAAACATTTGTTGAGTGAATGAACAAACGAATGAAAAAATAATAATATGCACACATTTAGAATGTTTGTCTAGACCTAGTGACTGAGCCTGTGGATATCTAACTGATGTATATTTATATGGTAAAAAATTCAGAGGAAAAGCTTGCAAACAATCGCAGCACAAATGATTTTTTTTTAATTTCTTAAAAGAGACAGGGTGCAAGCCACTTGCCCCAAATCTTACATCTATCCCTCATCCCCATGAAGCTTCTGACAATCCCCCATTTTATATTATTATCTGAAATTCTTATACCATTTCAAAATACTGGAAATATCACAGATTTTTTAATGTAGAATTTATAGCAATATTTGATTTCCTCAAATCAGGTCTAAATTGCCCTCCAAATAAGCCTTCCCCATAGTATTTTGGCATTTCCCCTCCTGGCTCTAGTCAGATCCCAGAAGCTGAAAGGTGTTCCGAAGTGAAAAGTAACAGGAAGGGAAAATTAACCAAAACGAATGGTTTCAAGTTACAATTGCATTTTGGTGTGAATTAGCCATGAGAAGTGAAGTGAAAGGATTATAGTGCTCAGTCTAAGCATTCAAGTTTGAGATATTTCTATGTTAAGATTTTCGTGGAGTTTCTTTGTTTAAACCTTTCCTGTTTCTTGCTCACAATTTATTTTTAACAAGGTTTTCCTTCATGTATATTTAAAGAATTTTCTTAACGGGAGCCAGAACACATTTAACATAATCAGGATGGACCTAATTAAGCAGGGGACAGATGTCTATCTTTCCATAATACATGGAAATCTTGTAACATTTCTTTTTAATTGAGCATAAAATATGCAACAGATTTGTTAAGCACCTATGTAGAATTATAGAGTCAAAAATAAATAAACATTGTGGGGTACATACACATAAACAATAATTTTCAAAAATTCAGAAAATAAAAAATAAACACCTGTAGAAAACTTTTACATCTAACTTGCTCTGCAGGTCAGCCTAAAACCAAACTTGTGGTGGGTAGCGGGGGGAGTTTGAGGAAAAACTTTCTTCCAGTCTTCCAGTAACATAATACTTTACAATGATGAAAATGATAATGTTTTGTGTTTTTCTACCCATCTTGCCAAACACAAGTACAAACAAAAATTTCCGAGGTGAAACAGCACAATAAGGTTTGGTTTGTTTATTTTTTTCTGTCATCTACTTCACAGGACTATTCAAGACTCAACAATCTTAGTGTAGTGGAAACATAATGACATTGGTGTCCAACACGCCTATACTCAAATCCTGGCTCAATCATTTTCTTAGCTAAATTTAATGTCATTTTACTTCTGGTAAAACAGGGATTAGAATTGTCCTGGAGGGTTGTTAAAAAGATTTGAAACAATATATACCAAGTTCCTAGCACAGTTCTGATTTAACAAATGGAAAATCAGTTGAACTCTGAGAAGAAAACCTGAAAGATTTCTTACTTACATTTCTTTTGAATGAAAATGTTTTATCCCCTACATATTTCAGACACATACACATTATATCATGTTAAGATTAGAAGGTGATTTAGAGATCAACTAGTTCAATCCACTTGTTTTAGAGGTGATGGAATGAAGATCTGAGAAATTCAGGAATGCAGGAAATTAATTAGAACTCAGGCAGCCTGGCTTCAAAGTCATAACAAAAAAATTACAAAGTGAAATATCATAATTATATGACCTAAGTCTTTAAGAGTTTCATAAAAGTAACTTTTCAGTCAAAATGCAACTTAAATTTTAAAAAGAGGTGAGCATTTGTATATGCCCCTTTTTAAAACACAAACTTTTCTACAATTTTCTATAATTCTGTAAGGAACTGTAACTAGGGTTCCAGTTCAATTCCAAGAATACCAAGGTTTGTCCTCACCCCAGTTTCTTCCATGATGAGTAACTCAGGTATTTTTAATACATTGTGTATTATCCTATGAGTAGAGGGGTGTTAAAAGGAAACAGAGATGAGAATTATAGTCCTCCCCTGCTAGCATGCATAACATTAGCCGCTGGTGTGTTACACTGATGGTTTCTTCAAACTGACTGTCCTCACATCCTCTTTTCAAAATATTAACCAACTTGATATCTTCCTTATGTCAAATCTAGTGAAGCAATCATTTTAGCCTAATTCTAGCATCCTGTAGTAGCAAACTTTTTTAGATTTTTGAATGCTTTGTGTATCACCCTAACTTATTTAATATCACAAATTAAATATCACAGGTGAAAGTAAATTATTTTATTTTGTATTTCATAATATAGGTATAGATGTTGAAAATGGAAAAAACATTCTTTGCAGTTTTTCACATTAATTACGTCAACATTTTGTTAAAATTTTATTTCACATTTCACCTTTCTTTGTGTGTGCAAATTACAGAATTTTCAACACACACCCACACATAAGGAAGAAAATCCTGTTGCTTGGGCAAAACCTAATCATCTGCATGTTATATAACATTATGATTCCCATGAAGTAACTTAACTACTTTTAAACAGTTCTTGAATTTCTAAAACTGTATTTTATTTGCTAGTGCTTTCAATTCTGTAAAGGAATTTTCTGGGTTTTATTGTTTTATATTACCAAGTAGCATTGGTAATTAACAAAGAATTTTTTTTATATTTGTTTTTGCACTGGATATCACTCTTGCCACAATGAGTATTCTATAAAATGAATTATTAAATCTCTTGATAATGTCACCCTAATCATATATTTGAACATAATTTTGACCTCAACTTCTTCCCAGGGAAAGAAAGAATTCAGCGGCATCTCAATGGCTTACAGAAAATTAGAAAATTTAAGATTTTGGAATTTCATTGGATAAATTCTAATGATTAGTTAGAATTCAAAAATGTCATTATTCATGAAACCTCTTTCACATTATGATATAAGGTGAATTAGTACAGTCCATCTATGACCAATATGAGGTATAACCTATTCACAACTTGACACTATTTCTGTCTGATTATTAAACATTTCTTTTGTAAGAGTTTCTCTAACCATTTCTATTTAGAAATATGAGAAAATAGCTATGATATTGTAATTTAACAGAAAATATACTTCATACATACACACACACACACAAACACACACACACACACACACACACACACACACTGTTCCTGGCTCACAGTTTCCCAAAATTTTGGAATTTTCTTAGTGTTAAGAGTGAAAAAGGTGGTTTTATTTATTTGGATGAGAGAACTTTTGGAAAACACCTAAAGATGGAGACTGGCTGCCAGGAAAATCAATATGAATAGAAGGTGAGGTCTTCAGTTCTGCCCCCTGATTTCTGAAGAGGGTTTAGAGGTTGAGTTCATTACCAAAGGGTCATGATTTAATCCACTGTGCCTTTGTAATGCTGTCACATATGTATATGAAAATTATAGAACATATAGAAAAATTGATAATTTTCTATTTTCATGGAGGTACTGGTCTTGCTGGAAAGAGAAGGAAGTGAAACAATATTTATGTATGTGAAACAGGCTTCAATCTAACGTTAGCACTCAACTAGAATCTAAGTGACATGGCAACAGTTAATTCTATCATAGTCAATTCTATCTTCAGAACCTAAGACAGAGGCTAGTGCACAGCAAAAATCTCTGTGTTCAGACTGCCATTGACCATGACCTTGATTATGAATTGGCAGAACAAAGAAGAGGGAAAGTTCATTTAACCTAGAGTGCTTAGAAAGACTTCTTGGAGCAAATAAGGTCCAAACAGTTAAGCTCATCTTTGGTTCTTACAGAGCTTTTAACTGAGAATTCATGAATATTTTTAGTGATTAATAAACAACTTTACTCAACCAAACTCCACTGGCTTCCAAATCCTTCACCACATTTGAAAATCATTTGATTCTTCTTCTACTAACACTACTGCTACCAAAATGCAACCAACAATGAATGCTTGGATGACTTTCAACATGCTTACTTTAAAAACATTTCCCTTCATGATCTTTCTATATACAACGTTATAATTATTTTAAACATGCAAGCTATTTTGAACATTTAATAATTTTGAATTCCATTACCACCAGGTGTGTGGCACCAAAAGTATATATAAGAATGAGACATGATTCATTTCTCAAGTATCTCACAATCGTATGCTAAAAACGTAGCTGCAATACCGAATACTAAAACATGAAACAAAAAAAGACATTATCAGAGACCTGTCACTCTCTTTGCTATCCATTCGTTTATCCTCTCACTTATCCACGGGCATGAGGGAAAAGAACTTAATAATTACCTAATCTCATACAGTGCATAGTAATGTTTTTGATCTCCTAAAATTTCTTCTCATGATTAATGAAAGCTTAAAGTATAATAGTATCTTTGTATTCTGTGTTTTAAGAAATGCAAACTTGTTATTGTCATGGGAGATCCAAGGCAAAACTCAAGCTGATTCAAATAGTTTTTACTGAACACATAATGAACTCAATAGGCATATGTTCTCATAGTCATCCCATAGTTATTACAAGACTTCCGGAAATTTAAATATATCTCCTCTGCCCACAGAAGAGACTTCAGTCCAAAGAAATATTAACAAAGTGATGTTTTCCTTTAAATCATCAAGGATGGTTCCAATGAAATTCTGAGAGGATTTACATACATTCTTACAAGTTTTATATGAAAATAGACTACTAGGTTGCAGTTTTTTTAATAATGCATCCTGCTAACTAGAAACTCAAACTTAACTGTGTTTAAAAAAGAAAAACCTCATAAAAACTAATAGATGACATTTTTACGCTGTCTCGCCTCTGACTTTATAAAACTTTTCCAATGGCATCATTCATATAAAAGAAATGTTTGTTTTAAGGTTTTTTTTCCTTTTCTTCTCCACATTTGTGGTAACTATCCACCCCTAGTTATTAATATTATAATACAGAGAGTGTACTTCTCTAAATAATGGTGTGTCTACTGTGACTGGGAACACACAAGAATTTGCTCACAAAGAATTAGTCACCGTGGCAAAGAAACTGGGTTTGAACTATACAAGTTGCCCACAATAGGTTTCTGGGCTTTCAACCTTGTTTTTACTTTGGGTAAATAGAATTCAGTGGCATAAATACCAATCATTGCTGACATAAAGTTCTTCGACTTCACTTAATGAGTCCTTTCTCTGTTTCTGTGTTGAAGCTACCTCTCCAGAGGATCACAGCAATCTCCTACAAACCTTCAAGGTCAATCTCACTTTCTTCTAGCTCAAGTAAGCACTGAAATTACTTTGACAGAGCAGCAGGAGACTGCATATCTTTTCACCATCATGGCAATATTCCATATTTTAAATGTTTTGTGCATTTCATGTGGCATTCTCTTCTGCAACAATTAAGTAAAAAATAAAATTGAACAGAGATTTATTCATAGCAGCAATAGTCTGAGGCCATGTAACAATTGCCTTTTATGTAGACGTTCTCGCAGACAGAAGAATGGGAAGGTTACCTCACTTACAGTAATAGGGAAACAATCTATGTAGTTCATTATGTCTGGTTTTGAGGATTTCGTTTCTTCTGGATTGATTAGTTTTTAGAAATCATTCCATAAATCTCGTTTCACTTTGATTTCTATATGACTATATATGTATCTTGGGTCAATGTTTAACATATATTAAATCATTCTATATTTGAAGAATGAATACATGAATAAAATATTTAGGGAAACATTTAGGCAAAAATCAAAATTATATCATTATGGAATATATAATGACCCCTAAAATAACTATTTAACCAGCAAATGAGTAGCTTTAGTTGGCTAACTTTCTACTAGACTAGTGGATATAGAATTACCAGATGTTTTCACTTAGCTCATTGCAGTGACCTAAGAATAATTATTTGCTTTTTTGGGACCTTGAGGACCTGTGGCTGAGAGAAAATAATAAAATTCTGGTAGTTCTAGTGGAGACACATAGAACGATACACCTGTCATCGCGGCAACTTGGGGGTAACGTCTTGTCAGCTTGTAAACACAACAATGTCATATTGTGTAAGGCACCTTATAAAACAGGTTGAAAATTCAATTATATTAAAAAAACAGGAACACAGCATGCTTCAAGTTAGTGATTTAGTATTAAGTCAAAAGAAAACAAAAGATGAACCATAATCAGACCACATCTATACTGATTTGCAAGTTATTATCTATTAATTGGTTTACCCTGTTAGGAATTCAGAAACACTGTCATATTTTATAAAATGATAGTGATGTGTTATGTCTCAAGAGACCTCAAAATCTTTTCAATTGTTACCTTCAACAGTCCTGTTTAAAATCTTTATTTATGTGCCTCTCTTTTAACTTATTAAGCATATGTTTTGAGGTGATGATGTATCATGATGCAGATGACATGTCTTTTCTTTCCACAAAGTATTAGAACTCAAAGCTAGTTCAAATCTGTTGTAGAATATACTAATTCTTGCTGATTTGTGTTGCATATAACTTCTGAGTTGTGATTACTTCATAAGAGATTTGAAATAAGACTAAGAGTATATTGAGTCCTTCTCAATGAAGAAATGATTTTCTTTGAAGAACCCTGAAAATTCAAGTCAAAACCTGACTAAACTTCTTAATGATATCCTATGCAAGGAATAATAAGTTAACTTCACTAATGAGTGGTCAGTTGTTAGTTAAATTTCTTCAAAGGTTTTCAGTTCAACTTCAGATTGTTCATTATTAGTATATACTAATTCAATTGATTTTATATTTTGATCTAGCACGCTGTGACTGTGCTAAACTCAGTGTTTAGTTCTAATGTTTTTTGTGGATTCTCTACAGATTCTCTAGTCATCTGTGACTAGAGAGTTTTCCATATTTTGGATCTGTGTGGTATGTATGTATTCATATTTATATGTATATTTATATGTACTTAGGTAGTTACTTACTTGCCTATTGCACTGGTTAGTATCTCCAGCATGATGTTGAATAGGATTGATGGTGAGAATAAGGATACTTTTTTGTTTCCTAATCTTAGGAGAAAAGAATTCTGTTTTTAAAAGCAACTATTGTATTGACTCTGTTTGTGGTTGATCTCTATTGGATTGAGGACTTTTTATTATTAGTTTGTCAAAAGGTTTTATCATGAATGGATGTTGAATTCTGCCAAATTTTTCTTCTATATAAATATAATTACATGAATTTCTTTTATACTTTGATATACTGATTACACTGATTTTGAATGTTGAACCTACCTTATTTTCCCAGGATAAATTCCACTCAATCTGTTTTAAAATTATCGATTTTCATTTGATGATCTTTGGTTGAGAACTTTTGCGTCTATATTCATGAGCTATATCAGTCTCTGGGTTGGTCTTTAGTTTTGTTAAAAGGGCAATTCTGACTTCATAACATGAATCAAGAAGTGTTCATTAGTTTTCTATGTTCTGAAAGAGTTTGTATGTTTAGGATTGATATTTCTTCCTTGAATGCTCTTTATTATCTAACTCTATTTAACTCTACCTCACGTACTTCAAAGTTAACAACTTTATATAAACCAACACAATTTACATGAGAAATGCTATGTGATAACCACATTTTAAACTAGGAATCCTTAATGTTTTAAAAATATCACTTCTCAAATTGACTTTTAGATTTATTTCATTTTAATCAATTATGATGCTTTTTACAAGGAATTTGACAAGTTGATTATAAGTTTATGTGGAAGACAAAGACTTATCAAGGTATTGCTGAAAAAGAATAATAAGATGGTAGGATATGCTCTACTAAATATGCTTTTTTTGTAAAGCCATAATAATTAAGACAGTGTGGTATTAACATAGGGATAGACAAATTGATTAATGTAACTAAATTGAGAGGCCAGAAAGCAACCCACACATATGTGGATATTAGACAAATGACAGAAATGGATTATAACTCCTCAAGGGAAAGTTCAGGGTGTGTGTATGTATTGCATGAGTGTGTGTGTGTGTGTGTGTGTGTATGCATGCACATACAGCTGTGTGAGCGTGCACATGCCCATTCTTTTTCTTTAAAATAAAAATCCCTGGCACCACCAATAATAAACTCATATGGGAAACTAAAATTTAATTTTTACCTTATGCTATTTATAAAATTAATTTCTAATAAATTAAAGACAAACGTAAAAGAAAAACTTAAAAAATTTAAAAACCACAGTAGAATATCTATGACCTTATAGTAGGAAAGAATAAATTAAATCAGATACAAGGGAAAAAACTACTGACAGAGTAGGTTGATTAAATCACTTCAAAATTAAGAATTTCTATTCATCAAAATACAAAGTAAAAACACCACCTAAAACTGGAACCTCACTTGCAGCACAATACAAAGGAATAGTATAGCTGTAATAAATAAAAGAATATAAGTAGGTAAGTAAAATTAGTCAATAGAAAAATGAACAAAAATAAGGACAGTGTATAAAAGAAGGAATACAAATGTTAATAAACATGGGAGAAAGTGCACAGCCTTAGTAATAATCACATAAACTCAAATTAAAACCGTAGTGAGATACCATTTTGTATCCACTATATTGACAAAAAAGAAGTTTAATATTGGCCAAGTACTAGAAGGTAATGTTGGTAATTAAGAATAAATAAACACTAGTTGTCAGAAACCAAACTGTTATGACAATTTTGGAAAATAATTAGGTACTATCCTGTAAATTAACACATTTTAATGTCTTAAATACAGCAATTCTACTCAGAGAAGAATGTTTACTCATGGGCACCAGAACACAATTACAACAAAAATACGTACACTAATCTCCAGAGCAATAATATTATTTATAAATGCAAAACAATGGAAACTAATATGTTCTTCACCACCAATAAAGAAATGAATAAATTCTGCTATACTCAGTAGAACCCCATAGAATGAATTTATAATTATATTTGAAAACATGAATAAATTATAGATATACATGATAAAATAAGTTATAGAGGACTACATATGATATGATAATATTTTTATAAAGCCCAATTGTTTAGGGATTCTTATATGGTAGAAAAACTTTTTATAGCAGGTTGTTTACATTTTAGAAAACATTCAAGATAGAGGGTATAGGGAAATAAGGGACTATGATAGGAGAACACTACATAAGCCTTCAGTGTCTTTGATTCATACCTGAGCAATTTATCATTAGACTACATAACTTGCATGTTTTACACAGATATTTTTGGCTTACGTCAATTATATAATTTAACAGTGCTTAATGAATAAGTTTATTTGTATATGTACTTTTAAAAGGCTTATCTGTTATTACAATATGCAAATTCATATTATGCTGGGGAAATGAGCAAATGAAAAAATTCCCCAGATTTCAGATTCCTTTAACCCCTTAATCAAGCAATGGAAAAAAGAAATTTGACTCAATGACTACAATATAGTTCATTCTACCATTGTACCAACCACGTTAAAAAATGAAATCCTTCAACCTGGAGAGAGAGAAAGAGAGAGAGAGACAGAGAGAAAACTAATGAAGGGAAGGAGGGAGGGAGAGAATGGAGAAAAAAAAAGAAAGAACAGGAAAAATGTGAGAGATAAAATAAGAAAGACTTCTCTAATTCTTGATCACCCTAGTTCTCCACCTTTTCTTTCTCTTTTTGTTAGGTAGGATGATCCTAAAAGCAAAGAGGAGGAGGTAAGTCTTAACTCACAAAAGCTGTATCTTCATTAGTGATCAGTGAAATAGGAAGGACTATGGACAAATTTAACTTCTTGACTAAAGTTGTATATGAAAATAATTTCATATGTTCTTAAAATCTAAGCCACTGTCTCTATGGTTACCAAATTTGCATGTGAATTTAAAAAAATCTTTAAATTAATGTTTCATTAGTTTACAATACTATATTTTTCAGGAAACTAGATTCGCACGTCAGTCAAATGTACATTACACTGCCCCCACCACTAGAGTTCCAGAGTCATTACGACTAGTATTTCTACTCTTTGGATACTAGACCCCTCCACCCTTCTCATTCCCCTCCTCTGGTAACTTGATTTCAGAATCCAAAGAGTTTTTAAAATTTTTTGTTTGCTCATTCGTTTTGTTTCTTTATATTCCTCACATGAGTGAAACCATCTGATATTTTTTTTATTTTGGACTTATATCACTTAGCACAAACACCTCAAATTTCATCCAGGCTGTTAGAAAAGGCAAGAATTCATCTTTTTTTAATAGCTGAGTAGAATTCCACTGAACATAAATATAGCATATTTATACTTTATATGTATTAATCCAATTATCTGTCAATGGGGATTTAGGATGATTCCATATCTTGGCAATTGTGAACTATGCTGCTATAAACATGGGGTGAAAATATTTTTTCTGATTAGTGTTTCTGTACTATTTGGATATATTCCAAGACACAGAATTACTGGATCAAATGGCAGCTCCTATTTTTTTTTTTTTTTAGGAATCTCCATGCTGTTTTCCATGCAAGTTTGGCTATGAGTTTGAAAGAGATTTCATTTCTCCTTCACTATTGAATGAAAATTTTTCTGGATATAGAAATCTAGATTGGTGAGTTTGTCTTTCAATACTAAATATTTAATTTAATTCTTCTTGTTTGCATGGTTTCTGATGAAATTTTTTATGCTGTTTCTCTATAGGTCAAGTATTTTATCCCCTCTGATTGATTTCAATTTTTCTTCTTGTCTTTGGTTTTCTGAAGTTTAATTAGGATAAGTCTAGGTATCTGTTTTTGTTCTTATTTATCCTGATTGGTAGTCTTTGAGTTTCCCAGAAACTTGTGGTTTTTTCATCTATTATTAGTATTAGAAAATGCTAAGCCATTATTGATACAAATACTGCTTTTACTTCATTCCCTATTCTTCTGGTATTCCTATTACACATGTGCTATACCTTTTTAATTTGTTCCGTCAGTCTGGTAAGTATGGTTTTAGTTTTTGCTAATTGTTTTTACTCTTTGCTTTTCTGTTTAGGAGGTTTACATTTATCTATATTTAATCTCTCCAGATTTGGAAAGGGTAATATGCCCTGTGACCTCAGTCCTCTGATAGGTTCATCAGAAATCACTGATTTTTTTTCAGGCTTTTTCTTGTTGTAAAGACAAAGGACTTCTAAGATCTTTAAAGATCTAAAATCTTTTTTGATCTAAATACCTGAAGGACTTTAAAAATTTAGTTGGACTGATTTTTGCCAGAAATTACACGTGATAGTAATGTGTACTCAGTACTAATAGTCACATCTGTAAATGTACAGACTATGGAATACTTCTAAATTGTGTCATTATTCAAGGTGGTAACAGATAATGTGAGATACTCTAAACATTTATGCCTCTCTTTCTGATAACTGTTACATGGTTTATTCTTTTAATATTTTTCTCTGACCATCATCCTAAAATCTGAGCACACATTTGGGGCAACTCCAGGTTTTATCCTGCATATCAGAAACAACCTGCCACTTATGCTTCAGCGACTTCATTTACTATTTCCCAAGTCCTCACTGCTATTGGACAAAGACCTCCTAAATCAATCATTTTTCTCTGTTGAGCTTTGCTATTGTCCCAGAGAACTTTAAAATCCACGTTAAAAATCTTAAACTCCAGTTTCATGGTTCTATGACTTCCTCAAGTATTAGGAGCTTCTACTCTGCTTAAACAGCCAGCCACATGGTTGCCCTCTTCATCTTACCTGACCTGCATACATAGCAATATCGCTCACTTTGTTCTTGATGATAAATATTTTACTTCAGTTATCACCTATCAGTAAAACCAAAGAAGTAACCCTCTACTTTAAGAAACTATGTCTTAAGATAGATATGTCTACTAACTTGAAGGTACACATTTTTTCTTCTTTTAAAAAATCGTGTAATAATCTAAAATGAATTCTTTTTTGCAAAAGTTTCAAATAATTTTCAAAAGAGGCCTACCACTGAGAAAATATTAAGCAGCGCTGTTCTAGGAAAATAATATATCATCACCTACAGATAGATTTAATTCAAATCATTCACTCATTATTCCATTGAAAAAAAGGGAGGTAACATTCATAGTTCAAGAGTTATAAATTGTCATCCATAACTTGCTATATTTATTTTCTTTGTAAATGTCTAAATATCCTAGATAATATGGTAATATACTCCCCCTAGAATTTTCACTTTATGATCTCTCCCCAGAGTATGACATCTAACAGCATTAACAACAGGATTCTGTTAACCTAGGACCATCTGTATTCACAAACTGCCACCATGATTCTGTCATGAATAGAACAGTTCAATATGGTCCAATGTTGAAGATTTAGTTGTTTCTAGTAGGTATTTGTTAATTGATTAAATTACTCCCATCCCGCTTTCCACAGCTGGAAATATGACTCCACATATGATACTCAGAAGAGTATGAGAGTTTTCTAACAGATAAGGATGTTTTCTTTTTCTTGTTTTATTTTGCTTATTCTTTTATTTCCTGTCTAGCAATTCAACTTTGGATGCAAACTTTTTTTTTTTTATTAGAAGGATCATTATTCCTTTGACACATTATAAAAGAGGCTTAGAGTTTTTATATGAACATATGATCTATAAACCCTCCAACAACTCTCATTAGTTTGTAGCACATTTCCCTTTGTTTTGAAAGAAATGATTCATGGTTATGCAGCATATTTTAAGATGATCTGAAATTTATGATTCCTAAAACTGGTTCTTTTCATTTTTCCCAAATAAGCAGTCACAGCTCCATCATTGGGCACCATTTAAACCTTGAGTGTATCCAGAGAAAATCATTTCAAATATGGAAGAATATAAAGTGCAGATTCTAGCACAAATCATGAACTGATTCTCCAGAGACATACATTTTGAGAGAGGATATGTGACACAGCCCTCATTTTATCCCTGCAGCATAGCCAGATGTTTAGTGGGTCATTATTTTCACAGCTCATCACACTGAGTAGCTTTTACCTTATTCGATTTATAGGGAACATTTTATGTATTTCACAAGAATCTTTTTTCTCCCTTCTTCTTTAGTAAAGGTTGATGATTAGACACTGAATTTCAATGAGTGTTAGAGCATCCTAGTTTACTGAATTTAGAAGTTTTCATTTGCAAGGTCCCAGTCTAGCGTCAGGAAAACTGCATAATATATTGCTACTTCTCTGTCTTTCATACATCAAATAACTCCATTAATTACCAGCAACCAGATTTCACTTCCTTGTGATGTTTTGTGCACCTGGTTTGCAGACGGGTTATAATAACAGAAGCCAACAGAACACACCCAGACTACAGTACAGGCCAGAATGTTGGCTACTCTCAACTGATTTTATACGTCTGTGGAAAACATAACTTTGAATTTCAACCAGCTGAAGCTACTGTTTGCTGTTTCTCTTTCAACACACATGTTGTTCTGTGCAAAGTAAAAGCAAGAAAAGTGAATTTTTAAGTCCTTGGTCAAGTCATCATTTAGTTGTAGTCCTATTCAAACACCTATGGGCTTGCATGCTGAAATGAAACCATGTGGATCAAAGCTTCCCAATAATTTGGAGCTGTCATTGACTTCACGTATTAACAGCACGACATCATTTTAGAAACTGCTTTCACAGAAAAGGTCCCTCTGGGAAAAAAAATACTTTAATATTATATAATATGATTTATCATTTATGTATTCATGGAATTTAAATGTCAGCTTAATTTTTAAAATGACTTTTTTACATGTGGCATGAACGTCATGTCTGTACCATGCCCAATAAATATTTGGGGGAAGAAGCAATATCTTATTATTGTGAAATCAGAGTCTCTTGACTCCTATTTCTCTCACAATCACATGTTTTGCCATATTTAGAGAACTTTTCTGAAAACAAGCTAGCCACAGGAATTCATCTTTGGGTCTTGTTTCCTTGGGATCTCTCGACTAAACATTCCAGATAAAGGTGTTCTAGTGTAGTGTCCCAATATAAGACTCATAGTATTATGATGAGTAAGGAGTAAGCACTACATAGTATGGAAAGAGTGCACCCTCACTTTGACTGGGGGGGTCAAAGTGGAGTAAAGACACAGGGCAATTCATCAATGGTCTCCAGAAGAGAGTAAAATTGATAACTACAGACCCTTTTCAGTTGCATTACTAAAATTTATACTACCTTCAGCATTCCAAAATAAAACGCAAAAATATGTAGAGCTGTTAGGTTTTACTTCTGTGCTGTTTCTGGACTACATGAACCTCAATTTAGGGAAGTGTAGGACCACAGAAACATCCCAAGACTGCCTTCAGGACAATGATGTGATATTCCAGGGAATGCCACAACATTTCCATAATAACAACAACACACTTTGGGGCTCACATTTATTTTACTTTCATAATATCATTGAGAAAAATGGAATGAAGATGGGTATGCTGACAATTTTATGGGAGGGCTGGTGAAGGACAGGATGCATGATTGAGATATTTAAAGCCAAAGGAAACTGGAAAAAAAAATTCTCTCTTGTGGATATGATTATTTCATTTTGAATCTAAATATTTTGACTCCAAAAGACATAATGCTGCTAACTGTTTCTACCTAAAGTAAGAATATAATAGATATGGAGTGGTCTTACTATACAGCAAAATTAAATATATAGCATTTTCTCTTACATGAATTTCATCATTTGAGAAATAATTGGAATTCTTATTCTATTCGAGAGAATAGGCTTTGATAGAAATGTCAAAAGATTTTTGCAAACTTTATCTTTTAATCTTAGTCTTTGTTGCAGTTATTCCCAGACCTTATTGTGGTTTCCTGCACAAAATTACACCCTTAAGCAGAGCAGCCTTACATTTACTACAAGCCCAGGACAATAAAAAGTCAACAGGAGAAGAAAATATGTTTTATATGTTCAGTTAACTTTACACAGAACTGAAAAATATTGGCAAGTGGCATTTAATTATGTGAGTCTCATTTCTTTAATATATCTCAAAAATTGCCAACTTAAACAGATGATTAATTTCTATCTATTTAAAATAGACGAATTATTTCTATTATTATTTAAGGCTTTCAAATAATTATGATCTTCAAATTCTTTCCCTATTCAATTGTGTTGCAATATCATTTTTAATTTATCATTAAAATTGTCTTCAATATAAGATGAAAGAAAAGTTATTCTGAGATACATAAAAATTTAAATAAACTAGATATGAATCATCCTCCTTTCTCTATAAGTTTGACTGGGATTTGTATTTGTTTAACATCATTCAGAGCTGAGCTCTTCCCACTGATGGTAGAGTGTCTTCTGTATTAGCTACATATTGCTGTAGAATGCATGATTACAAACTTGACTCTATAAAAGAACATTTATTTTCTTACAGTTTCTGTGAATCAGGAATTCAAAAGTGGTATTCTAAGTGGTCTAGTTCTGGTTCTCTCATGAGATTGTAGGCAAGATGTCAGGAGGTGTAGCCATCATCTAAGTGCTTGATGGAGCTGGAGTGTCAGCCCTCAGGATTGCTCACCCTCAGACCTATTGGAAAGAGGCCTCCATTCCGCAGTGGTTGTTGGAAGGAAGCCTCCCATCCTTGCCACATCAGCTTTTCCATGGGACTTGTTGAGTGTCCTCAAGATATGGCAACTGGCTTTTCTAAAAGCAAATCATCTAAGATTGCAGAGGAACACCACCATGCTGTTTTTATCACCTTAGCTTGAGAAGTCACATGCCATCCTTTTCATGATACTCTTTAGGTCCACAAGTTATCCCTACTCAGTGCATTCTTAACCAGGAGGCAAATATTATGGAGATGAGCAACAATTAACTAGTGCAGCAGAGAAGGAAGAAAAAAAACAAAAACAAAAGAAAGTAAGCCACAATCACAGAAAGAATTCCCAAACAGATGAAAGATGAATTAAAAGATCTTAACAATTTCAGAGCATGACTAGTGGGCACTAAAAATGTATTAAAGTATTTCTGGGAATATTGTATGAAAACTACTCACACTATAAAATGAAGCCCAAATGCAAGTGACCAAAACCAGGTGCATGTCCTGCCTTTTATTCATTAATTTTATTTATCTTAAAACCCTCAAACATAGATATTAACATGGCTATTGCTTGGATTTTCTACTCCTTTTAGACTAAAAAGACACATAAAAACACACACAGAATGGACCTCATGAAATTTTGCAAACAACTCAAATTCAAATGGCATAAATAACAAGCTTTTACCATTTGAGTTGTAAGCTGGCACTGCCGATTTCTTTCAGCCTGTGGCTGTTACTAAAAAGTAAGATTTGTAGACCATAATTTAAATTTATACATTTTAAAGAAATGAAACCTCTGCTAGAAATGCTATATGTGTGACTTACATGTAATAGAGAACATAAGGAGGCATAAACAAAAAGTAATTTTACAGTTTTCAAAGTCCTATTTGATGACTGACTCATTGGTCCTACTTCTTTTTGAGAGAAAATCTTCAAAGGAAATATCATGGAGCCTGGACTGGTTTTGTTTCCTCAGGACTGACTTTCTAGTTGCCCTCTGGGACACTATACTTCCAGAATGACAATGATCTTTGATGGAATTAAACAGTGTGTGTCCCCCACCTTCAAGGAAATGAGAGAAACCTTAAAACAGTGAGGTCAAATACTTTATTAGCCTAAGGTCTACCCTTAGTGACAGAAGGTCAAGAAATATATAGCCTTAAATTATAGCTAGATTAGACTAACGGGAAACAGTGAATTTAAGTACAAAAGATGGAAACTGAGTTCAGTGGAAAGAAAAAAGGAAGAGAATAAGCTTAAAAGCAGGGAGAAACAACAGCATGGATACACTGAGGTCACATATAGCATTGAACATCCCATTTTTATCCAGTACAGCAGAGCACCAAGTACTATAATGCAGAATGCCAAGAACCTGCAGACACTCTCATACACAAACATCATGAAAGAGGCAGAAAAGAATCATAAGATTATAGCTGGCTCAGGAATCAGAGTGGTGAATTTAGAGAAAAATCCTGGCTTGTATTTAGAGTCTAAGTCAAAGGACTACTTAGGGATGTGTTAAATGTTAGAGGGCAGGGATAGGAACGAGCCGTCAGATAGGAAAGGAGATAGAGGTAAAGTTTGGCACAAAAAGTCTAAAGAACCTACGTTGCATCAGGTGTCACAAAAGAAGAAAGGAGGTTGGAGAATAGGACACAGGCAAGCGCTAAAGATTATACTCGTCCTGTTTTTATTTCCCTAAACATACATGACAAAGTGACTGTACCAAATTTACCTAATGGCACAGAACAGCTTATCACAAGATGACCCATTATTCAATAAAACATGAATCAAACATTATGTCAAGAGAGACCATAGGCTTCCTAAATCCCGAAGTGACTTTATGAAATCTTACATTTGCAAAGTTCCAATTACAGAATAGAATTAATATATAATTTTTCTATTATCAATAGAGAGCAATTGATAACTTTTCACTTGTATTCCTTGATTCCTTTGACTTACAAAAGTAATGTTACCTTTGGACACTTTTAGTAGGAAGCTAAACAATTGTGACTGGGGGTAACCATGGAAGCAATCAAGGATGTGGTTCAAAATGGAGAGGTAGAATCAATTGAAGAGCCAAGTAGTTCTACAAATCTGTGGTTCCATTGACCACATTAGAGTGTCTGTTTATATAAACAGTCTTCTTTTAATCTTTTGAAGTACTTCCACATATTTTCCATATTCCCTTTCATATACTTAAAACAGTCCTGGAGTAAGTTAGGTAGGTATAATTATATCTCTTTTTTAGCTAGAGAAACAGACTCACAGAAGATAAATAAATTACATAAACTGGTTACCAAAAGTCATGGCATTCAAGTGACCTGACTCCTAGTGGTACTGGTCTCCATTAGACTAGTTCCTAAACTTTAAAACAAATGACAGGGAATCTTGTTGTTACAGATTTTCACGCAATCGTTCTTGGGTGGCGCTTCAGATTCTGCCTTTCTAACGAGCTCCCAGGAAATAACGATGCTGTTGTCTGTAGTTCTAAAGCAGATGGTATCTAATTTAAAAATCACTTATGTCAGTAGCTTCCATCAATCAAAACAAACAAACAAACAAAACATGGATTCAAGAGCCTCGTTCAGAGGATTCACTATGCCAGGGATGAAGTCCAGGTATCTGCATTTTTAAAAAATTCCACAAGTGAGCTTGATTTTTAACCAAAACTAAGAGCTTGTATACATAAGAAATCACAGCACCTGTAAAGTATATTTCAAAAATTTAAAGTGAAAGTCTTTCCATTGTGATTACATTGACTCCACTTCCATCCTAACTCATAAGAGGACAGTTCATACATGAATAGAATATTGAACTTGATTTCTTTCAGATTTTTATCCCTCATCTTTTGATCTTAAGACTTTTATTTCTCTGGTTCCCTAAGTACAAAATATCATAGCACTCTATAATGTCACAAGATGTCAGTTTCACTCATTTTTGTTTAAAATAACATCACTTACGAATTTCAGTCCCTATTTTCTTTGATCTTTTAAGATGTCTTATGTTTCTGGCAGAATTTATTGTCAGGTATAATTTTCATTATAAGGCACATTTGAGAGGTCTGCACAGAGATAAGGAAGAAGTGTTTAAGAAATAAAAACCATTTCAAGAAGCACATTGTGTAAAGGAGGGAAAAAGCTAACATCTGAATGGCAAAGAGATGGCCACCCCACTTCACTGTTAAGCTTCCCCAAAGAGCACATGACAAAGACAGGTTGAGATAAGAACAAACACTGATAGAAAGCATTAAGGATGATGTACCCTGCTGATCTTGCATGAGTTCTTTGAGAGTTGTTAACCCAGCAAGTTATCTTCTAGATTTTCTGCTCCTAAGTCTGAGAGAAAGGTTAAGATGAACACAGTTTTCTTTTCTTTTTAAGGATGACCTTACTTTGCCTTTCAACTTACTAAACTCTACTGTAGTTTACCACTCATATTAAAGCAAACAAAGGTGGTGACCACAGGTGTAGGATTTTGCAAGAAGAGCACAGGGGGATTTAAATTTCCTCACCTCCAATACACCCACTCCAAATCTCAATTTCTTCATGTTATTGCTTTTGGGTTCTGATGGAGTAATGTCCCCAGAGCAGAGATGCTTTCTCATTTCATAGTGTTCTTAACGCCATGGTAATTTTTCACAGCATACCCTAAACCAAAAGAAATACCTAACAGTTCTATTTACTAAATAGTTAAGGGACTTGTAAGTATTATTTCCTAGCAATTCAGTTCTCCTGAAGAGAGCACAACTTCTCAAATCTTGGAATCCGATGGAATACTGCTACCTTCATTTCCTGTTCCAAAATGATTTTCTCATGGTCTTTGTTTATCATCATAGAAAAAAAAAAACAAACCAGCTTTTCAAAGATATCATATGAGCAAGCCAGTGTTGAAAAGAAATTACTATATTTCCCTTGAAAATGTAGAATATTTAGTTAGTCCGTAGACATTTGCTCCAGCAACCCACAATTCCTTCCCCCACAATTTGGAAAAGGTGGCTCTAGTAGACACTTTCAAAGACTCATATTTTTAGTCCTGGCTGCTAAAATTCCTACCATGGGGAAGAGGTCTCTTAATTACTCTAAGTTTCAGTTTGCGAATTTTAAAATATTAAATAATTTTGATCAGTCTAAGAGAGAAGACATCCAAAAGCAGGTAGAAACTGTACTCTCTCAGAAATGAGGTCTATTCTAATAAATTTAAAACTTCAATTTTCTGAATACAGAAGTCCTCCTTCAAAAAAAATAGTACCAAAAGTCAAGCACGTATATAAAATGAAACAAGAGATATTCTAGTTGAAAAAAGCAGGCTGGCTATTTTCTTCAAAGCCATTATTTGTTCTATGCTCTGCCGTTTTCCAAGGAATGGAGGGGAGACTCTACTATGTTTCTAAAACGTATTTTCAAAATGGCTTTCTACTGGGTTGGTTTTGTAGACTACTGGAGGGTGAATACAAGGTATTCCCCGCTTTTCTCTCTTTTCAATCACCCACAAAAGGTCCCTTACTACAGACTTCCCGTTTTCACCATACCATCGCAGCTCTTCCTCTCATTGCTCCTCTAGCCCTATGAATAATGGCTTCCTTGGTGTTGCCTCAACTTCCCTGAGGCGCTCTTTCAAGTTCCTTTACTCTAGAGGACATTTTATTTGCTAAATTTCTGATCTCGAATTTCCTGATGTTGGTTTATTTTCATGACTGACAGATACTAAGTTGTGACTGTCCCAAAGTCCTGCCTCAAGGAAGGCCCCAGTTTTTCTAATATGGTACTTCTTAGACACTTCTAAAAAAATCTAAAGACTCTTTTCTCATCCTATTGATAAAAAGCTGTGTGATCTTGGAAAAGTCATATAACATCTCTGATCTCACTTACCTCTGCGAAGATGCCTACCTTAACTCATGATAAATGAAAAGTAATTGGGGATTATTTAAAGTCACCGAATGACTTTCTTAGATATCATGCTTTCCGTATTTGCACAAAGGGTTTATATTAAAAAATAAAACAAAGGTATGTTTCCCCAGGGACCCAAAAAGTGTATGTCCCTCCTCCAACTCAGCCCCAACAACCTATAGCTTTGGAGATAGGAAATTATAAAGTGGAAATAAAGTTGATAATTAATTAAAAGCAAAATGAAATGACAATTAATGGACTTTACCAGTTGTAGGCAAGTTAAAAGACATCTTGGTTATAGCTACTGATTCATGTTTCTTCTCTAATTTTGGTGCTTATGCTTAACCACCCACACTGGCATTGTGTTCATTCCTTCTTGTATTGTGGTTTCAGCATTTCCAGAGTGGCTTAGGCACTCAGTCTAAATTTCAGATTCATGTACTCAGAGATAATTACCTTTGGTTGCAAGGAGGATGCATGCATATGACAGAAGAAGGAATTGGGCAATTATTTTTTAAGAACTGCTACTCTAAATAGAAAAGTTTAAATTTCTATGTTTGTAAATAATTGTGGCTTAGTGTGCATTGTAGGTTTTCTTTTTTCACAATTTTTTTAAATGCTTCACTTTGAGTTGCTGTAACAACAACTCTGCTGAAAAGAATACATTTGGGTCAATGTCCCTTACACATAGTCAGATCCATGACTTTTTGTGATGACTACACGGACTAGAGCAATATGTATTGCTCTAGTATTGCAACTGTATTGCAACTACACTTATTATCTTGGTCCATAAGCTGTTCTGAATTTGGAGCGAGACAGTAAAAGTCACATAAAAGCCCCAAGATGTGAATTTACATCCTGGGATTGGGGCGAACAATAAGCATGAACAAATAAGTTAAATAAATGCTTCCTCCTCTCTCTTCTTTGCTTCCTTCCTGTGTTCATTCCTGCCTGCTCCCTTCCTCTTTGAAAATAAAGTCATGACAAGAGAGTACTAACTATAGATAAAAGAGGAAATAAAATCATATAAAGGTGCTAGGGCCCCTTAGGTATTACTTGACTACAGAGGACATCCCCAGTCACATCCTGAACCTAGGACCACTCTGACATAACTTGAGTCTCCAACTCATGCTATGGAAAGAACTCCAGGTTTCTGTGGGTCTCTAAAATGTATCTCTAGGCCCTCATCCTCAGTCTGAGCTTGTCTTCGGTCCACAATCTGGAAGTCTAGGGCAGTCTCCAGATCATGGAGCAAAGTGGGAAGGTACAGTTTAAAGTTGTTTTCAGCAAGTTGCCATCTTTACAGTAACGTGGTCTATTGTGGGTGTATTGCCTTCGGCATCAAAATTGATTATCTTCTTTCACTGAGGGAAGTTAACCTTATACTAAGTTGAATGCTTTTGTTTTTGTTTTGTTTTGTTTTTCTGCAGGGGAGACACTAGGTTTTTCATCAAGAGGAGAAAATGACCCAATTCAACCCACAAAACTGTTTACAGCAAGCATCTCTGAGAAAGTCAATGGGCATAGTACAAATGGGCATTACTGAATTATTTCAGCTAATAAAGGAGGGGCTATGAATATCATTGGAGGGTGAGGGGAGGACTACAAAAATGGTATTTGAAAAAAACAAACAAAATTCTGAGCCCAGGCAGTGAAGAGACACATGAAAAAGCTACTGTGTGTGTGTGTGTGTGTGTGTGTGTGTGTTTTATTTTTTTTCCTGTTAACAGTACTAATTTTTTAATAGATTTTAATGTTAACAGTACTATTTTTTTTAATAGATTTTCATTTTCAAGACCTGGAAAAACAAGTTAGCCTAAGCTGAGTGCAAAAGCTTCAAGTGTTCGCCTGAAGCTATTCTTTTTATTGAGGAAATTACAGCCCCTTGAGAATAGGGGTTTAGAATGGAAAAAATGAGACAGTATTGACTATAATGAAGCTCAGAAAATAAATAATAGAAACTTTACTAATACTTGACATTTCATTTTTCTAATGGAAACCCTCCTTGCCTTTTATCTAAAATAAGACAGTGGCTGAGGAAGTGGACAAAGACTAGACCAACCTGCCCAGAGTGCAGGTCATTCCTGTTGAGTATCCCACAGAAGAAAACAAGCACTGTATGAAAAGACAAGCATACAGCTAACATGGTTCTTTCACTTTGCCTTTATTAGCCTTCAGGGAAAACAATCCCTTGATGTATGTTAGACTTTCCTTAACTTCAGTCTTCTATATAAACGCAGCAAAAGCCCTTTCAGCAAAGTCTCCAATGAGGAGTAGATCATGCTTTTCAGATGAATTTTATAATGCTTTGATGTGTGAAGAGAAAATAGGGATCAATTCCTCCTGCAATCAACAGAGGATTTATCTATAGAATTCTTCTATGAGGGTGCATGTGACTTCTTAGAGTAATAGTAATTTTTGAAACAGTATATGAGGTTAGTTTCTCATTTCACATCTTTATAGGGCTCGGTATTTGGTATTGAAAACATCCGTACACATGATACTGTCCCTTTCCTCAAAGACTTCCTGTTCTGCAGAAGGCAGAGTCAGCCATTAAACACAATTGATTCCAATATTACAAACTTTATGTGTGCTTTCCTCTAGGCTTAATACTTCACATGCACTATACATATTGTCCCAATGAGGCAGGGCTATTATAATCACTATTTTTTAAGATGCTAAAACAATCTTTAAAGGATTAAGGAGCCTCTCCTGGGGCAGGAAAGTGACCCTGAGTGTTTGCTGTTCCCTGTTGGACGTAGAGCAGACAAGAGTTTATACATATGCCTAGATCCACAGGCTGAAATGTATCCTGATAGAGATAGACCTTAGTCATTTTATATTTAACTATAAATACCAACAGCTACAGTAGGCTCTGAAATTTTCACCTCTCTGTAATTCTTTTCCTCGAAACTAATCAATACTCATCATGAACATATATATATTTAAAGATTTGCAAGGCAAATAATGGTATTTATTATTTTTGGTTTGTGTTTGTTGCTAAACATTTTGTGGTGACCCAGGTTTAAAGATGGGGATAGGAGATTAAAAAAGATTGGTTGGAAAGGATTGATTGTATAGTGAAGGAATAACTGGATGGTGATGGCAAACTTATTTTACAGAGATGTTGATTTATAATGATACAAACTTTAAACCTATATGATGCTATGAAGCAATGTTCTTTTGGTAAAATTAAGTGAAAAATAAAATAAAAGGATTCCATTTTTAAATGAGAATTCTTTCAACTTATATCCCATATATTTTTCTTGAAATTCCCACCAAACAAATTGTTAAATAAAATATTAATCAAAAAACTTTGAATTCTTAGGAGAAGATTCTCTCAAATGAAAAATCAGCATTGAAAATACTGAAACTTAGAAATACATAGCTATTTGGGTATTGTATGCCACACAAAAGGAAAATGAATTTTTCAGTCACATTTAACAGATTAAACTCATTGATTTTTTTACATCAACAATCCCATTGTGATTGGCACTTTATCAAATTAAAATGTATTCTAGCTTACACATTCAGTTTTGAGTATACACCGAACATCAGAGCATAAATAATATACACACCAAATGTTGACTTTACAACTGCATGTAGTTAGAGATTTTCCTCAAAAATAGATATAAATAAAGAAGAATGTTTCTGAATCTTATACGAAACTATCTTAAGCATCTGCCAAGGATTCCAATAGAAACTTATATTTTTGTTTTAATTTTTTTATATTAAAGCATTAGATAGCTGGAATAAAATTCTTCTAAAGGTTTATTTTCTGTAAAACTTTTTCATCATCAGCCTTTGTCAATCATATATTCTGAAAACCTTTTGGACCCTTGAGATTTTCTCCTGTTCAAGCATTAAACTCAATTCTATTAAAGATGGCTTCAGAGGAGCAATTTTATTTCCTGAAGCTGAATAATGGACATTTAATCATTATTCACCTCTATAAGGTCTCAGAGCCAATGTTACCACATCAATTCATAGCCCCTAATTTTCTTACTATTATAACTCCCCATTCTTTAAACTTGCTTACAACACAGAATAATGACAGACTCTGAACTCTGTACCAGATAATAACAGAACTAATCATTTTCATAAGCTCCAACTCATAAGAGCTGACATTTGTGTTTTACTTATGTTCATCAATCTCAAATTCAGCTCCAGTATACAAGGAGGTCAGAGGTCCAATTCTCAGAAGAACTGAACTTTTATTAAAAAATGTATTCTTTGACAAGATAATGGAGAACCATTCTGTGTGCATTCGAGACATATATGAATCATAGTAATATATCCATATTAGATGTGAATAAAATATATGTATAAATAATAAATAGTACATTATATTAAGAATAGACTTATTCGATGTATAAAGCAGAAAGGATAGATATTTCTTTGCATCTAGATCTCATACGTAAGTGTAGAGTAGGAAGTATTTGCCATCCAGCTTCTCCAAGTGAGACCAATATGAGTATTCAAGATGAGAATTCATTCAAATCATTTCAAATGTCAACATAATGCATCTTTTTTGTTACTTTCATATAGCTTGTGTCCCAAGATGTTTATTTAATTACCTCAGTGATGTATTTTCTCTGGATATTAGTCTAAAAACAGGTGTTCCCCATTTATCCTCCAAATATTTAGATTTATGCCCATCACATTCTTTTGTCTTCCATGGGTTATCATCTCTAGCCAATAGTTATTTTGTGTCTCGATTACACTTTGCTTAGTTACAAAAGAAACACAAGGCCAAATTCTACCACAGATATGTTCTTCTCACACTAAAGTCAAGAGTTCTGTGCAGGCAACCGAGAAAAGCACAGGCACAGGAGTGCTTTCATCTCTCTTTAGAAGATAATAGCTTCAGGCTTGTTGCTTAGTTCCTCTCTTCTGAAATTCCTGGATTGTTTTCCACTTAAAGGCCAAGCTACTGCTTCCTTAGCTAATGTCAAATGCAGGAACTCTATAGCTGCCAAACCAGAGAATCATAAACTTGCCGACACAGAATTCTCTACAGTATCCATTAGCTTGCTGATTCACATGTTACTTATTCCCACTTTAAAATATAAAAAGTTGAGCAATGGGAAACCGCAGCACATTTAACCTGAAACTTTGAAATGTGCACGGAAGATAGCAATACATGAAGTCAACACAGGAAATATAAGTTTAGAGCTATGGCAAGCTTGGAGAGTTTCTGGAACCACAGATCTTACTTTGATGTTCATAGCTATTTCAATCAGCAAGAGTAGCCACAGAGAGAAGAGAAAGCAATCAGACAACTTAAACTAACATTTCTAAAGAGGGTTTTTCTCTCTGTTGAAGAATTCTTTCAATTTATTAAATTATCTATCTCTTTTTTGCAAAGCGTTTTAAAATGTAAGAATTTATCAAAGTGATAAGTAATCTACTGGGAATGAAACCAAAATGTAAACTAAGCTGTTGTCTTGAAAACCACATGTCTTTGGATCCCTTGATTGTTAACTTTAATCCCAAAGAGGTCTTAACTTTCATTGACTTTCACTAGGTCTATTTCAGTGGACTATATTTAGCTGTATTTCCCCCTCCCATGACAACTTAATTGATCTGTTAGAAGCATAATTTACTATATAAAAATCACAGTATGCTCAAAAGCATGCTTAAATAAATGTGATATAAAAATCACAACAGCATCTAAAATCAGAGTAGAAAGGAATAAAAAAAAAGGAATAAAAACATCTTTTAAGAAACTCAGATGTAATATGATGATTCCATCATTTTTATTCAGAAACATTTATTTCAAAGCTTTGCCCAACTGTCTATCTCCAATGTATCATGGCCACCGTGCACACAGCAACTTTCTTCGGAATTAAACTTTGGAATTACTTGTTTACACAAGAAAACTCATCTCAGATGTAGCATCTGTTTCTCACTAAGGCTTAGCTTTCACCTAATTCTCCAAATGGGTTGACTGAGGTTCAAGAATGTGAGGTGACTCGCTCAAGATCACACAGTGAATCCAGGGCAAGGAACCACACTCTCCCGCGAGCAGCAGATGAGTATCTTGGGATAAAGCTACTCTGATGCTGCTCTCAGATCTGTGACACAGTCTTAAATTCACTAGAAAACCTTAGTTCATTGAGTGACTCCCCTGACATGTTTATATTTTTACATGATCAGAAAGGAAAAACACAGAATTTTAATATGTTCACCCAGTCTTCTTTACTGAATGTTATCTCAGCTCCAAAAATGGCCTCACTTAAAATGCTACCTGAATCTTGGATCCAGGGTAATAGCAAAAAATCTATTTAAACCTACACATTTACTCATATTCAAACATTTTACCATCTTTATATACCATAAAAGACAATTTATAAGTACTAATTCTTGCTTGAAAAAAAGTGATTTTTATGTCACTTGTTGAAAAGAACCCCAAATATATAAAAATCCAAATAATTATATTTCAAGGAAATAACTGTCATAAGCATAAATATGTATTTGTTAAGCTAAAATAAAATGAATAATCTTATTTGTCACTGAATGAACTGATATAGGTTCCTATCAATAAACCTGCAGAGTTCAACAATTTTCATTTTAATCATGATCTGTCCTTAGTTAACTTCACACATAAATAATTGTCTTAATCCTTTTCTAATGTATAGTTACTGGAAATATTCAAACTAATTTTCTAAGCATTTTCCAGAGTGATATCTTTTATGCCCATTGTTGTAAGAAAATCTTTAAATCAAGCAATATATCCTCAAAGGTTATCTCAAACTTTATCTTTCTAGACAGTCAAAGTTTTAAGTTTAAATGTTTCTTCATGACTATGGTTAACTCAGTGTTTCTAAATTTGGTACTATGACTACAATATTCTCTTCGTTATACTCTCTAAAGGATATCACATAGTTCAAACACTTGCATAAGAGAGTTGCACAAATTTTCCTCTACTTCATTCTAAATTTTAAAAAATTGGGTTTTGTCAGATGTTAACGTTAGGGAAGCATAAAATTGGGTGAAGGCTATATGAAAGCCCATAATCACTGTAAATAAATTTCACCATATAAAAAGTTTAAGTAAAAAATGTATTTTAATGGCATTTTTAATAGAAATGAAGTAATGGTCAAAATTCAAATAAATAATAAGGCTCTGAAGGTAAATACAGATAGGGAATTCTTTGAAGTAACTTTATAGTTCTTTCATTAACTTTATTTACCCTTATCTCTCTTGCTCTTCTTACAATTCTCTGACACATTAATTTACTGAAACAATCAAAATGTCTATAATAATACTAAATACCAAAATAGCAATAGTATGCCCACTGTCTACAGTGAGGACTTTTTAATAATGTTCTTCAGTTGCCATAAAGAGCACCTTATACAAACATCCTTTGGATAATGCATTCATCGAACATGTATGGTGCACTTTTTGTAACCCAGAGAGTTACTGAGCGCTGGAGCTATGAAACTTTAAAACATGGCACCTACGCTCAGAGAGCTACCGCTGCAATAACAAGAGCTGCAGACAACACAAAACGAGAAACTCTGTGATGCTGCACTCCTGATGAGTATCCAGGAAGGTTCCGCAAATAGGTTCTCTTTTAAGTTAAATGGTCACATATATTATATTTGTTAGCACTGTATTTTTTACAGAATGGTCTCAGGGTTTTTCTCATCCAAGACTCATCACAGGCTTAAATGCTAAATGGACTGCTTTTTTCATCCCGATGTTACTGATGAGAGTTACACCCATTTGTACCTGAGGTTCAGAGAGTTTAATTAATCTCATGTGAACCTCTGCTTTTGTCCTTTTTTGTACTTCATATCTTCTTAGGTGGGCATCTTGACAAACTCATTTTATAAAGATTCTGTTCTTTCTTGACATGAAAGACAATGTTCAATGCAATCATTTTTCTTGGCTTCATCCTGTTTTCCACTATTTCTCAAAACAAGGTAAATACTGGTAGCTATTCTAATTTTAAGTTAGAGATCATTTCCCAGGGTAGAAGTTCCACTTTAGAAAATAAGTATTTTTCCTGGAGTCAAAGTCTTATAAGTGAACTAGGCACACATTTTTCATGTTCATTTAAACTTTCAAGTCAGTCATTACCAGTTAATGTCATGAAAAGCATATTTATAAAATAACAACATTCTGCATTATAGCATATCACACAATATTTGTGTCGGCCTCATTTGTGTACCTGGTATTATTCTAAGTCTTAGAGATGCAAAGATAAATAAAACATAGGACCTTCCCTAAAGAAACTCATGGTCTTACACAGGTGACTCAAATGCATGCAAGAATTGCAATTATGTTAAGTACAACACAAAGGCCTTAAGAGATAACTTCCAGGAGCTCCTAAAGTAGAGGGAAGAATTTTAGGCTGAGTGAGAAGCAAATGCAATGGTCTGGAGTTGTAGGTATAGGTGCTTGAGAAATTGCTAGTAATTTAGAGAGGTTTGGTATAGAGAGAATTGATAGGAGATCACAGAGGAGTATCTTTGCATGTCAGGCAAAGAATCATGGCTTTATCCTGAAAAGGAGGAGCCACAGAAGGACTTTAAGCAACAAAGACATGATCAGAGACGCGATACGAAATACAGGAAGATCACTCTAGCTGATGTGTAGAGAATAAGAACAGAGGAAAACTGGAGTCAGAAGTAAGTGGGAAGAACAAGAAAGTAGCTGAGAATAACCTGACAAGAAGAATCAACATATTTGTTCAGGAAATGACAACAAATCTTGAGATAAGTTGAATGATTCAAAAAAGTTAAGCAAGATTCCATCGACAATTCGGTACTAGTAGAGGTCATGATGAAGGAGGAAAGTGTCAAAGAGGTCTCCCAGACTGTGAGTTCAGATAACTGAAGGAGCCTATTTATCGAAAAGCGGACAAAGGAGACTGCCAATGGTCAGACTGTGAGGGGCTTGGAGAGGGTGGGATGAGCAGGTGTGAGAAGATAACGTGTTTAGTTTGAGACACGTTAAGTTAGAGGTGTAGAACGAAAACAGAGTCACAGCAACTCAGGAAAGATGTCTATGATGGCCAAATTTAGATCTTGTTTGCTATAACATGTGGGTTTCTGAAAACTGTGTACTTGAAGTTAAGGGCTCAGGTTTTAGGAAAAGACAGACCAAAGTTTGCATCATGGATTTATCTCTAATTACTTAATTCTCAGTACCTCTGCTTCCCCATCTACTCTTATTTATCACATATGACTATTGCAGGAATAAATAAAAAGATTATATAGTAATAACCATGGTGCTTAGCAGAGAAAGGGAACATAATTGTAATTACCACTGTCTTTCAAAATTGTGTAAAATAAATGTTCTCAAACTAATGCATTTGATAAAGAACTTTTTAATAAGGGAGGGGAATAAATATTTCCTTAATAAGTTATTTGTTCATTTTTATATATTTATACTGAATCATCAAGATTTTTTAAAAGCAGATTATGCTCTAGCTCAATATATTAAAATAAAATTTGAAATTAGATAAATGAAAAAATTTAATTCTAAGAAAATGAAACCTCACTTTATAAAATACTAATACTCTGTACTATTATGATTTTCACCATTTGTATATAGTAAACATTAAGTAACAGAGAAAAATGTAGAGCATCCCAGCTTCTAATTGCCTAATTGTAATTTTGATGGTAATTTCCCTTTTTCAAAAAGACAGAGATGATAGTCCAAAGATTTCAGCTGGATTTAATAAGCTCACACTCTTACCTCCTCCCATCTTCTATGTGAGCTCATCCTTATGAATTGCCTTCAGTCATTCTTCCTATTAAAGGTCATTGGAAGGAAACTGGAAGGTCTGGTGGCTTTTTTTTTTTAAGCAATGCTTTGTGCTACAATTTAAAAAGTCTGGATGCAGCACAATCAGAACGCCTCAACTGCAGAACATAAATTTTTAGTACTTGTTGTTCTGAAATCCAACAGAAGAAATATTTGACTTTTGCTTGGCCCCATCTCACTAGTTTTAATAGGTTGTTTTCATTGGAGTTGTCTTCAAAAAAAGATATGAGATATGATATATTTAAACACCAGTTTTCAAACTAAGGTCATGAAATAAATTCAGTTTTTAAAAATGAAACAGAATTAAATGGAATATAGTAGAGAAGAAAATATCCGATTACAGCTATAATTGAAAAAGTAAATATTACTTTGTGTGAACTTTTCTTATATAAGATACAAAATATAAATTGATACAGATATATAGAGAAAGAGAAAGAAAAATATAGCTCCACATGTAAGCATGCATGCAGATGTGTATTTACTGAGTCACAATATATGTAAATTTCAGTTAAATATTTGAAGGGCATGGCATCATGACTTATATATGATGAAATAAGCAAATTTAAAAGATATAGTTCCCTGAAAAAATCCTTTTCCTTGAAGTTACATCTTCTTAACTTTAAATCTGTCTCAAAATTTATTTTTAAAATAGAGACTTCTTTTGCTCAATACAATGTTTATAATGCACATACTATCCATTAATGATGATGAAAAAAACAACAATGATAACCTCACTTTTATATGTAGCATTAACTCTTTAAGAGGATTTCAGATCAATTATTTAATTTTATTCCATTCATTTCTCAGAAATATTACAAAACCAACAAAAGAACTAATAATAGGTCTGTTTATACTGAAGCAGAGAGACCAAGAGATTTGCCTCAAGGTAATTCAGTAACGAAGCTACACGCATAAATCTGGTCACATATTTCAAGGAGGCTTTTTCCTCTGAACTGTACTGCAGTTAGTTTGCCACTGTTTATCTCCTGGGTCTTTGTCATTTATTTTGTGTCTAAAACTACGTCTATAAAACAACCCAAAATGTTTGAGAAAAGTCAAGAAAGACAAACATTCAGATGAGCTGATGATACAGGGGCTATAAATTGCCAAAGATTTTTACGTGAGGCTGAGGCTTTGAGTGCGACTGCTTTGCATAGGTCTCTTTAATCCAAAAACTATCTAGAGGCCTGGGATATAAAAGAATATTCAATAAATGCTGTTGAATTTAAATAAAAATTTCAAGTCTATTTTAATATGAGAATGCATGTTTACATGAGATAGGAGAGAGGGGTGGGGAGGAGAAGGAGAGAAGATGAAAGGTGGGGTGGTAGGGAAGTCTTTTGAAGAAGCTTCCAATATAGCCACATAAAGTGAATTTGGGAGCTTCCTCTGCTCTTCCAGTCTCTGGAATCAAGACTAGGATCTAAGACATCTGTGTGATATATTTTGATTACAGATTTTAAAACCACGGACTTGTTTACTTAAATGAATTTGTGAGTTATTTATATTTGTTAAATTATTTTCCTCTAGAAAACTACTCATTTTGGTAAAATTTTTCACTATAGTGTTTTTAGTGGTATTCACTTATGATTTTTTCAGTCCTTATGATTTTTAAGTCTCTGTATGTCTGTGAATTTTTCCCTTTCATTCCTAACAATGCTTATTTAGCTTTCTTACCAATCTTGTTATAACAAATATGCTTTAGCAATATATTTAATAAATACTTGATTTTCTTCTATTGTTTTGGTACTTTCTGTTTCACTAAAATATGTCTAATATTTTCTTTACCTTGACCCACTTAGCTTTACTTTATTATGTAACTTCTTGTTCTTAAGTTCAAGGACAAAAGGAAATTCTGAATATTTTTATTACGTTTTTGAGACTATACATTACTCAGTAAGCACTTTTACTTACATTCTATAAATGTTTGTTATTCTAACTATATATTATGATTTATTTCTTGAAATATGAACTGTTCATTACTGTATACATTGGACATATAATTGGTAGAAACCCTGATTTGTATCATAGTTTTCATTTGTGTTGAGATCATTTTGCAGCCTACAAAGAGTTCATTTTTATATTTTTAATATATTTGAAATGTAGATTTTCTAATTTGAGAATTCAGACTTCTACACATATCTATTATCTAAAGATAGTTAAATCTGCAGTTCAGACCTTCTATATCTTACTAATTCATTCATTTTATCAAATACTGAGAAGTATATTAAAATTTCTCTGTAACTGGGAAACTATAAACTTCTCATTGCAATAATATTAACTAGTACCTATTAGTTGTTAGGCAAATGTATCCTTGAATATTTACATATATATACACACAAAATTTTTATTTATTTTTATTTTTGAGGAAAGGTCCAGGTAGGAATGAAGATGAGTAGGCAGGCAGGCAGGAAGAAAGAGGGGAAAGAAGCATTCTGTTTTTACGTAGTAGCTCATCTTGGTTGTTCTTCCCAGTCCGGGGACATGAAACTGGGCCCTTGGGATTTATGTGGAAGATGCTCAGCTAGAGGAAGCAGACCTAACCATGACTCTACCAGAGTAAACCTTTTCCTCCTTTTTATGAAATATTTTTTAAATTTAATAAAATGTAGAACTACAAAGAAATTTTTTTCTGATTGATTTGAGAGTAAGTTAGTCATAATGCCCCATAACCCCAAATGCTTGAGTGTGTCACTTCTACAGAGAAATTTACCTGTGTAAATACAGCACAACCATTAAAATCTGGATATTAGCAATGATACATTGCTATGAATTAGCTTACAGAATTTATCAAGATTTCAGCAATTACCCCAATCGTGATCTCCATAGCAAAATTATACAATCCAAGGACCATACATTGTAGTAATTTTCTTTCATCTAAAATAGTTTAGACTCTCCTTGAGATTCATGACCTTGACATTTTCAAAAATCATGTCCAACTATTTTGCAGAGTCTCTAAATTTTAGTTTGTTTGATGTTTCCTGTTAATTAGATTCAAACTATACATTTGGATACTAATAACACAAATATAATACGCCGTGTTCTTTTTACTTAATTTTACCAGATGATATGCAATTTCAATATGTCCTATTTTAATTAGTACCAGTTTTTATCATTTGATGAAGATTGTGCATTTCCAGGTTCTAAAGTTATTTTATTCCTTTATAATTAACAATTCTTTGAGACTAAGTTAATATTCATTCATTGATGCTTTTTAAGTGAATTGTTGGTATGACTATTGTCAAACGTTGATTCCACCATTCCATCTATATTTATTAGTTGACGTTTTATTGTAACCAGATATTTCTCTTACCCTCATTTATTTGCTTATTTGTATTCATATGGACAAATGGTTTCAAATTCTATTCATTGGATTAGAATCCAGCACCATCATTATTTGATACTCAAATCATTCCATATTTGGCTAATGGGGGCCTTTTCAAGCTGCAACTGTCTACATCATTTTCTAAACAACCCTCACGTTCTGGCATGTATATAAAAGTGTACAGATAGGTCAGACATTGTCCACATACATTCCAAGGACCCAGGTTCAAGGACTGAGGCCAGGGATGTGGGGGGAACAATTGAGGCCAGGGAGGTGGGGGGAACAACCAGGATGAACAACTAAATAAAATTAAAAATGTTTTCAAAAAATGTGTACACATATAACTGTACACTTTTGCCCTCTGGATGACTTTCACCTTCTGATAAGATATCTATATCAATTCTTTCAAATCCCTTCCCCTCCATAAATACTTTTTAATTCTTTCTGTCTTCACTCATTGTCTTTTCTCCTTCTCCCTGTCAGAGAATAAGATATTTCCCTGATGACAATTCTTACAATTATGCATTTGTTCTGATTTCTTCTTATTTCCTCTAGTCATTTTCCCAGAAAAAAAGAACAAAACAAATTCCTCTATTTATAACATAGTATTCCTCTCTCCCCATTGCCCTTCCCCGCCCTTCTTTTCTTCTTTCTCTCCCCTTCTATCTCTCTCCTCCCACCCTGCCCCAGTGACTCAGTCTACAAAAACTGCCAATCTTAAAAATTCTTAACTCAGTTTTTCTACTTTTTCATCTACTATCATACCTACCTTCTTACTTTTATCTTTACTATCCAATGTTTTCCTTGTGATGTTTAGTTTTTACTTCTAAACTAATCTCTTAAAATTGGACTTCAGCTCTTATCACTCAGCTTAAAACTGTTTTTTTTAGATCCTTAAAGTATAGATAAGATCCAACTCTAACTTCTTTTTTTTTAGCTTTCATATTTCTCAGTCTCTCAGAGGCATAGTAACAAACAATTCTGACAATAGCCAGCCTGGTTCTTGCTCTAACCATTTGATCAGTCACTATGTGTTTATCCAGGTCCTACCACTCCCTAAACCTACATTTTATAGGAGGACATGTATGGATTTTGCTGTTACCACTGTGTGTAAAAAAGAGAAGAAAAAAATCCCAACGATAACTAATATCACAACCAAAATAAAATTCAAATTCTTAATGCATTTTCCAAAGCTCCCATCTGTTGTGACCATTGTACCTTTCTAACACTAGTGAAACCTAGTTAAAAAGAACTATTTTCCAATTCCTAAATATTTCCTGACCTTTTTTTCTCCAAGGTCAATTTTCACTTCAAACACCTTTTCAACAGCTTAAATTTTTTCTCACGTGAATAAAATTTTTTTCTCAATGTAAATGCTCAAATCCTATATACATTTTAAAAACTACTGTCATCAATACTTATGTCAAGCACTATATATTTATGAATTCATTTAATCTCCAAAACAACCCCATTTCTTAGTTCAAATACTACCTCCCTATGAAGTTCTTCACATACACACATGTGTACCGTAGAAGACGATTTTTTTCCCCATTCTGAGTTCTCAAAGTATTATGTCTATTATGGCACTAGATACCTACTTTGTTCCTTTTATTTTGGTTATGTGCATTTTATTTTTGTTTAGTTAGCAAGAAGGTTTTGAGGACAAGAGTATTTAAATACCTCACTGCACACTAAAGTCATCTTACCTATCCTTCTTGTCAAAGCTCTGAAATCCCCTGGAATAAGCAACCTTATCCAAATACTCTTTATTAGATCTTCCTCATCTACTAACTTCACATGTGTCTGACATCTTTTTTCAATTGCTATTGCAATTGTCTCTTTACTTATATGTGTCCCCATTAGATACTTTGCTACTGAGACAAGTTCAGGACTTTTATCTGTAGCAATTGTCACAATAAGTTGCAGAGTAGGTAGTTAATAAATATATATGGGCTTAATTAAGGATTATGCCAAGATGATCATCTGAACTGCAAGGTCATAGATTGCTGCTACTATTAACTTTCTTTTAGTTAATAGCAGAAATAGAAAATAAGTGCTGAAAATACATCATATTATTGAAATAGACAATCATGTATCTTACCACACAATACAGTACAAGACAATCAATTGTGAGCTTATGTCAATAAGAACATGTTAAATATAATGGGGCCCTATCATGCCATATACAAAATTAATTCAAGATGGATCCTGGATCCAATTTAAAAAGCTAAAACCATTAAGGCTTTTAGAAGCGCTTTGTCATTTAGGGTCTGGTCTATCAGTTTCTTAGGTCAAAGATAATAATCTTTATAAAAAACAATAAATTTAATTGTATTCTATTCAATAATGACTACTCATTAAAAGACAAGGAATGAATAGACAAATGATGAATTAGGAGAAAATATTTTTTGTAAACATATCTGAAAAAGGACTGGTATATAGTACAAATAATTCTTTCAACTCAATAAGAAACAACCCAAAATAAGATCAAATGATTGATCCACATTAGTTGATGTTCACCATTAGTTATTAGAAAAATATGAATTAAAATAAAAATACCACTACATACTTACCAAAATGACTAAAATTAAAGGATCTAAAATTACCAGATATGTTATCAGAGCACCCAGAATTCTTACACATTTTTTGGTATCGTTGAAAAATCATTAACTCTTTTGGAAAAGGTATGACATTTTCAAAAAAATGTATACTCTACAACCCAGAAAGCCCACACCAAGGCATAATTTCATAAAAATGTTAAAACAAAAATGCTTTATTAATAATGGGCCCAAACAGGAAAAAGTCAAGTGTCTACCAATAATAGATTGGATAAGCAAATGGTGATGTGTTCAGCCATTAAAAGGAACCAAGTATTCATGCAATAAGCATGGATTTAAAGTAAAATATATTATGCTGATGGAAAGAGAAAAAAAATACCCAAAAGACAACATTCTGTATGATTCCATATATATGAAATTCTAGAATGACAAAACTCTGATGAAAGAAACAAGGTCAACGGTTGTCTCTAAGAAGATAGCAGTAAAGTTTGACTGGAAAGAATTATGAGGACATTTTCTGGTGATAGCATTTTTCAGTTTCACATATATACATATGTGTATCGGTAAATGCTAACCAAAAATGTACCTAATATTTGTACGTTTCATTGCACATAAATTATTCATCAAGAGAAAATGTTAATTATGATACCAGTAAGTATAATACCAATAGGTATCAAAATCTAGCTATGTATCATAAATTATTTAAGAGGAAATACATCAAAAATAAACAATTGGGACTACATCAAACTAAAAAGCTTCTTCACAGTGACAGGAAACATCTCCAAAACAAAAGGACTACTAATTGGGAAAAGATATTTGCATTTCATATTTCTGACAAGGGCTTAATATCCAAAATATACCAAAAAAACTCACAAAAATTAATAACACAAAAACAGAAAATCCAATCAAAAATGAGAAAAGGAATTGGAGAGGTATTTTTCTGAAGAGAATATACAGATGGCCAACAAGCACATGAAAAGATGTTCCTAATTACTCACTGGCTCTCAGGGAAATGCAAATCAAAACAACAAGGAGATATCACCTTATACCTGAGAGATTGGCTATTATCCACAAGTTTGGAAATAATAAATGTTGGCAAAAATGTAGACAAAAGGGAACAATTTACACCATTGGTGGGTGTGCAAATTGATATGACTCCTATGGAAAACAATACGGAGATTCCTCAAAAATCTGAATATGGAAATCCCATAGGATCTAACCATCCCAATTCTGGGTGTTCACCCAAAAGATAAAAAAAAAAAATCCACAGAGATTTATGAAACCCCAGGTTTATTACAATATTGACAGTAGCTAAGAACTTGAAACTGCCTTAGTATCCATCAGGTGAATGGATAAAGAAGATGTGGTACATATGTACAATGGAATATTACACAGCACTTAGAGAGATAAAATCCTTCATTTGAATCAATATGGACGGATCTGGAGGCAATTATGCTAAGTGAAATAAGTCAAAAGAAGAAAAATTGAAACCAAATGATCTCACTCATAGGTAGAATGTGAATAGACAAAACAACGGAACAGACAAAACAAAACCAACCCTTGGCAATCTGCAATAGAATGAGGTTACTAATAGGAAATGGAACTGGGGGTGGGGAGCAGGGCAAGTGGTGGTGGAGTCCATGGACAATGGTGAAGAACACTGGTGATTTGGTGGAGGGCGGGGTGTGTTGACATTTATCCGAGGAATGGGGAAACTACACATATGGGGAACCTACACATATGAATACATTTTAGTTTGTAAAACAAAATTATTGCAATAAAATACTAAAGAAGTTTAAAAAAATCTGTAAACGCTAGTAAAGTATAACACTAATAAGTATCAAAATCTAGTTATGCATATTAAATTACTTAAGAGGAAATATATCTGTAATTTTCTTGGAAGTCCATCCAAAATAAGTTAGATGAAGGTACAGAGAAGGTTGGAGTAGGACATAAATGTTTGAAAAAGTATGTGGGAAGCTTATGGGCGCTCAGTGCAAAATTCTCTTAATTTTATTGTTGGGAAAAATACTCTGAGGCACTAAAGTATTGTGTGTGCAGGAATTCCTTTTCATTATACATCATTAAGAATTACTGGAAATATCTGCCATGGGCAAAAAAATGAAAATTTCAAACTAAAGTGAAAGCACTGTCATATTTACATAATTAATTCATGAAACTGAATTAATAGTACTAAATTATGTTCAGAAGATCATGGTTAACTCATAAGGTGTCCAATCACTCATTTAAAGCAAATGAGGTACAATTATTCCAAAGTGAATGTAAAATTCTTCAATATTTGGGGATTGCAGTGAGAGAGAAGGGGTAGAATACAGGGAAAGTAGCATGCACAAGTTCTCAGCTTTTTAAAACAAAATTTGCTAATTTCTTAACTTCTTGTTGCTACTGCCTGAATTAATACCACTTTGTCTAAAGTTCTATTTAAAACTGAACAGCAAGTCCATCCCTCAAACAAAAAGCCCGTAATTTATTTCTTAGAATTCCTCTTTCCATCTGTCTCCACTCCTACCATTTCCTTACCCCTTCTCTGTAGCCTATTCAATTTCACCCAGTTGCCCCCTTGTTTTCTGAAACATTTTCTTTGTGTGAAGATTAAATCCCCATTTCCTTCTTTTTGATCTCCATTTAGTCTTGATTACAAACCTAACTAAATTATGGTCAGTGCTACTTAGCTCCTTCCTCCACCCACTCACCTTTATGAGACCAGTCACAGCTTCTGCTTTAAAAAAGAATGTTTTTACATAACCCACTTCTCCTGATTGCTTTCTCACGAATTAATTTCTTTTAAATCCTATCATATCTAAGTTCCCAGAATAAGCAAACACTAAGTGAAGAAACCCAGGGATTCTTTAAAATATTTGACAGTTTTGGGTTTAGCTAAATATATAAAAATGCTCTAGAATAACATTCCAAATGAGTTCTCAGTTAAAACTCTTCTGTTCTTCACTTTCAAAAAGAGACTGACCAGTGATTGGCAAAAACAGGTAATGTTAAGTTTTACTTTCTTTCTAACTCTAAAGTAATTCTCCAATTCGAAATAACATATTTAGCATCTTAAAGATTTAGAAAACAGAGCTTGATAAATGAAAGGGTAGCAACTCTTCCATCTCTTCTAGCCAAAAGCCCATTATCACTTTTCCTACATCCATTTAGGGAAGTTCTGTTAAAAAAGGGGGGCAGTGGGCAGGGAGGCCTAAACTAAAATAATGTGAAGTTCTTTATGACTAGCTATTATACAAAAACTTATTAAAGCTATTCCAGTGTTTCCTAAATGCCTTTATGCAAATCTCTCTCATTCTACAGGATGCTATTCGGTGACATTTCCTAAAAAATGTGAGAGATTTTAGATTAATCTCAGTCAATTCTAGGATAAATTAAGACAGATTTTAGTGATCTCACTGGGAGAGTAACTCATTTTTTTCAGCAGTCATTTCATTTGCTATAGGCAAAGTGACTATCCTAAGAGTAGTGATAAAATATAACAAAGCTAGGGAAACAGTCTTGCAATTCTAAGACCAGAGCTAATTAAACTACATCCCAATATATCCCATTAATTTAATAATATGGCATTAAAGATAATACTAAAGGTTTGTGGACTATAGCCTGTTAACACAGCTGACATTTCCTTTTTCTTTGTGTAAGTAAGTAAGTCAGATGTTTTATTCTGGGACTATTCTAACAAAATATGGACATGATCAGAAAAAAAAGTTAACACAAAGATTATTACATTTTCCCAAATCCTGTTCTTGCTACCAGTCAAAAAAAACCAAACCAATCCAAATCAACAAGCCCAAGTAAAGGGATCTCAGAAGTTCCCTGAAGTAGAAAAGATCATTTTTTATTTTAAAAAAAGTAGGCAAAAGGGATCAATTCTATGATAAAAAGTCAAATTGCATTGTTGGTGGGAAACTCAATATATTATTACATACAGGTATTGATTTACCATGATGTGCACCTTAAATCTATGTAATTTTCTGACATAATATTTCTTCAATAAAATCAGAGTATAAAAAAAGATTTTCTTCAGAGTTAAGCCTTCAGAATAAAAGGTTGATTTCTGTTAGTATAATTCTTTCTGTTCTACATCATACGAAAAATAATTTGGTTGTTTTATTAATCAGTGATGAAAAGATGACACAGAAGCAATATTTCCAAAAAAGATCTGAATCAGTAAATCCAGAAAAGATTATTCCTGCAGAGTTCAAGAAGATAAAACCCAAACCAGAAAGAGTAGAAAAAGGAACTGTTATATAATAGTCATGAAGTTTCCCCATTTCACATCGTCCCATTGTAATAGAACAGCATTTCTCAAATTATTTTCTCAGTAAGAGATACTTTCATAATAGAGACTACTATTTCAACCCTGGGAAAATAAATATTAGCAGAAAACAGTATTCTACCAAAGATATCATTGAATTGAACTCTATTCAAGAACCCCCTTTTAAGTTTGGAAAGCTGTCTTCCTTCCCCAAACACCAAGGGTAAAAAGTATAATCCCTTTTCTAAAGTTGTTACCCTCTGTCCAGTAATGACTAGGAAATGATTCAAAGAAATTCAGATCGTTTTGACCCCCAAAATGATTGAGTAGCAGCATGCAGCACTTGAGCAAAAATAGATACTATGTCATTACAAAACTTAATTTTAAACATAGAAGAGGAAATAGCCGCTTTCTTGTGATTTTTATTCTCATAAAAAATAATATTCAAGTCCACACTGATTCTTGTGATAGTTTTCCAGGTAACCTACTAAAATTGGATTTGTGCTTTATCCACCAGGCTCATTAAGGCTTCTGTTCTGATCTGTGGATGACAGGGCTGAGTGTGGCTTCAATCAAATTGCTGGTTGACTCTTCCATGGGCCTAAATCATACCCAGTAATGTAATCAAACTAGTTGGGCTAAATTACACACCATATATCAGTAAATCGCTTTTCTAGGTCACCAGCCTACACACAATCTGCATTAAAGTATAGCAGATAAAAAGAAATGTTTTAACATTTCCAAGAAACTCACTTTATTAAGGTTTTAACTAATAAGAAACTATTAGAAGGAAAAAAAAGGAGACATGAAAGGCCAGCATCATGTCCATCCCAAACGTCATTAGCTGCAATCTTTAATCAGGCACTCACTCTAGTTACTGGGCGCTATTATCGCCAACCTCCCAGAGGGAAGTCAGCCGCAGACCAAGAATGAGAAAACCAATTAAAAAAAAAAAAAAAAAAAGGAACCTGAATGATAACTGAGCCCAGATGGGGAGAAGAAAGGTTAACTGTGGGACTGGTCTTATTTAAAGGCCACCAGTAAATGTAAGCCACAGAGAAACTTGCTCAAACGGGGAACATACTGCTTTTCCCCCTATAGTAAAAAAGAAAATGAACATACTCCAGTGGACCCACCAGCACTCTTTTCCCAAGTTTTGGCATGCAGTGTAAGGTCCATGAGCAGGAGATACAGGCGAAAGACTGCACTAGCCAGTGTGGAAAAGCAGCAGCTGTTTCTTATTATTTGTGTCTATTTTTTCTTAGGGTAAGATCGTGGGCGGAGTGCCGTGGTGCTCGGCTGTGCAGACCTCCCCGAATGGCCAGGACAGAGCCCCGACTCGTCTCCGCGACCATCAAGGCTGTGCTCAACAAGATGGGGCTGTGCAGAGAAACTGCAGCAGAACTAGAGCCTGCTGCCTGGCCACTGGCATGCAACTCTTAAAAAAAAAACCAACAACAACAGATTAAGTTTTTTAAGGGGGAAATGAAAAACCAACAACAAATAATACCAAGAAGACATGGACCTAAATATAATCCAACATTAACCATCATTAAGTCTTGAGAAACCTATGTTACTTACTTGGCATTTTAAATGACATGAGCTATGGCTAAAATAGGCACTACCAAAAGCATGACTAGCAAGGGAAGACAGTAGAAGAGATAAAAACCCCAAACTGTCCTTCATCCCACATTGATTTACAAATACCTCTCTTTGTTCACAACCATTTGGAAGGAGGCCAGGTAGCTATAGGACAGAGGGCAGCAAAGAAGGAGAATGGATCTCAAGGGGCAAGTGCAGAATGTACTGCAGGCTCCTGTAGACTATTTAGAACAGGCAGCAAGAGTCAGCCTGAGTTCTCAAACCTAGACCAGAGGTGTCAATCACTTTTCTGCTTAAAAGCCTCCAATGACCTCCCACTGTATCAAAGGAACACTAGAATCTTCACAGAGGTGTGGCCAGCTGTTCCTCTGGATCATTCCTGTTGTAGATTCAGAATTACTCATTCCTTCACCTCTTTGGAGCCTTTGCTCAAAGGTCCCTTTTCAGTGCAATATACCATTGCCCTATTTTTAATATTTCCTTTTTGTTGTTGTTATATGTTTTAGTCTTTTTATTTATATCTACTTATTTAGAGGAAGGAGGCAGGAGGGAATTGAAGGTAAGTAAGTAGACAAGCAGGAAGAGAGAAGAGGACAAAGTATCTATCCATCCATTGCATTGTTCACCTTCATTGCTTCCCCGACGCTGGCCAGGAATCAGATCCTTGGATTTTATATGGACTATACCATCCACAGTCACAGACTTAACTTCTGAGCCACCAGGGCAAACCATATTGATTTAAAAACATAATTTTATTTCTTTTGTTTATATTGCTACATTCATTTTAGGATACTGAAATTGTACTTCAGTCTGTGTATATTCCACACTACACCCACCACCAGAGTTCTAGTGTTTTTTACCACCACCTTCCTTCCCTCCCCATTTCACACCACCCTGGTAACCAGTCTTGCATCCTGTGAATTTTGGTGAGGTTTGTTAGTTTTGTTTTGTTTCCCTATGCTTCCATATGAGTGAAACCATCCTAGTACTTCTCTTTTTCTTTCTGGTTTATTTTGCTTAACATAATCCCCTCCAGTTCCATTCAAGTTGTTGCGGAGTATATATTGTCAATGGAATTCTATGCAGCTGTTAAAAAGGACAAAATCACACTCTACTTAATATTTTCATCTCCACTCTTGAACACCTTTTTCTTCTATGATTTATTTTTTCTTGATAGTCCTATACCAGCAGCCTGTGTTTTACTTTGTTTATAGTCTGTCTTTCCCCTACTTAAATATAAGATCCAGAAGTTTTGTTTTATTCTTAGATACAATGCTCTAACACCTCAAACAATGCCTGACACAAAGTAGCCATTTAATATTTGCTAACTGAATAAACAACAATGAATATTTAAAAATATTTACTCTTAAATCATTTTTATCCTTATTACTCATTCATGAGCAATAATCATTATCTCTAATAAAAATGAGTTGGTAAAGTAAGCTCTTTCAAAGTTTGATTAGATGCTTATAATATTTATTTTAGGCTAAGGGACAAAAAAAAAATCCCTGCCCTCTTTCTTTACATTATCAGGCAGCATAAAAATGAACAAATTGTTTTGGACAAGGGGAAAATGACATCTCTTTGATTTTAGGAACAACACAAACTTTGGCCCCTTTTAATGTGCAGTTGGAAGGGTCACAACGAATGACCTACTAATTACCACATCTCTCAGACACTCCTCAGTACTTCTCTTTCTTGATTTCTCTCGGTTATTTGACACTCTCGAGCACCGTTTCCTTCAAAATATTACTTAGTTACTTGATTAATTATGTCTTACTAACTAGGTGAGAGACCCTATTTCAGTAAAATTAAATCTGTTTTGTCCTATTGAAGTAACGAAATTTGCAATTTAAAAATAAAACATAGGGAAGCATGAGGAAGCTAGGGGTCTTAAAAGGGTCAATTATAGATGATGGGTAAAACTGGACCATTGATGAATTTAGTAGAATATACGGTTATTGATTTATTATGAGGCATACCTTAAATCTACAAGATATAATTCAATGCTACTTCAATAAGATAAAAATAAATGGATAAACATAAAATGCAAACTTAGTGTTATTAACTACATAGAGAATATGTGCTCACCGAAAACATAAATCATAAATATTAAATTCTACTACTAAAGATAAGCAATTTAGAAGCTGATGTGTATTCTAATACATTTTTATAAATTAATTTTTCAATTATAATCTTAGTTATATTTATTCTTATTAAAATATATGTATATACATCTATATCATATTTTAATGATTGTAGAGTATCTCTTTGTAGGAATGTGCCATATTTTTTACCCTATGCATCACTGTTTGTTTCTATTTTTTTCTATTTTAATATATCTAGATTCACTTATTTGATACATATCTTGTACAAATAACCCACTACATCCTCAAGAATTACTCTTGGAATTGAAATTGCTGTGTTACAACATCTGTGAAAAATAAGAATACTGACTTACTTTCCAATATGCATTGCTTGTTTCTTATTTGTGTTTATTTATTTACTGCTTTGTTTTGTTTTTTGGAATTTGCTTCAGCAAGATTCTCCAGAATAAAAACAGAAGAGACATGCCTGTCTTATTCTTGACTTTAAGAGACATTCTCTTGATACTTTCTATTTTTAACCAGGTTTCTTAAGCTTAAGAACAAATAGTAAGCATACTGTTCACACAAATATGAAGTGAATACATTTCTAACCAGAAAGTACACACTACGGAAACTCTGACAAATTTAGCATACTATTTGGTTTTGCTTGTCACATCTTTTTCTTTTAATTGAGATAGTTTAAATTAAGACATTTTCAAATTTAAATTTAATTTTTAATTTTCACCTCTTGGAAAATCAAATTATCAGGCATACTTGGTTTTTTTCTTGGGAGACAAAAAAAATGTCTGGGACACAGTAGGCACTTACCCTCTAAATAGGATAAGAGCATTCTAACTGCCACAATCTCTACAACTCACATATTGACACATATATCCTTATACTCAAATTATTCCATTCATATACATTTTCTGCCTGATCCATTTAGGAATTGGAATTTTGGTCCCTATTCAAAGCACAATTTTTAAAACTCCAATTTACTTTACTATATATATCGAGGCACCATAATGTTTTTAAACAATGACCTGCTTTTAAACATTTTAAGCACACTATCTACTTGGAAGAAAACTTAGTTGTGAAGTATTGCTTCTATTTTTAAACTATTTAAAATATCTTAGGTAAACAAATTAATTTGGATTATTTTCTCTTCATATTACTGTTTCATGTTTCATATTCAATTCTTTAATGTCCAATTATTTGAATATATAGTATAATGAAGAAATTTCACCTCATTCCATATGGTTGCCCACATGCCCCAGTGCTGTTTAAATTATTCTCTGCTAATTTGGAACACTTTTGTTTGTTTTTTTTAAAGGAAAGGTGCAGGCAGGAATGAAGGCAAGTAGGTAGGCTGGCAGAAAGAGAAAGTAGGAAGATCCATTTTATTTTATTTTTATTTAGTTGTTTCATGTTGGTTGCTTCCCCCAGGCCCAGAAATTGAACCCAGAGATGTGTGTTCTGTGCTCCTTCGGAGGTGACTGATTTAACTGCTACCCCAGCAGACTCCCCTGTAATATAACTATTTTAACATTATAATTCTTTAGGTATATATGAGCCTTTCGGGGCATTTTATTATATTCCACTTTTTAAACAAGTTCTACTGTTATTAAACAAGATAAAAATATTTCTCTAAATATTGTCATCTTTATAGAGCAAGTTTCCCCCTCACTTTTCTTATGTCTTTGTCGCCTATTTTTTAACCAATTAATATTTTTCAAATTAATATTACATTATCAAATTATCTTTCCCTCACTCTCCAACATACCTAGGAAATTTTATTACATAAATTATGTTCTAAAGATTTTGTGTTTATGATATTTCCTTTTAATCCAAAGAATACTTTATTTATTGAAAGCTTCTCTTTTTCTATGTCGTTGATTATAATTTCCTTTGAAGAAAAAGCCTTTCCTTCCTTTCCATCTTCCAAATCTCACCCAAGTGCTTCCTATTTGCAGATTCTAACCCAAACCCACATGAAGGAGGAGGTACAGGATTTGTATTCCTCTCTTTTCCTTGGCAGTATGCAAGGAGACCTCAGAGATAGTTGAGTAACTGTCAGCTTTTATCAGGTGTTTCAGCAAATGAGGCATCTTTCCATAATTCTTGATTTCAAAGAATAACTATTTCCCTGAGTGCAAAGTTTGTTCACCTCTTTGTTTGATAAGAAGAGTATTATTATGTTGGAGAAATTTTACACTCTCTTCCAAGTTTGCTAACTCATTTCTGTATCCAGGAATGAATGCGAATTATATTAAACATCTCTCTCCTTGAAACTATCCTCTTTTGGTTATTATTACCCCATCCTCTTCTATTTCCTTCCTACTTAATCCATTCTTTCTCATTTGCTTGCTCTTCATTCTTCAGTTTCCTTTTCAATATTAGCATTACTGAGAATTACATCAATTTTACACGTATTTGTGCTACCATTACTAAGGTATAACTATCAAACTTTAAATGTATTAATTGGAATTTGATCACATTTACAGCTCTCTGCTGAACTCCTCTACACAGGTGAACCAAGATACTTCAAATGATGTCACAAATGAAGTTGCTTTTTGCCACAAACTTACGTTTTGTTCCTGGCTCTGATAACAAGAACAGTTTACCCTTTTTTTGTAGCTAAGTTAAAAGATCTACCCAACAGTTGGAAATGTCAGCATAATCTTCATCCTCCTCTATATCCAATAAATCTCAATTTTACCTTAGATATGTGATATAGATACGCTTTTCCTAATATTCTTATGTTCCAAATCTCATTGTCTCTACTAAGATGCTCTTCATTTCTTTTCTGCATAGCCCTCCCACCTACTCAAAATATATCCCATACCAGTTATTTTTCACAAATGCAAAACAGATTCTATCATTTTCTTATTCAAACACTTTCTTGACTTGCTATCAGTATCAAGATAAAATACAAACTTAGTAACTACAAATAAAACATTCTGAAGAATCTGAATCCTTCCTTAGTTGACAATACTTCTCCCTAGTTATGTTCTAGAGTCATTGCTTTACATTCACTTTTCATGTCACATTTCAATGAAGTTCTTCTCCCTTCTGCCCTTATGGACCTGAATCTTAATCCTTCAAGACTATTCAGAAATGAACTCTGAAGTCTTTCTGAGTCTCTTGATATAGTCTCTCCCAAATACCTTTTTCCCCTTTACCTGGTTTTATTATATTCATTGGTTTACATGTTTGATGTCTTCATTAGACTGAGTTCCCTGAGGCTGAGGTCATGTTTATCCTTCTCAATGTCTCTGGGACATGGCAAAGGTTGTGTTCGCTAAGCATCTGAAAACTGAATGAGCCTGCTGCATGTATGCGTGTCTTGAAAATCAGCAACCATTTCAAACTTCAAAATTTACTCAGCAAAATGGGTGGAAGGAAAAAGACAAAAATTCTGCAGGACTGCAACTTTTAGACCAAGTGCTGTATTTCTTGCCACATACATGACTTTGGTAAAGTAAATGACGGATTGAATTGGAATTCAAAAGTCCAGAAAAATGATATTGTCTGTTTTATCCCTAACTTCCCTGAATCTAGACATTTTTTACCTAATAAATACAATAACATTCTTCCTACATATCAAATTGTTCTGATAACAATTTTGTGTAGGAAAGGTTCTTTAACTTTGGAAAAGCTAGATAGATCTAAAGGGTTTTAATTACTTCATATTTAATGATGTATAAGTTTTATGCTTTAAAAAATTGTTTAAATCAAGGCTTTCATAAAGAATTATTGACTTATCTGTTAAATCTCCCTCCGCCCACAGCCTAATAAATAAGAATCACAAATTCGCTTGAAATTTAAAAAGCAGGGCTTCTCAGTTTCAGTGTAATCAAATCATATTTAATTAGAAACAGAGAATTTCAATATTCTAGACCCTTTCCAGAAATGTAGCAAACTCACTGATGGCAAATTTTTCAAAAATTGAGAGAAAATAATTTATTTATTATTATTGATGTGGGATATAGAGCCAGTATAATAAAAGACTAGTCAGACATGAACTATAAATATTGAAAGTATATGTTTTTATTATCTGAAATTGATATATTTCATGTGTAGAAAAAATATGCTCAATATCTGTTATAATTAATAAGATAATTCAATAAAAATACCTCAGAAAATAATGCAAGTTTATTTATTAGCAGTGATAATAGATTATACATGGGAAATGACTCATTTATAGTTTAAGCCAAATACATAAGAAACTTAGAAATGTGCCCACAAGTAAAAACACTCTATAAAACTTTCAAGTAGAGAAAAACACAATGTTTCTAGATGGAGCGCTGAATAAAATGGGTATCATTTTCAGTTAAACAAAATTAAACAATATATTCCAAACAAAATCTCAATGGGACATTTTTGAAGAATTGGGGGAGGTAGAATTTATCAGAAGAATTCCAAAATTCTTCTGAAAAAATACTGAACAAAGCTAACTATATATTTTATTTTAAAAAGAAACTTGATAAGAGGAAATCACCTTAGCAGGTATTAGAACAATGTAAAAACTTCAATTAATAAAGTGATACTATGTTAAGAATAGATTGATGTTAGTTGAAAACAGAAAAATAAAAGGTGTCAGATAATTGCTTAAATAATATATTTTCTGTTCTGTGAAACTTTCATCAACTTCCACAAGTCAATTTTTTTTGTTTTCTGTGCTTTCTATCCTTTTGTATTTGCTTAGCTTATATAAAATGTACTGATAAACATTTCAACTGCAAAAAAAATGGGGGCAGGAGATAAATTTATATATCACTTCAGACCTTCATGCTTGGGTATAATAATTAGTTTTCTTACATGCTGTCTCAGGCTTAGTTAAAATCAGAAAACTTTTACAAAATTTATACATTCATCCTTAGCATCTAGGCAGTGCCTCATTCACTATGCAAATATAAATACATTTAATTCAAAAGTACTTTTTGAATATTAAAAGGAAATCTGTGACTATCATGTGAGCATACCATTTCTTAACACATAAAAATACCACCTAGAAAACAAGACTGACGCTGATCCAAATCTGTCTTGTATATTTTTACTACTGATTAAGTATCTGCTAGAAATAAGATGATTGTGAGAAATCAAGGAAGTCGAACCAATATGAAAGACCAGAGATGATGTAGTCTTTTCCTCTGCATCGATTCTAGCAACATGAATATGACAGGAAATCAGGGCCTGTCTTACATATTCCACATAACAAATCACTCTAAACTTCAGGTTTTCAACTACAATATGCTTGCTCTTAAAGGTATTAGATGCTTTTAGCAAAACCTATAATTAATTTGAATGTTTTAGAATGTGGATCATCACCACTGCTGTATCTTTTATTTGGAAAAAATAAATCCCGTAACAATTCCTATTAAAGAAAAGAATTTAAACCTCAAAAACGTAACTGTACTTAAGCAATATTAAGGAAAGGAATTTTGACTTAACAAACATGAAGATAATAAACTTAATTTTATAGAGCTATGTTTGGCCTTGAATCTTGTTATGCCAAAGAAAATGAAAAACTAATAAGATATTGCAATAAAATCGACACGATTATGGACAAACATTTTGGCAAGAAACAACTGTATATGTTTGCTTAGGCAACATCAACATAACAGCAAAGTAGGATCACTCTGGTTACCAAGCCTAGTTAAATATCTTTTTCAATGCTGCTATCTTTAATTTAAAAAATTCTCTTATGTTAGTGGAGGTTCTCCTAATAAAATTCTCATTCTTATTTGCCTTTGTACACACAGAAGTTTGCCAAAATGCGTTACAAATCCCAAGTAAGAGTATAAGGGAATTTACAATAATGCTGTAAACAAAATTATTAACAGTGGTTACTTTTTCCTTTTATAATACGAACCTAAGAAATCGTTTGCTTTAGATGTAAAATTGGTGGTGATTTAATAGTTATTATTAACACAGAAAATTTTAATTTATACTAGATGAATTCATCTCTTAAAGATGTATCTAGAAAGGAAGTTGAATTTTAGAATTTAAACTTGGATTACAGATTCTTGCATAAATATCTAGATACTGTACTGATATATTATGTAACAAAATGTACATCTCTTTTTATCTTTAATCTTATTTTTAAAGGAAAGGATCTTAAAAGCGCTATTTACAGATCACTATCTGAAATAAGTGATCTCTGTGAAAGTATCCATAAGAAATCTGTCAATAAAATAATATACCAATGAGAAGACATCATACTATCTAAAGCACAGTCTTGCTGGTCACTCTATCCAATGTGCAAAGTTCTAAAGTTAGCATAGGGGTGTGTGTGTGTGTGTGTGTGTGTGTGTGTGTGTGTGTGAGAGAGAGAGAGAGAGAGAGAGAGACGGAGAGAGAGAGAGAGACGGAGAGAGGCTAATTCATGGGAAACTGAGTCATAGAACTTCACAAGGTCATTAGCTACAACCCCCAAATCTTGCATTTGAAAGGACTAAATTTCTTGAACTTTCTATACACTGTGCTTAATTGAATGCAGTGGACATAACATAAGGATGTCTCATGAGTTCTTCAGGGTGATAGTGAGCAAAATCAAGCAGTGAAATTTTTTTCTGTCTTCTGTAGTTGCATTTTTAGAAATTATTTTAAAGGAATTTTAAAACTTTAGGCAAAATTTTATGTCCATTTATCTAATGTATCTTTTTATATAGTGCAGCTATATAATAAATGTTGTGGTGCAAATGATACTTTCTATAATAAGTGCCACATTTACATGTGAAAAGATTATCGTTCTTCCCGTGAGCCTTTGGAGACCTTGAATGAGACAGATTCTAAGCTCCAGCCTCACTGTCAAACCATGTTACTATTAAAAGTTCTTTTCATGGAAAAAATAGTAGCCAACCTTGTAACCCCAATTCTCTGTCTCCCTCCCTATTTTAACTTGAATATTCTGATACAGGACTTCTGTCTTCTGGGAGGTGAAAGTGAGTTGTTGAAGAAGAAATTCTTCAAGTTAACAACCCCCAAACCCTAGACCTTGAGCCTATAAATATGAAAGAACACTGTTGCCAAATTGACACCAGTCACAAAAGACTTTGAAAATTAATTCAAAAAGAGTTTGCACATGTTGTCAAATCCCGGAATAATATTGCCCTGATCCAAGTGAGCCACTATGGAGGAGTAGGAAATCTCCTATAACAAGCAAATGATTATGGGTGGAAAAAACTGAATAGATTGGAGAGGACATTTGACATCTGGGTATGTTTTCCATGCCTTGAATAAAAAGATAGCTCATGTTTTCAGAAATCCCAACTAGTATTTTCTACAAAGACTTTCTCTCCAAGAGATATACCAGGGAGGGTCACAGCCCAAGGTCATCTCTACATGGCATGGTATTTGGTAAAAATCACAGTGTGGATAGAGTGCTACTCCACATTCACAATCTTAAAAGTGTGTGATGGTAATAAACTTAATATACTAGGTTCAGTATTTGTCGATTTACAAAGATGGGTACCTTAAACCTGTATAAACATTGTGATGCAATGTTTCTTCAATAAAATTAATTTTAAGTGTATGCAGAGTCAAATGCAAGAGCCATTTAAAGACTAGAGGATAGCTATATTCCTGCTTCTTCATTGTCTGGAAGATGACAGCAATAGTTTGCATACTAACTATCCAAACAAAACTCAACTATTTTTTCTTAACTAATGGAACCACTTCTTTTTCCTTTCCAATCACTCCCAGAGCATAAGCACAAAAGTGATGCTCGTCATCTGCCATAGCCTGGGTTTGCTTTTGCCAGAAAACATACAACTTCTCAGAGTTACCTCATCACTTCACTAAAAAGTGGAGCAGAAGAATAAATAAAATCTTACTAACATATCTGGCAAGTCTACAGTGGCCAACCCGCAGCCCTCTCCTATGACCCTGGTATGAGCAGGGAAGAGTAATGCAGTCAATAAGGCCAAGGAAAGAAATAACTTGCCCTGACTTTGAAATTCAGATAAGGTGGGTGTATGGTTTTAATTACATTGTAATAACTACATAGAAGTAAATATATTCTTCCTGTTTTAAGTTAGGTGAACATCTGTCGTAAATAACGCCCATACTCTTTCTTTTGTAAACTAATTACACAATAGAGCCTATAAATTCATGGAGTGTAAGGATGCAGATGTAGAGTTTAATTATATAATTCACTTAACCAAAGTTTTGTTCTTATTTCAATACTGCTCTCCATTCTCTATTTTCACAAGATGGAATGGAAATGTGTTATATAATGCCCATGTGAATTTCAGATTAGAAAAGACCATAAACACTTTGTAACTTTCTATCTCTCTTTATCTGATTAAGGTAGGTTACCATCACTTATTCACAGGCAAAGTTAGAATAATCACTCTTAGTTTTAAAAAACAGGCACATGTTTTTAAGCCCCTTAACCTGAAAATGATGTGCTTTTCAGAGTACTATCGGAAGGATCATCCAGAATCCATTTATTTATTCACTCATTAGTCATAAATCAGTAATTATTCATCACCTAATGTGTGCTGGAGAAGAAATCATGTGCTATAACTATAAAGACAGAAATGTTCATTATGTTTGCACAGATAATAAGTTTTTGGAATATGCTCTATAAATGATATAGGTACAAAATATTCTGGAATTTCAACATATTGGGGGATGGAATCAGAAAGGCCTTATGAAAGATAACATTAAGGACACATGTTGCTTGCAAAGAGCAGAGGTTCAGTATGTGTACACTTAATACCCTGAGAAATTTTTCATGTGGATGCTTGTGCACTACGATTAGAATGAGGAAGTCAACTTGAGCCAAAAAGTTCCACATACAAATTACCTTCTCTGTCTTTTTACAAATTACTCATAGTCCAATGACTTTGTTTTGCTTTTTTTTCTGCCCCATGGCCCTCTCCCTACTGTCAGTTACCTTATTATAGACTAACCATACCTTATTTATAGCCAATCCTACCCAGATTTTTTAATCCAGAGTCTAAAGGGTACCAGAGTACTGGACAGAACCCTTCACACAAAGCTACTTTAATGACTACCCATCAATCTGAAGATGGCCTATTTGGAGACTTAGTCCACTCATAATCCAGTTACTAGAGTCCACTTTATAAGGACAGTCCATACTGTGTTACTGAATAGGGATGCCAAGGCAAAAGACGATTTTTCCTAGAAGTGCAGGCTAAAGATGATTAGTATTGGACCAGAATTGTTCTAAAGTACAACCATGAGCTGACTATGTCGGCAATGTTAGATATCTCATATCTAAGTAATATTCTCAAATAGACATGACGATGCATCAATAATGATAACCATAATAACGAAAAGTCTCTTTAACTACTGTTTTAGTTATTTAATATAGATCAAGCCAAAACAATCAAATGAATCAGTCTATCTTTCCTATTAAATTTAAAAAGGTTAGAAACTTGTTCAAAATCCAATAGTTTTCATAATTTTTGAATCCAGGTTGTGAATATTCATATATATGACCATAAAGCCCTATATTTTCCTACTGTTTCATGAGGATTCTTTGGGATCTTAAAGATTCTGGTTAATTTATATCATTATAGGTTTGATTTTGATGAGAGTTATAGGAAGTAAGAGTAGAGTAATGAAAGTACAACACTATAATCCTAGAAGTATTATAATAGTAGTTTATACTTATACTGTAGAAGAAATCACCCTGTAAGACAAATGAACTTTTTTTATATTTTTTATATTGTATATATTTTTATTAATATTTACATCATCCAATGTTGAAAAATAATTTTTATTCAACTAATCAGAAAATACCAATAACCAAGATATCCTTTCCCCAGATGAGTATATTTGTAACAAATCTTTATATTAAAGTCTAACTCTTCCTATTAGTGTTTTCCTTTTCAGTTACCAAAAGCTAACACTTAATTCCATTATCAGACCAGTTTTCAAATTTTTTGAAATTTCTTGAATTTTCTTCCAAGTTAACAGAGACAAGAGCAAAAGCTAATAAATCTCTCAAAATCATAGAATCATGAATCATGCCTAAGAAATGACATGGACTTTTTTTAATGTATGTACTTTTTTTCCTTTTTAAAGAAATGCAGAATTTCTAGGATTAAAATAGAGGAAGAGATGCCATCAGTGCAGAGCTTTGCTTTTGCCATGATTTTTAGTTTTTTAATGAACTGCTTCATAAAGGTGAATGATTTTAGTTTTGGCTGTGCACATTTCCAAAGAATCACAGTTTTCCCAAAGATAAGAAATAAAAAAGCTTCAGTAATTATGAAGTACTGTCCAATTCGAACAAGTTGAATACTGGTAGAACCTGGCAATGAGTAATTTAGAATAAAAATATAGTAAAATATTTGTATTTAATACAAATTTTAAATGCATCACTAGTACAGAAATCTTATGATCTGACAATGATTATTAAATTTTTATAGGGAGTCATGATTCAAGATATCATACTAGCCTTAGATAACAAACCCTACCTCAAAGGATTAGCCCATTCAAAAACCTAAAAACTTGATTGCTCTTTCTCTCACCCTACATATCTAAAGAACTGATGATTTTAGCCCCTAAATATCTCTCAATCACCATCACCTTCTCTGTTCCATCCACTTTCCTCCATCTTCATCACCACCAGGGTACTTTCTCTTCCCTGACACCCCACCCCTGCTCTGCTGAAATGAACAACTGACTAATTCCAATAAATCTACCCCTGTCCATCCAAAATGATCATTGGATTGTCATCTACCCCACACCTGACCCTCTCCTTTGCTTAAATTATTTTAATTACTTCCTGCTGCATTTATAATAAGGATAAACATTCTTAGCACACCTTAGGAAAACTAATTCTAATGCTTCATCTTTTACTTCCCCTCTATTTCTAGCTGTACTACTATATTTAGATATCATTTATGTTTTAGATGGACTCACACATTAAGGATGTTGTGGTACCTGCTGCTGTCCCTACTAGCATTGTGTTTCCATGTCTATTTATCTAAATAACCCTGAGTTCTCATGTATCAGTCCCATCATCGCGTCCTCAGTTTCCTCACCTTCAGAACTAGGCCAAATCCCTTTATTAAATACATTCAAAGTACCATGCATCTGCTTAATGACACTCCTCACATTTGAAATTTTATGTTCAATTTGTGATTATTAAAATAACTCTCTATTAGAATGTATTCCATGAGAGCAAAAGCTATGCTTGGTTTCTTCACTACTGTTTCTTTGATTTATTACACATTAAGCACTCAATTAATATTTGTTGAAGAAATAATGAAGGAAAGTCTCCATCCTGATAGATTCCACTGATGCTTCAATGGTTCCAAACATTTTTAAACTCTTCTTTCATAATTATTTACAGAATACACACATTCATATGAATTTCTTGCTCATTCATATGACCTAATCCCCTAGAAGACTACACTATGCTGTACTATTATTAAATCAGAAATTCACACACATATATACTAATTGCATCTGTCAAAATTAAGATTTAATTGTTAATTATGAAAGTTTTAATGTGAAAACTATTTGTAGTGATTTTAAAAAAGATTTTTCTTTAAATGGAAGAAGAAAAGAAGATGAACTTGACTGAGTTCTAACAAAGTGTCAGATACTGTGCCAGATTTCACATCTTCTCTTATATTCAATTATACCTAGCAGGAGAATTTTCACAGATTTATAGATGAGAAAACTGGTGCAGAGAACTTAGGTAGCTAATTCAAAGTCACATGACCAGTATCTGGATCCACACACATTGTTAATTGAAATTATATAATACTGAAGTTCTTACTTGAGCAAAAAAATTAGGATTACCCAACGAGACACAATCAAAGGAACTTTGAAACAATGAGGATTACAGGTCCAGCATTGTCACTCAGTTCTCAAAACATATTTTCTCTTGCATAATTCTGTCTGGCAAAATATATTAGGCAATTACAATATATTTGGAGTAATAAGACCTAATTAGCAAAAAGAAAGAAGGAGTAAGACTGGCCACCAAATTCTGGTTTATGAGCAATATCCTCCCTGTGATCTGTATTCATATTCATTAACACATGGTTTAAATTTTGGCTTTCCAGTAAATTGTGATCAAAGTGTATTCAAGTACACTTTAAATGAAAGCTAGTGTCTTCAATATTCAAATGCTTTAGTGAAGAGAAGGTATTTGATGAGATTCAACAGAAGTAAATGGACTGTATTTTCTATTTTCATAAATGACAGCACTTTTGTGTGTATATCCTTAGATTTACGGTGGGTTTCAGGTAAACTGGCATTTCATTTCTTCTACTTCCCACAACTTGATGTTTCTGGTGAAACCTAAAAATGAATTACGCAAGGAAAAATATTTAATAATAAAATTCTTGGATATCTGAAAGCTTCCATCTATTACTAACTACATTTAGTAATGTATTTATGTAATGATACAATTCAGAAAGTAAGATAGTAACGTGGATTTTATCAAAAGCAAAAGCATAGTAAAAGTTTATTTTGAAATATAAAGCAGATCTTATCTTACACAATTTAAAGATATCTAGAAAAAAAATTTATTTTCCTGATGCCTCTCAATACCAAAGGCACACCCACTGGGAAAAGGAAAGTTATTGATAATATCATTTAATACAACTAATATTTTCATATTTTATAAATATAAATTATTGGTATCATAGGCAAACATTCAGTCAAAACTGAATATTCAGTCCAAAACATCAACTCCTGAGTAAAAGAATATTTTCCTCATTCTTAGTATTTTAAAATATAGGCCATAAAATTGACCATGAATGATGGAAAATGTTTCACTTCTAAAGGGATTATATTAAATAAATTATAGAGAAAATTCCACTTTAATTTTGATGGTTTTAGGATCTCTCTATAGCCTTGGCCCAAGAACAACTAAAAATGAGCAAGGTTATTTCCAAAATCATTTAAGGTTGTTTTTTATGGAAATTGTTTGCAGAATATCCAGCATCTAGATCAAGAAAATTTGACACTCTCACTGAGGACAGTGAAAGTCTATGCACTTGAGCCATGATCCACTTCCTCTTCTTGCAAAGAAGTCATGCAAATACATTTTAAAAAAAAAAGCTAAAAGAAAGCATGCTTAAAAAAGTTATTGCGATCACTCCCTGGTGGCCTAGTGGTCTAGCACACCTTGGGAGCCATCCCATATACATCCTAAGGTCCTAGGTTCAAGACCAGAGGATGGGAGGAACAACCAGAGTGAACAACTAAATAGAATATAAAAGAGTGCTTCTTCCACTTCCCTCTTCCTGCCTGCCTGCCTGCCTGCCTGCCTATTCGCCTTTATTCCTACCCGCAACTTTCCTTTAAATAAAAAGTTTTAAAAAGTAAAGGAAGGTATGATCAAAATGTCTCAACTATAAAATAACAATAAACAGAAAATTTTTAAAAGAATCGCGAAAATTCTGGAACTAAAAAGCACAATAACTGAATTTTTTTGAAAAAACAACTAATAGGAATCAACAGGAGATTTGAACAGACAGAAGAATAAGTGAACCTAAAGATTAATCAATAGAGATTACATAATTTGAAGAACATAGAGAAAAACTAATAAGGAAAGAATGAAGAGAACCTACAAGAAATATGGAGAACTTTAAGGACCCCAATACCTATGTAAGGAGAGTACCAGAGGAAGAGGAAAGAACAGAGAAAATATTAATAATTTTATTAATGGAAGTAGCTACCTAAGTTTGATGAAAAGCATTAGTCTACAGATCAAAGAGACAACAAAATATAAGAAGTATGCAAAGAAATTCACACCCAGACATAACCTACATATCCTAGTGAAATGTTAGAACCCAACATACCTACATATATATGTATGTATATATATATATAATAACAATGTCTATAAGAGAACCTAACAATATTAACAGATAAGAAACAGTAGAAGTGAGAAAGTGGTAAATATTATAGTCAAAGTACTGAAAGAAAACAAGCTGGCAAAAAAGAATTTTATCTCAATCAAAACTAACTTTTGAAAATGAAGACAGAATAAAAGCAGTCCAAATAACAAAAAGTTAGGGAATTTATTGCTAGTAGACTACCTTACAGTAAGCTACAAAGGAAATCCTTCATATTGAAAGTAAGTTAATTGAAATTATAATTCATTGTACTCACACACACACGCACGCACTCATAAAGGATAAAGCACTAACATAATTATAATTATAGAATTATCTTTATAGTTATATAACTATATTGCACAATTAAAAAATAGTAGAAGTGCTTATTTCTTGTCTTAGCTGATCTTAAAATAAGTCATAAACAACATAATGGAATTGTATTATTGAGTTTAAAACATAGAAAAATGCAACATATTCGAAAATAGTAAAAAGAGATTAGGTAGGAGCAAAGCTTTTTCAGGTAATGAAATGACATCAGATGATAACACTCCAATCAAAAAAACAGATTACCAAGCTGGAAAAATGCTAGCAATCCAAACAATGAAAATTGAATACTCTGATGACAAAATTAAGAAAATTCCATTTACAATAACATCCAAAACAATAAAATGCTTAAAAAGTAAATTGGACAAAAGAAAAATAAAACTTAAATAAAAAAACTATAAAACATTATTGAAAGAAATTAAAGATCTACATAAATGAGATAATATATCATGCTCTTAATTCAGAATACAAGTTATTGTTAAGATAACAATTCTCCCAAAATTGATCCACAGATTCAATGCAAATCCCTATCAAAATTACAACTTCTTTGCAGAAATTGGCAAGCTGATCCTAATCCTAATCCTAATATCAAAATTCAAGTGATTTAGAATAATAGCAAAAATAAAATTACTTGAAAAGTAAAATTAAAATTGGACTACTCACAATTCTTGATTTCAAAAACTACTTTTAAGCTACAGTAAATAAGATAATCAGGTACTAAAGCAAGAATGGACATATTGAGTCATAGAATAAAATTAAGAGTCCAGAAATAATTCCTCACAAGTACAGTCAACTGATTTTCAACAAGGCTAGTAAGACAATTTAATAGCAGATACAATAGTCTTTTCAACACATGATGTTGGAAACTGGATATCCACATGCAGAAACATGAAGCTGGAGTCCTTCCTCACACCATATACAGAGACTAACACAACATAGAAAACAAATGTCAATGTCTGAGGTAAAATTATAAAATTATGAGTAGAAAATAGTAGTGATATTCTATGAACTTGGGTTAAGTAACACTTCTTGTAAAAGCAGGTGACAAAACAAAAATGGATATTTTAAACTTAACCAGAATTTAAAACTTTGGACTGGCAGACTTCGCTGTCTCAGATTACTACTGCAGTCTGATGATGCTCTTTTCAATGCTACTTTCTCCCTTTTCCTATCATAGAAGTTATTCCTCAGTGCTTTTTTTCCAATTTCAAGTCTATCTCAGAGTCTGCTTCTAGAACTTAAATTGTGGTAGTTGGCAACAGAATCAATTTTTAAGTGTTAAAATGGGATTTGTGGGCACAATCACACAATATCTGGTTAATAATGAGGATTCTACTTCCAGTGATAAATCATGCTCAGTTGACCCCTTGCACAAGGTATCTATCCAATCGTTAAAGTGTTCATGGAGGATGGTGATCTGAGATGGCCTGTGGAGAGGAATTCAGTGGCAAGGTGTCATATGAAGGAACTAGAAATACGTGGAGGAAATAATGCAGGGATATTGGGAATAAATTAGTATTATTAGGTAGGTAGAAGTTTGATGTCAAAAAAAGATGAATGCAGTAAACACAGTTGAGAATTAACAATGAAAGTCAGATAATTTTTTTGGTGGCTTGCAAAGAAACCATTTCATACAGTGGGCAAGATAAAAAAGCTGAAAATCGGGGCAAGATTTGAAAATCACAGAGGCTGAGCTCCAAAAATGGTTAAATGCTTAACCAAAGCAGATCTGGGAAAACTGGGACATGAGTATGCCAGTGGGAATGTTTGGTTGGGTGCCCCAACTGTTTGACTGCAGTGATTTTTCAGAACTCACACAGTTAGGACACTATCCTCCATTAATACATAGTTCATGCTCCATCTGAGAAGACAATTTAGAAGCCTTCCTGCATGAGGAAAAAAGTGTCACTTCAGAGGTTGCCTGTAATTACTGGTTGCCAGGCCTATCACAAACAGGAATCAGCACATCGCCCTCCCGTGCAGGGCGACTGACGCCAGATAACTCCTTTCCCTACCTAACCAACAAAGTGAGCCTTGACAAGCAGGGTTTTTTTTCCCAAGTAGGGAGGGTAAGTTAATGAATTAGTTCACACATGCTCTGGGTTGAAAAGTTATCCTGTTTTTAATTAACAGTAAGAGAATCTTGGCCTGAAATTTTGGCTCAGGGTTCTAGGGTGTCTCCTAGTCTGGAAAAAGGAATGGCCCATGCTGGAAAAGTTAAAATGCCAGAGTTACTGTGGCAGACAGCAGAAGGGATTAAAAAAACCCAAGAAGTGGGCATGCTGGAATGAACATATTTGTTAAGACCAAAGACCCACCAAAGGATTACATCCCGAAAGAGGGACCATAACTCAGGAGTCACAGCATTTACTAAGTCCACAAGCATGCACTCATGAGAGAAGTACCAGTATTCCTAAGAGATTAGCAATGGCTCTCCTCTGTAGGCTAGGGCTAATGGTATGAAAACCTGGCTCACAAACTTGACTTACCGATAACCATAGGGCTGACAGCACCCTAAAGCAATAGCAGTGAGGTGTGGCCTTAACTATTAGATGCTAATGGACTGTAATTACAGTAAGGATGAACAAACCTGAGTGGCAGCCAGTGAGCCTCACCTGTACAGAAAAATAGTGACGGGTAATAGAACAGCATCCTTGGGGAAATCTCAGTGGAAAAAAAACAAAGGAACTAATTACATTTAATCTAAAGAAGCCAAGAAGATATGAGCAATTGCCCCAATAAAAATTAATAATCCCCTACCACATTTCTGTATATGAGCTACTTTTCAAACTCAGGATGCAATAACTAAAGATCTAAACTCCAAATGTCCTGTACACCACGGATGGTTGAGCTATACAAAGACACATTTGGGTCCTTAGCTTATGTGATATCACTGTTGTATACAAGGTCAGTTAGAGACCTATGAATGTGTCCATGCACAACAACCCTAGGAAGATGTGGAGATTTACACTATTTTTTAAATCTAAAGGATGCATTTAATATTTCATTTAATTTACCAGGCTGGACCCTGCCAAAGCAAGATAGATGCTGGAGAATGTGTACTATCACAAGCTCAACTAAGTAGAAGTTAGTCCCAATCACAGCTATCAGTCAGACATGGCACAGCTGATAGAGAAGATTACTATGGTCTCAGGTACATCATATATGGTCATCATAGAATAACTATTTTCTTTCTATCCAAAAGAGGAAAGAGGATTAGAAACAATTTGCAAACATAGGTAATGAAGAGGAATATTAGTTACAGCTCGGCCTTTGTTGTCCTCTGTTATAACATTATCCAAAGATATATGGAGCCACTAGATAACCCATGAAACCTTTATCGAGCCATTACATCAATGAAAGCATGCTAACCAAACAGTACAAGAAGTTGTTAGCACACTGGAGGCTCTGGTAAAATTCATGTATTCCAAACAGTAGATAAATTCTGTGGAGACCTGGGCCTCTAAAATTTCACTAATTTTTTTAGAGGTCTGCTGGTCAGGGGTGTCATGATATTCCTTCCAAAGTAAAAGACAAAATGGTTTCATCTTGCATTCACGATCATAAAAAAGAAAGCACAAGAAATGGAGGGTCCCTTTGTGCTCTGGAGCCAAAACATTCCAAGTTAAAAATACTATTTTAGCCCCTATATGGCCACATGGAAGGTTACTAGCATTGAGAGAGGCCTACAGCCAGAAAGACCTCTGCAGAAAATCCAGATTGTGATGAAAGTAGCTCTATTAATTAGACCAAAACTATCTAACAGACTGCATGGTACTAGAGGCATCAGCGATGGAAAAAAATTCAGTGTGGATTTTATGGCAAGCCCTAGTGAGAGAATCACAAAGCAAGCTCCTGGGGTTTTGGAGCAAGGCCATGACATCTGCAGTGGAGAGTTACACACTAGTAGAAAAACAGCCCCTGGCAAGCTACTGGGTCCTAGTAATGATGGAAGCTAGAACATATGGACACCAAGCAACCATGCATCTGGAACTGTCCTGTTGGACCTAACAAATCATAGAGTCAAGCAGGCCTAACATAGACATAGTACATTCAGCATCAACCACAAACAGACCAAGAGGCCACACACAGTAAGCTACAGGAACAGGTAGTCTCGATTCCCATGTCACCTATCACAGTTGCATCAGTGCAACTATCTCAGTTCAGAAGAATGGACCGATGGGGACTACGATACAATCTTCTTAAGGAATATGAAGAAGATTAAGCTTGGATTATGGCTGAATATACCCAGTATGTAGATGAAAACCACAAATTGCTAGAACCTGCATCTTAGTCCCACTTAGGAGGGGTCTTGCAGTGACAATGGAAAACTCTTCCTAATGGGAAGAGGCTTTTTTAGGCAGTGAACCTGGTCATTATATATATAGAATAGTGCTGTCTAATAAAATTATAATGCAAGTCACAAATGCCAGCTAAGTATATATTTAAAATTTATAGTAGCCATATTGAAAAATTAATGAGATGGTTCATATTTTCTACTTTAAATTTTATATATCTGGGTTTTATTTGGCATTTACAATACATCTGAATTTGGATTTGGACAGTCACATTTCAAGAGTTCAAAAGCAGTTACTCACTGTGACTAGTGGTTACCTCATCAGGCAGATAAATTATCAAACAGTGTAGAGTCATCACTTATCAGACAGAGGAGGGGTCAAATATAAACATACACACGAAAAGTAGCAAATAACTTTGTCAGCTAATTGGGGGTCTGTAAGAAAAAATAATGTAAGATTAGAAGCAGGAAGGTCTAGAGGAGAGAGAAGCGGACAGATAAACATATGGGACATGCACGCAAAGGGAAAAGATCTACATATTACACATTAATTTAACCAGAAACTACTCACCATGAAAGAGGTGCTAAACACTCAATTAGACAAAATATCTTGATCTTTTGATGTTAGCCAGACTTTGTCTGCAACCAGCCCAATAATGATACAATAAGTACATGAGCTAGCTGGTCACAGTGGTAGAGACAAAAGGTATACCTGTGCCCAATGATTATGAATCCTATTTACCAATGCTGATCTAGCTACCACCACCTCAGAATGCGCAACTTCCCAGCAAAGGCCAATGTGCATCTCTGTTATGACACTATTCCTAGAAGAGACCTACCATTTGGTGAAAAATTAAATACAGTTGATCCCTGCTGTTCTAAAAGAGTCAGTTGTTTACGCTCATAGGAATAAATACTGATTTACCAATGTCTACTTGCCTTTCCTGTCCACCAGGTCTTACTATGCTATAATATAGCACTAATCTCTCTCTTCTAAATTTTCCCTCAGCAAGTAAGCCCTCCACCCCACCAGATTCCTGGAAAAACTGGTTTCGAAATATGCAGAAGTGGATCAGTGCATGTGAAGCATGCACTGTGGACAGAGATGCACCACTTAGAACCTTCTTCAAGATGGGACTTGCTGCCCAGAAATGAGGGGTGTGGTTAAATAAAAAAACCTCCAACTTTTAGCTTCTCTGACATCTACCCTAATCTTTAATCTTGGTTATACTATCTCAGAGCAAT